>OY282643.1:116855502-117455502 GCA_958299015.1 Tetanocera ferruginea | reverse complement strand
TAGTTGGAGTTTACAAAGCTTACAAGCCGCCATCAGTGGCCCCCCTCAATCAATTTCTTCGTGGCTGTCAATCAATGTGAAGCTTGACTTTTGACGCTTTAAAGACGTTAATTGAATTGATTTGCATAGAACCGCTGGCTAGAATAAATTAATTGGCTTGTGAAGAAACTTAACGCTTAGCTTTTTACAGAGAACGGCTATTAGAACAGATAAAGTATAACAGCTGTTTTCAAAAAAGTGCAAAATGTACGTTATTTTCTTTATCTAGTAGTCAGTCATAGATAAAAATTTGTTGTTAAACAATTTAAAAAAAATTAATAAAACTTAGCTTGTAAAGAAAGTTTTTCAAAAGCTGTTCTAAATAACAGAGTACCTACCTATTAGAGTTGTTGTTAACTGTCCAAATCAAGTTTTTTTAATTAAATTCTGAATGTTAGAATATAAAATGTTTGTTCCAAAACATGTAATTCAACAAAATAAGTTCAATATTTTAAAACAAACCAAAAAAGCTTCTTCTATCAAAAAAAAATAGCAAAAAATTTAGTTTTGCGTGAAGAACAATTGTTTTTTTATTAAAAATCTGTTCTTGTTTAAATAATTTGCTCTTTTCCAACAACCAAAGGGAATTTTTACACTTTTCACCACAAATTTCCAAAAGAAGATCAAAAACCTTTCATTCAAAAAAATTCAGAAAAGACTGTTTTTGCATGTTAAACAAGCTTTTATATCTTACAACTGTAATATTGTAATTTATTTGATGTTTTTTAGCAATCCAAAAAAAGCTCAAAAAAAAGCTTTCACCTAACATTTTGCTTTTTAAAATTTTTGTCCGTTTTCTTTCAATAAAGCTCAAAAAAAAGCTTTTTATATGACTTCTCCTAAAGCTTATTTTATTAAAAAATTATTCTTAAATTAGAAAAAATTGTTTTTGCGTGTTAAATAAGCTTTTATATCGTACAACTTTCATATTGCAATTTATTTGATGTTTTTAAGCAATCCAAGAAAAGTACAGGAAAAAGCTTTCATCTAAAATTTTGTTTTTCTTTCAATTATTTGTCTTTTTGCATTTAATTTTACTCAAAAATAAAAATTAAAGCTTTTTTAAATTTCTTCATCAAAAGCTTATTTTGCTAAAAGTTTATTCCTTAATCAGAAAAAACTGTTTTTGCGTATTAAGTAAGCTTTTAGTTCCTGCAACATTCATATTGTAATTATTTCATATTTTTAAGCAATCCAAAAGAGCTCAAGAAAATCTTTCATCAAAAATTTTGGTTTTTCTTTCAATTATTTGTCTTTTTGCATTCAATTAAATTCAAAAATACAAATAAAAGATTTTTTATATGACTTCATCAAAAGCTTATTTTACTAAAAATTTATTACTAAATCAGAAAAACTGTTTTTACGTTTAAAATAAGCTTTTCTATCTTACAACTTTCATATTCTAGTTAGTTTGATGTTTTCAAGAAATCAAAAAAAAGCTCAAGAAAAAGCTTTCATCTAAAATTTTGTTTTTTCTTTTACTTATTTTTACTTTTTCATTCGACAAAGTTCACAACTTAAAAAAAACTTTTTAAAGAACTTTACAAAAAGTTAATTTGCTTAAAGTTTATGACTTATTGAGGGAAAAACTGTGTTTGCGTTTAAAATAAGCTTTGATATCTTATAGCTTTCATATTGAAATTTGTATGATATTTTTTAACAATCCAAGCAGAGCTCAATAAAAAGCATTCTTCTAAAATTTTGGTTTTTTCTAATTATTTGCTCGTTTTCTTGCAATTATGCTCGAAAATAAAAATAATAGCTTTTTACAGAACTTCAAAAAGTTTTATTTGCATTGAAAAGCAAACTATATTAAAAGCTCTTTTTGCATATTCCAATAAAAGCTTGAGATAAAACTCTCAAACTTTTTCAAACATTATTTGTGTGTTTTCATTCCAAAAAGTTCAAAATTTATGAAATAAAAAGCTTTATTTCATAAACATTAAAAAAATCCATGCTGGTTTTGTGTACAGAAAGCTTTTTTATATAAAATATGTTCTCTTTAAAAAAAAGTTTCTGATTCTTTATACTTAAAAAAAGCTTCGAAAAAGCTCTTGATTTAAAAATAATTTGTCAATAACTGAAGCACGAAACGAAACTAAAGAAAACATGCAAATGTTTTGGCTTCAAAAACTCAAAATTTATAAGACCAAATAGCTTTCCTGCTTTGAAATAATTATAAAACATTTCATTTTGAAGGAAAATAGCTTTTGTTAGACTAAAGCTCTCATTTTTTTAACATGTTTTTAGCAGTTATTCTTTTTTTTCTCTCCACAAAGCTGCAACTTTAAGAAAGAGCAAAAAGCTTTTTCTTATAAAGCTCTTAACTTAAGAAACATGAAAGCTTTTAAAAAGCTTTCTCTAAAAACAGCCGAAAAGTTTAATTTCGCCTAGAAAACAAGCTTTTGGACTCAAGACTGAACTGGTTTGATAAAATTGCGCTTCTTTAATAAGAGCTTCACAAAGCTCTCATCTAAATTAATTTTTTTTTTTAACTTTATTTATTTTTTGATTAAAAAGGATATAAATTTATAAAATAAGAAAGCTTTCTTTCGATTACAATAGAAAAATTTGATTTTATGCGGACAACAAGCTTTTGTTTGTATATAATATAATTTCTAATTTAATTCATTTGGTTCTTAAGACTTACCGCTTTTAACACATTTCAATAAAATTTTAAGAAAAAGCTTTCATCTAAACATTAATTTTTTAATTATATATGTCTGTTTTTGTTCAAGAACAAGAAAGCTTTTAAAAAAGTTTGCTGAAATAAAGCTGACAGTCGAAAAGCTTAATTTTGTCTAGAAACAAGCTTTTTTGACTAAAACCATTTTCTTTTGATTTACTTGAAATAAAGAAATGTTTCTTAAATAAAAGCTTTCATATAAAAATTTGTATTTAAAGAAAAATTTGTATGTTTTCATTATTAAAAGCTATAAATGTATAACGTAACAAAGCTTTCTTTTGATAACATAAGAAAAACTTTATTTTGTGTGGATTACAAGCTTTTGTATGTTTATAAAATCGGTAAAAGTTGAATTCATTTGCTTTTTCTTAATACTTATCGCTTCCTTAACAATTCAATAAAAGTTAAAGAAAAAGCTTTCATCTAAATATTTAATCATAGTTGTCTGTTTTTACTCAAGAAACAAGAAAGCTTTTAAAAAAAGTTTTTCTAAAAACGTTCAAAAAGATTAATTTTGCCAATAAAACAAGATGTTTTACTCAAAACTGAACGGGTTTAATTAAAATGCACTTTTTTAATAGAATTTAAAAAGAGCTTTTGCTTAATTGTTTATTTTTCATGAAGTATTCCTATTTTTTTTATTACAAAAAGCTATAAATTTATAAAATAAAAAGCTTTCTTTCGATTATATTTGAAACATTTAATTTTGTGTGTGTGTAACAAGCTTTTGTATGTATATAAAATCGGTTCTAGCTCAATTAATTTGCTAGTTTGTAATAATTACCACTTCTTAAACATTTCAATAAAAGTTTATGAAAAAGCTTTCATCTAAAAATTAATTTTTTAAACGCTAATTCTTTGCTTTTACTCAAGAAACATGAAAGCTTTAAAAAAAACTTTCTCTAAAATCAGCCGAGGAGTTTAATTTTGCCTAGAAAGCAAGCTTTTTTGATTCAAAACTCAACTAATTTGACTCAATTCCACTTTTTTAATGAAAGTTTAAAAAGAGCTTTTATTTAAAAATTTGTTTTTCTTGAATATTATTTATTTTTTTATTACAAAAAGGTTTTAATTTATAAAATAAAGAGCTTTTTAAAATCGATCTCTTGAAACAACCGAAAAGTTTAAGTTTGTGTAGAAAATACGCTTTTTTCAATCAAAACCGAACTGGTTTCATTAAATTGCATTTCTTTAAAGAAAGCTTCAAAACAATTCTTATCTAAAATTTTGTTTTTTCAGAACTATTCATATTTTTTCATTAAGAAAAGTTATAAATGTATAAAATCAAAAAGCTTTCTTTCAATAACATTCAAAAAAAATTAATTTTTTTAGAATAAAAAGTTTTTGCATGTAGAATCGGCCCATGTTTTATTAATTTGCTGCTTCTCAATACTTCAAGAAACGATTATAAAAAGCTCTTGAAATTCTTTTCTAAAACTATTTGGTTGTTTAAGCCTCCAAAGCTCAATTTTTAGGAAGAAGCTAAACTTTATTTCAATAACTACAGAAAACATAAATTTTGTTCATCTAAAACAAACTTTTGTGTTTCGAAAGTCCACTAGTTTAATTCATAATCTGTTTTTTTGCTATAAAATGAGCTTAAGAAAGCTCTCATATGAAAAATTGAAGAAATTTTTTAAATTTGCTCAAAAAATCATGTTTTATAATGTTATATAAAATTACATGAGCTATTCTTCTAAACAATGCTTTAATATATTTGTGTCCAAACATCTGGCACATTTATATTAAAGCTTGTTGAAAGCTTTGTTCTTTGCTAAAATAAACATACATGCGATTCACATTAACATGTCAAAACAAAACAATGAATAAATTCGAATCTTTTTTTGAAGACTAAAGCACTTGACCGATCTAAAGTTTCTTATATCTCTTCAAAGAACCAACTCTTTCAACTCTTCCAGCCGACTAAGCAAATTTTCTCTAAATATTTTTTTTTATTTTAAAATTCTTATCATGACAAATATTGCGGTTACTTGCACCTGATGACAACTTGCTGCATATCATCAGCATTACATTGCAACAAAAACCAGCAAGTAAAAGAAAAAAAAAACAACGGAAATGACTTTTAAAGCGACTTAAGTTGAAATCAGTCATAACCATTATTTATAAGAAATATTAGCTGTATATAAATCAAGACTTTTTATGTAGCATCTTGAGTCATTATTAAGCTGAGGTTTAAGTTTCAGCTACAGCCATTCAGTCAGCCATCAAGCAACTGTCCATACAGCGTAACCATTCAACTATTCAGCCGAGACCGTTAGATAAACGACTGAAACCGCAAAGTAATAACAATAACAATGGCAATAAGAATAAGCATAATAATAATAACAAGAAAACAGCTTTAACCGCAACAACAACAACAACTACAGCAACATTGAATGCTACAATTAACTTTGTAGCAAGGTTTTTAGACACAAACTTACTTAAAGAGCTTAAAAGTTATAACAAAAACGAAGTTCACCAAAGTTCAAATGCAAAGCTAGTTTTGCAAAAACAAAAAAAAAATTAAAAAAAATAAAAAAAGACTAGTGCATGCATGGTTCAAATAAATATAATAAATATCAATCAAAGCAGACAAAAGCAGCAAAATAACTTCACGCAAAAAAAATAAAATTGTTCAGCTGCTCTGTAAATAATTTCTTCTACAGTTAATTGTTAGTTAATTGAAGCTGCAAACAAAAAATGTCTATAGTTAGTTGTACGCTATGTGTTGTTGTTTATTTTTGGTTTTTGTTTTCTTAGCTCATACTAGAGTGTAATTTGAGCAACTTTAACTTGCCTTGTTTATTATTGTACAGCTACAATTGCTTATTTTTGTGATTTATGAGCTCAACGGGCTTAACAAAAAAGCTTTCAAGGGCGTGTCGTTGAACAATGCCGCACATTGTGGCCATCTTGAAACATTGTATTTCTTTATCTTCTATATCTTTATCTTTTACAAGTTTTTCACTTATCTCTTAACGTTTTTTTAAACAATTGGCATGTCTTGCATGCCTTCCGCATAGAATCTAAAAGCTTTTTACAGTCAATATGGGCGGTCTAAATAACTTATAAATATGCCAATTCGATATTTTTATTGCTAAAAGATATGTTTACGATAGCGTGCTTTACATATTGAGAAAAGGTCGTGTATCTGAAGAGATTTTGTTACGTAAAAGCTTTAAACGTTTTTGCTTTTAAAGCTTTAATGGCTGTTAAAGCAAAAAGAAAGAAGTAGTTAACAAGAGATTTGTTAAAATATTCAAAATTTTATGTGAAGAAAGCTTTACGTAATAAAATTAACTAAATCAGAGCTTTGGACTAATAGATATGTCTAGTACAAACATGTCTTTGCTAAAATATATATACAAAAAATACTCTTAAAATAAAGGGTAAATATATATATATATATAATATATTTTTTAATTTATTACTCTAAATTATTTATTAGACCAGCGAAGACATGCATTTTACAAAGCAGGCAAGTTCGTTGCTTAAGTCTTTTGTTTGAATGCAGTTTCATGAAGCAAATTTAAATAAAAAATAGTTATTATTTTTGCTATACACTAAAGAGATGTATTTATTTTACAAATATTTTTGATTTAAATTTTATAAATTATAAAAATTTAAAAAAAATTTTTAAATGTTTAAATATATTTTTGCTTAATTTAAACCAATTTTATGTTCGAATATATAAATAATTTTTTTCATTTTTGAATATTTATATTATTTATTTTTATAGAAATTTTTTGTATATTTATTTAAACTAGTATCGCCTGGGCTCGAAATTTGACAAATTTTTTGTTCGCCTATTAATAATTAAATGCAGAATTAGCGAGATGGTTAAAATAAGTGCGAGGCTAAGCTTTTAATTGATTGAAGAAATAAAGCTAATAAATTAAAAAAAATTATTTATGAATTTTATTATTTTTTTAAAAAAATAGTAAAACAACATTTAAAAAAATTTTATTTTTTTAAAAAAAATCATAGGAGTAAACCTTGATTTTTGATGGCACGGACAGTTTATTAATTTAGTATCAAAACAAAATAAATTCACCTGAAATGCGCTTTAGATTGTGAAAGAACATAAAAAATGCAAATTTGAGTTTTTCTTTTTTTACAACAAAAATAATCTTTAGTCCATATTTTCAGAAAATATCAAATTTTATGATCGCTTTTTAAAAGGCATAATTTAAATTTAAACAAAGAAGTAATTAACAAATTTTTATAAATTTTTTTAAGCTAACTGATAAGACTTAAATACAAAAAAGACATAACTTGAATCTGTTCAAAGATGGCCGATATATTGGCTGCCCAGTTCATAAAATTCAATTTGAGACATTTTTTTTTCTCTCTCTTAACATTTGGTTGAAATACACGCTATATAACTAACGACAATTTTAAGAAAATTCTTTATAAATACTTTTGATTAAAGCTTGACAGTGATTGTTATCACATTTTAAAGAAAATTTAACAAACTTTTAGAAAAAAAATTAAAAAAATTTTTAAAACGTTAAAATTCAACTAAGATTTTGACATAGAATGTCTCACTTTTGGATTCAATACACCTTTTTTTACAAATTTGACAATTGATGAAAAGAAAAGTCTAAGAAAAGCTTTGATCTTAAATTTTTCAGTCTTTTCATAAAAGCTTTTTTAGAATATCAATTTGTGCTCAAAATATTACATCCACCATTGTAATTTTTAATTAGACATGTCTTATGATTTTATTTTTAAACTTAGAAAAGCTTTGACCTTAAATTCAACATCTTTGCATAAAAGCTTTTTTAAATACAGGTTTTTTTATTTCCATTATTATAACCGCACAGGTTTAGGATTAATTTGATCTTTATGATGTAGTTTTTGACATTAAGAAAAGCTTTGACCTTAAATTGAGCATGTTTGCATAAAAGCTTTTTGAAATACAGCTTTTCTTATTGACATTAGTATAACCTCACAGGTTAAGGATTAATTAGGCCTTTATGATGTAATTTTTGACATTAAGAAAAGCTTTTGTCTTAAATTTATGAATTCTTTTCGTAAAAGCTTTTTTAGAATATGAATTTGGGCCTTAAATATTATATCCGCACATGGTTATGGTTAATTAAACATGCATTATGACATAAATTTATAAATTAAAAAAAGCTTTGACCTAAACTTTATCATCTTTGCATAAAAGTTCTTTTAACATATAACTTTTTCTAACCATTATTATAACTGCGGATGGTTATAATTAGTCTTAGACATGCCTGTAAGATAGAATTATTGATACTAAGAAAAGCTTTAATCTTAAATTTATTAAATCTTTTCATAAAAGCTTTTTTAGAATATGAATTCGTGCTGAAAATATTATAACCACACATGTTTATGGTTAACTGGACATGTCTTATGATTTAATTTTTGAAACTTAGAAAAGCTTTGACCTTAAATTTGTAATTTTTTCATAAAAGCTTTCTTAAAATAAAACTTTTTTCTTTATATTATTATAGCCGCACAGGTTTATGATTAGTAGACATGCCTTCATGATTTAGTTTTTAAACCTAAGGAAAGCTTTGACCTTAAATTTAAAAGCTTTTTATAATTCAACTTTTTCTTAACATAATTAAAGCCTGACATGATTCTGATAAGTTGAACAAGCATTTATGATATAATTTTTAATACTAATTGTAAGAAAGTCTTTGACTTTAAAGCTTTTTTAAAAATCCAACATTTTTCTTAACATTATTATGACCACACAGATATATGATTAATAAGACATAGTTTTATGAATTAATTTTTATTATAAAGAAAAGTTTTAGGCCTTTTTGAACTAACTTTTTATGCCAAATAAAAAAATTCCTCGCAAAAGCTAGTAATTAAGCCTCCAATAAGTTTTTTTTAATTTGATTTAAACATATATTTGCATTATTATCATTTAAATGACAAAAATTCATAATAAATAAAGTATGACTTGCTTATTACATTAAAGAGCTTTTTTATAAGGCTTATTAAAAGCGCTTGTATCTAAGCTTTCAATGCGGTTTTTTGTGTCAATGATTTGACTAAAACATATATTTGCCTCCTTTTTTAATCCAAAATAAGTTCATAATTTCAGAATTTTAAAAAACAAAAAGCTTTTCATAAACAATAAAGCTCTTTTCCAAAAATCTTCTTCATTAAACTTTATGTTAATGTTTCGATTTGAATGAGAAAAATGCACAATAAATAAATTATGACTTGCTTATTATTTTAAGGAGCTTTTTATAAAAGACCTTATAAAACAGCTTGTATATAAGCTTTCAATGGGTTTTTTGTGTATAAATGAATGAATAGTTTTTATTAAAACAAAAGTTGATCACTCCTTTATTTAAAAAAGCTCTTCATGCACAAAAAAGCTCTTATCAAAAAATCTTCTTGCATATATTTGCATAAGTGTTTATAAAAATTGTATATAAAATTTTACAAAAAATAAGTTTTTACCTAAATATATTTCTGCATTTCTAAAAACAAAAAGCTTTTCATAAACAAAAAAACTCTTTTCCAAAAATCTTCTTCATTAAACTTTATGTTAATGTTTCGATTTGAATGAGAAAAATTCACAGGAAATAAATTATGACTTGCTTAATATTTTAAAGAGCTTTTTACACAAAAAACTTAGAAGAGAGTTTGTATATAAGCTTTCAATGGGTTTTTTGTATAAATGAAAGAATAGTTTTTAAAAAAAAAATTGATCGCGCCTTAATTTAAGAAAAGCTTTTCATGCACAAGAAAGCTCTTAACAAAAAACCTTCTTGTTAAACTTTATGTTAGTATTTTCATTTGAACGACAAAAATTTTAAATTAATTAATATTGACTCGCTTATTTCAAACAAAAGCTTTTTTTATAAAATAACTTTTTGTTATCGGATGATTATATGAGAATCGAATGATTTCGATAAATTTCTTAGGTATTTTTGTTTTTATTTTTGTTTTGTTTTTATTAATAAATTAATATTTTGCAAAAGCTTTTATATTAGCTTTCAATGAGCTCTTTAGATGAATATAGTTTAATTTATTTTATTTATTTATAAGTAAAAAGCTTCATGTAGCTTATAGCATCGCTTTTACGCTAACAGCTTTTAAATTTTGTTCATAGAAAAACAAAGGCAAAGCTTTCTAGCTTCGAGTACGCTCAGGAGAGTACTCAAAGTATTATAAAAATGCTGTCAATACTGTCAAAAAAGCTTTCAACAAATCATGAATTGAAATAACAGATTTTACTGTTAAATACCATTCAACAAAAGAAACTTTCAAATCAACAGCCGGTTGACTGTTGGTCTATAGAACACGGTACACGTTGTTATTGAAATTGTATCAGTGTTTTGGAAGTTCAAGTTTAGGCGAGTGTGCTGACGTTTGCGTTTAGTACTCGACCTACCTAGGTTCAATCGCCGACAAGACCAACAAAAAATTTTATATTTAAAATATTGTTGTTTTTAATAAAAAATTAAATGTAAAATTTTTTTTAAGATTGTAAACAAACTTATGTTGAAGGTTATTTTTGACCAAACAGTAAATGAAACGAAATTGAAATTTCAACAATTAAATGCAAATTTTTGATACTTACACAGCTAGGATACGAACCCACGTTCTCCGTATGACAGTCTAGCACACTTCCACTGAGATATTGTTTATAATAAGATAAAAATAGCAAAACATATTTGAAAACTATTGCTCAAAGAAGACAGACATATTTTTATAAAGCTTTTATTTTACTTTTTATCAAACTTTCTTTAAAGACTACAATTTTTTAATAAAATTTTTTATTTTTTTATTATTAAACTTTCAAAACCGCATTCTCTAAAACCAAAAACCATTTTATTGCTCTTTACAATTTTCACTAACCTTCAAATCTTTTTCTTTGCTTTCTTCCAGATGCGACTGTGCAGTTTTAGTTCTGGCCGCAGCAGCCATCGTGGCTCAACCGCCTCCACCATTGCGTTAACACTCTGCGCCGTCTTGCTTGTCGTGCTGCCTAGCCATGCCGCAGCGCGCATGGCCTTCGAAAAACTCACAGACTTTGACTTTGCCGGTACCACATACTACAGCGTCAAGAACCTTTCGCTATACGAATGTCAAGGCTGGTGTCGTGAAGAGGCCGACTGCCAGGCAGCCGCCTTTAGCTTTGTCGTCAATCCGCTTTCGCCATCACAGGAGACTCACTGTCAGCTGCAAAACGACTCATCGGCACATAATCCATCGGCAGCACCACAGCGTTCGGCCAACATGTATTACATGGTTAAGCTGCAGCTACGCAGCGAGAATGTCTGCCATCGTCCTTGGTCGTTCGAGCGCGTGCCCAACAAAGTCATACGTGGACTCGACAATGCGCTGATCTATACCAGCACCAAAGAAGCCTGCTTATCGGCCTGTCTGAATGAGAAGCGTTTCGCTTGTCGTTCGGTTGAATATGATTACAACAACATGAAGTGCGTGCTCAGCGATTCTGATCGCCGCAGTGCTGGTCAATTTGTGCAGCTGGTTGATGCTCAGGGTACGGATTACTTCGAAAATCTCTGCCTCAAGCCGGCTCAAGCCTGTAAAAATACTCGTATCTTTGCCAATGCACGCATGGGTGTCTCAGACGAGAAGGTGGCTCAATATGTTGGTCTACACTACTACACCGACAAAGAGCTGCAGGTTACCTCTGAATCGGCCTGTCGCTTGGCCTGTGAAATCGAAACTGAGTTCCTCTGCCGTTCTTTCCTGTATCTGGGTCAACCACAAGGTGCTCAATACAATTGCCGTCTCTATCATTTGGACCACAAGACTCTGCCCGATGGTCCTTCTACCTATTTGAATCATGAACGCCCACTCATCGATCATGGCGAGCCAATTGGTCAATATTTTGAGAATCAGTGTGAGAAGGCTTCAGCATCGTCACCATCATCACCTCTGGACAAGATCGACAATACACTGCCAGTGAGCTTGAGTCTTGATACCACCGATGATCCAGCATTGAACAACATGACCAGAACTGATGTGAACTGCGACAAAACTGGCACCTGTTATGATGGTAAGTTTGGCAAGAATGCAAATTTGAAGTTTATTTGTTTAAAGTGTTTGGCTAAGGATTACGGTTAAGGTTTAAGGTTTTCAGGTTTTTTGATTTTAAAGTTCTAAAAGGCTTTGTAAGATCATACTTTGTAAACTTTCAAGCCTAACAAGCTTTCATATTTACTCAGTTAAACCTTTCGGCTAACAATATGTTGTAACGCCTTAAGTCGTTACAAATTAATATAGAAATAAAAACAAGAAAAAAATTAATAAATTAAAAAAAAAAACAAAAATAAAATGTGTGCAAGCGTGCTCCAATGCAATTCCTCATCTAAGTTGCACCCGCAGAAAAGGCTGCTTGATTTTATTATCGCAGTACAGCACACGTACACACAGAACTCGTTTAGCAGGGTAAATGTAAACAAACAGGCTATTTTCATTGGACTTACACTGGATCACTTGCTGGCGGGTATGATTCACATGTAGTTAATACTGAATAACGAATAAGTATTGTACAAAGTGTCAGCTAAGGTATGTCGAGTCCGACCAGTTGGTCTGCTGATTATATTGAATTTTAATTGTGAGTCAATTTTCTGGTGGTTATAAAAACCGACTTACCAAATATAATAGTTACAGACACCTCTAAGCAAAACCATCAAATAACATCATTAATAACATCATTACTTTCGGCTTCAGCCAAACCCCAAGCTCCCGTTTTTCTTGTCCGGCCAAAATCGAGCTCCGATATTTCTGCTCCGTCAAAATGAAGCTCCGACTTTTCGGCTCCGGTACAAAATCTCAAGCACTGACTTTTTGATTCCGGTGCAATTCAAGCTCCAGCTTTACGGCTTTGAGCAAACTCAAGCTCTAGCTTTTTGGCTTCTACAAACCTCGAGCTTCGGCTTTTCGGGTTCAGAAACCCACCGTATTTTAAGTAGGTCTGCGTTGAAACATGAAAATGCCTCTTGATAAAGCACCCTAATAATTTGCATAGGAAAGCGTGTTCTACCGATAAAAAAATTTGTACTTTGCAGGAAAAAATTAATAAACAATATAAAAGGGTGCATGCGTGGTCATCTAAGCAAGCATCTGAACTGGTTCCACGGGTTGAAAAGGATCATCATCCAACTTCAGTCATGGAGTTTGGTGGAGTCTTTCTTACGATGGGTCACTGACTTGAATTTCTGGGAACAAGGGTTCAAAACATGAGCCAAAATGTACCAAGAAACCGTTTTGGAAGCCGCTAAACCAAACGAAAGTGGACTTTCCAGTAGTATTCTAAACCGGCCCAGAAAGCTTAAACACCTCCAACCTGGCTTTAAAACAATTTGCCAGCATTCATCTCTCTGAAGAATGGCCTTGGTAGTGCAGATTTGAACCCGCTGTATTACAAATTGTGCACAGTTTTGAGGTTTGCCACAAAAGATACCCCAACATTGATGCTCTTTAGACCGTATTTGATTCGTGCTTTATCTTCATATTAAAAAACTAGACTTAAAAGCTCTTAAATATGTAATTGTGAGCTTTTGTTGTCTATTTTAAGTAGTTGCTTATTTTTCCCTCAAGAACTTTATATTTCTTTAAATTCAAGCCTAACTAATTTTCAAATGTTTGCTTTTTTTAGTATCCGTGCACTGCAAGGACACTCGCATTGCAGTTCAGGTGCGCACCAACAAGCCTTTCAATGGCCGCATCTACGCTTTGGGACGCTCGGAAACTTGCAACATCGATGTTATCAACTCGGACGCTTTCCGTTTGGATCTCACAATGGCTGGTCAGGATTGTAATACACAGAGTGTGGTGAGTATTTGAAAAATTTCAAATTTAAAATTTTTCAGAACTTAAAAGCTTTTACAAAAGCCCAAACTAAAAGCTTCTAAGAGCTCTTAAGCTTTAAAATTAAAATATTTCAAAGCTTTTGATAATATTTTAAAACTTTCAGAAAACTCAAGAGCTTGAAAGCTTTCACCAAAGGCCAAACTGGAAGCTTTTCAGAGCACTTTAGCCAAAAAATTTAATATTTCAAAGCTTTTGGTAACATTTTCAAGTTGTCAAAAAGCACAATATCATAAAATTTTTCACAAAAGCACAAACTAAAAGCTGTTAAAAGCACTTAAACTTCAAATTAAAATATTTCAAAGCTTTTGATAATATTTAAAAGCTTTACAAAAGCTCAAGAGCTTAAAAACTTACACGAAAGCTTAAAATACAAATTTTTAAGCACACTTAAACTTGAATATTAAAATATATTAAAGCTTTTCATGATATTTAAAAGCTTTCGAATAGCTCAAGAGCTTAAAAGTTTCACCAAAGCCCAAAATAAAAGCTTTTGAGAATTCTTTAGCTTAACAATTTCAATATTTCAAAGCTTTTCATAATATTTTAAAGGTTTAAAAAGCTCAAGAGCGAAAATCTTTCACTCAAGAAAAAACCTGTTAAAAGCACTTAAACTTAAAATAAAAATATTTCAAAGCTTTTTATAATATTTAAAAGCTTTACAAAAGCTCAAGCGCTAAAAAATTTATTCAAAAGCTTAAAATACAATTGTTTTAGCACACTTAAACTTGAAAATTAAAATATTTCAAAGCTTTTGATGATATTTAAAAGTTTTCAAAAAGCTCAAGAGCTTAATAGCTTTCACCAAAGCCCAAACTAAAAGCTTCTAAGAGCGCTTTAACTACAAAAAGCTTTATTTCAAAGCTTTTGATAATATTCAAAAGCTTTCAAAAAGCTCGAGAGCTTAAAAGCTACCAAAAAATCTCAAATTTGTAATTTTTTTAAATCACTTGAACTTAAAAATTCAAATTTTTTAAAGCTTTTGATAGTATTTCTACGCTTTCAAAAAGCTCAAGAGCTTTAACTTAAATTAAAAAATTTAAATATTTTAAAGCTTTCAAAAAACTTTAACGCCAACCGGATTTTGTTGACAAAAATGATTATATTTCAAAATTTGTTTTTATATATTTTCCCAGACCGGTGTCTACTCGAACACCGTCGTGCTGCAGCATCACAGCGTTGTCATGACCAAAGCAGATAAAATCTACAAAGTCAAGTGTACCTATGATATGAGCTCTAAGAACATTACCTTCGGCATGATGCCCATACGTGATCCTGAAATGATTCACATCAACTCTTCACCCGAGGCACCACCACCAAGAATTCGCATTCTTGATACACGTCAACGCGAGGTTGAGACTGTGCGCATTGGTGATCGCCTTAACTTCCGCATTGAGATACCCGAAGACAGTAAGTTAAGAAAAACTTTTTATAGCCAGCTGCTTTTAACTTATACGTTATTTATTTTCATCTAATTAAAGCTCCTTATGGCATCTTTGCACGTTCCTGCGTTGCCATGGCCAAGGATGCACGCACCAGCTTTAAGATCATCGATGATGAAGGCTGTCCCACCGATCCAACCATCTTCCCCGGCTTCACTGCCGATGGCAATGCGCTGCAATCGACCTATGAAGCTTTCCGTTTCACCGAAAGCTATGGCGTCATCTTTCAATGTAACGTTAAATACTGTCTGGGTCCCTGTGAACCAGCGGTATGCGAATGGAATATGGAATCATTTGAATCGCTCGGCAGAAGACGTCGTCGTTCGGTGGAGAGGTTAGTAAAGAAAATATTTTAAAAAATTTGCCATTTAAAATAAATGTATTTATTTTACTTGTTTCGTGTTAGCAATGAAACCAAGGAAGCTGATGATGATATGAATATCTCACAAGAGATTCTGGTGTTGGACTTCGGCGATGAGAAACGCGAGTTCTTCAAGGCTGATCCAAGCACAGATTTTGCCAAAGGTAAGCGTAACTTTAGATAAATCTTTGAATTTATTGGCTTAGAGTCAATATTTCAAACCAAAGATTTCAAATCAGAATGTGACTAGAAAAAGAGCTTTAAAGCTTAAAAGAGAGCTTTTTATTTGAAAATATTTCTTAAGTTTTACAAAAATGTTTTTAAAAATTAAGATCAAGCTAAAACTGCGCCAATTTTAATGTCTAGACTACAAAAACTCATACGAGGAAAAGCTTTTTTTATTTTTGTTTTGAAAATTTTTTTTTTATATAAAGATAAATCTAAAATTAAAATAAAATATCAAAAGCATGCGCCAACTTTACTCCCTAGACAACAAAAACTTATATGAGAAAAAGTTTTTTGTTTGATTTTGAAAAATTTAGGTAATACATTTATCGATTCTTTGCTGGGTATCTAAATTTAATTTGAGAAAGTGCTTAAAAGCTTTTATGTTTTATTTATTCCTTCTTCTTAGTTGGTCAAGATTAAAAAAAAGGTTACTAAAAGATTTGTAAATGATGTAATTTTACTTATTAAAGAAAAAGCTTTAATTTGAAAAATTTATACATAATACACACATATATATATATTTCAATCTTTGAATTGGACATTGACATTTTATAGAAAGAGGTTTAAAGCTTTTATTTTCTCATTTATTTTCTTTTTCTTAGTTTGGCAATGTTAAAAAAGGTTACTTAAAGAATTATAAATGAAAGTTATCATTTCAAGCTTAAAGCTCCAAAAGCTTTTTGCATGAATTTTGATTTTTTGATTTTAACCAAAATGTGTTCAGGAATAATTTTTTTAAGAATATTTTTTGAGCTTAAATGCTTTCTCTTTGTTTCAATTCTTATCTCAGATTTTCCAAAATATTATTTTAATAACAATATATTTCAAAAACCGAAATATCTTTTTACTCACTTCTGAAAAAAGTTGAGCTTTACAGAGTGTACCAAAATTATGTCTAAAAAGCTTATGTCTTAAAAATGGATTCAACTAAAAAACTCTCACTTTTGCTATTGAAGTTATCCACTAAAGAGCTCATGTTATTGAACTTTATTGTTCTTCAAAGCTTTTCAGTTTTTACTATAAGCTTTTAGACAAAAAGAAACAGCTTTTAGTCTACAAATTTATGAATTAATTTGAAAACATACTTTTGATCAAAACTTTTTTTAAGAGATACCAAAATTGTGTTTAAAAAGCTTAAAGGGCTTAGCTTAAAAGCTCTTGCTTTTGAACTTTTAAGCTATTATAGCCCCTAAAGTTATATTTTCTGCAAGAAATTTGACAAAAGTTAAAAGCTTTTACTATAAAAATTAAAAGCTTTATTTAAAAATGAATGTTGAGAACCATATTTTTGCAAGACATACAAAAATGATTTTTAAATAGCATAAAAAAGCTATACAAAAAGCTATTTTTATTAAATTTTTAAGCTATTTAAAATTTTAAATAAATTAAAATTTTAATTGAAAAATTTTAATTTTTTCAAATTTGTTTTATTTGAAAGGCGAAATCAAAAAGCTTTTTATAAATACTCGTTGAGAGCCAAAGCTTTGTCTTGAAAGCTTTATTGATTTAACGTAAATCTCTTCCTATTGAATTTATAAGCTTTTATTATCTTTAAAATTATATATGCGGAAAATTGTTTATAAAAAAGTAAAAGCCTTGCTATGAAAATTAAAAATACATGCTGAGAATTAAAGTTTTTTAAAGTACATGTCAAATAACTCTTAAAAGCTTAGTTGCTTTAGTCAAAAAGCTCTTGGCATTAAGCTTTCAAGTTTTTTAAAGTTATATTTTCTTTACGTGCGACAAAAACGATTTTCTTCTAAAAAATACTTGTTGAGAACACAAGTTTAAACATTGCATGCTAAAATTTGGTACAAAAAGCTTTATTATTTTATGTAAAGCTTGATGTTAAGCTTTTATGTATTATGTTCCACTGTTAAACTTTTAAGCTTTCATATGCTTTAAAGTTAAAAGGAAAAGCTTTTGTTATAGAAATTTTAGATTTTATAATTCCTGAATATATTTTCTAGGAGTAGACTTAAAATAATAAAAGCTCTTAGATTTTAAAGCTTTACGGCAAAAATCAAAAGCTTTTGCTAAAGAATTTTATAACTTTATTAAAAAAAAAGACTTGTTTACAAAACTTTTTGTCAAACATACCAAAATTTTGTCTTGAAAGCTTTATTCGTTCAACTAAAACCTCTTGCAATTGATCTATTAAGCTTTTGTATGACAAATAGCTTAAATATGACAAAAATTAAAAGCTTTTGCTTTGTAAATTAAAAGGTTTAGTTTAAAATCTTCTAGTGTCGAACTTTTAAGTTTTCATATTCCTTAAAGTTAAAAAGAAAAGCTTTTGCTATAGACATTTTAGTTTTTATAATTCTTAAACATAATATTTTCTACGAGTAGACTTAAACTAATAAAAACTCTTAGAGTTTAAAGCTTTTCGGCGAAGAGCAAAAGTTTTGCTATAGAATTTTATAGAAACTTTTTGTCAGACATACCAAAATTTTGTCTTGAAAGTTTAATTGGTTTAATTAAAATATTATGCTATTGAACTTTTAAGCTTTTGTAAGCCTTAAAGTTTTAATTTCTTAAAGTTATTTGACAAAAATTAAAAGCTTTTGTTTCAAAATTTAAAAAAATACATGCTAAGAAGCAAAATTTTATACAAGACATAATATTATTCTTAAATAAATTAAGAAATTTTTTCTTAAAAGCTTAGTTGATTTAGTTAAAAAGCTCTTGGTCTTTAATTTTTAAGCTTATATGTTGTTTGAAATCATATTTTCTTAAAGTGCGACAAGAAAAAGCTTTAATTTTAAAAAAATTGTACAAAAAGCTTTATTGGTATATTAAAAAATCTGCCACAATTTAACTCTTAGGTTTCATATTATTTAAAGTTAAGAAAAGTGCTTTGCTATAGAAATTTTAGATTTGATAATGCTTAAACATAGTATTTTCTACGAGTAGTCCTAAAATAAAAAAAGCTCTTGGAGTTGAAAGCTTTCACTTTAAGCTCATTTAAGTTTAAAATTAATATTTTTAAGCTTTTTATACCAAAAGCTACTTACTCTTAAAGCAATATTTTTAAGCTTTTTATACCAAAAGCTACTTACTCTTAAAGCAAGTTTACTTTATATAAAAGCTTTTCTTTATATAACTTATATTTTAGCTTTTAATATTAAACTTTTAAGCTCCAGAGGTTAGAAATTTTTAAAGCTTTTACTATAAAGCTTTTAAGTTTGGCTCTTTATTATAGAACTAGTTTGATATCCGTCAAAACTTTTCTATAAAGCTTTAAAATTTGGTGCTTAAAACTCTTTATTATAGATATAAGTTTGATATTCGTCAAAGTTTTTCTTATAATCAATCGATAAAGCTCTAACCATTTCCTCTCTTCTCTACTTTACAGATAAGACTGTCACCATCATTGAACCCTGCCCCACGAAGACTTCCGTCTTAGCTCTGGCCGTCACTTGTGCGCTCATGATTCTGCTATACATTTCGACGCTTTTCTGCTATTACATGAAAAAATGGATGCAACCACATAAAATCGTAGCATAAGCTTTTCAACCATAATACGTACACGTAGTAGATACATACATCGAAATCAACGCAATGAGCTTCGAGCTCAAATTATTTTGCATTAAATTTTATAATTATTTATTTTCATTACTTACACAATGAAACTGCGACTGCTACTTCAACTACATGCTAACTCTAATGCTATTTTCACTACTACACTACTAATACTTTTTGCAATAGTACTATTTATTGTCGACTCACTTTTTATGCAAAGTTTTACATAGATTTAATGGCGTTTTATGAGACGCAATGAAAAAACTTTAATGCAACGAAAGCAATAAGTTTAGCTTTAAGTTAAATGCTAAAAATTAGTCTAGGTTCAACTGGGAAAAAGACGTCAAAGTTGAAGAAAGGAACAAATATTTAGTGTCTAGTTTTAAGCTGCTTCAGTAAAAAAGTAGTAAAAAGTGGTTTTGAAATTTGACTTAAAGTTTATAATTTTATTTAAGCACTTAAGGGGGCAAACTTTTTTGGGTCTTAAGCAAATTTAAAAACTATTAAAAATTATTTAAATGTTCTTAAATGTAATTTGTTATTAGTTTAAGGCCAGCTTGCTTTAAGCTGGACAAGCAATAAACTTTTATTTAACATAAAGTTCTTTAGACTGCTTCACATTGAGCTTTAAGCTGTGCTAGCTAATATCAAAATTGTTTTTGTCACATTTTTTAAAAGCTTTTCAAAACCAGTGTACTGAAAGAAGCAGCTCAAAAACGTACTTTTGCATTTTTATTGATATAATTTAGCAATTTAGTTAATTTTATTTAAGCATTTTTAGTAACAGCAACATTATAATTATTTTTATTATTAAAACTATTACCATAAATACTAAATAAATATATATTAAAAATTAATTAAAACTCACTATAAAAAAAATGGTATTTAAACATTTGTTTTAAACTAAAAGCTTGCTAAGAAATTTACGACTTAAATAAGCTAACGCTGTTGGCAAGCTTTTAATTTAAGCTCATACACAACAACAACACTATTAAAACACTACTTTTGCTTTTGCACACACGAAATTACTACACGAAAATATCATATCATAACGGCCACTTTCTATAAAGTTCCAAATATTTTAAAAATTCTATAAGAAATTATAAGAAACTATAAAAAATTATAAAAAAAATAACAATTCGTTAGCTTAAATTTTTTAAGCAAATAACTAACAAAAACACTGCTATATAAAATTTAAAAAATTTCGGAACTTATATAGAGACTGTGCCAAACTTTTTAACTCATATCTTTATTTATAATATTTATTTATTTTATTAAAAAATATAACAAAAAATGTACTTTCAATGTTTAAAAAACTAAAATGAAAAATTCAACACCTATTTTAAAGAAAGTAAGAAAAAAAAAAGTAAAACATTTTGTATTTAAGTTAATATTTTATATATTAAAATTAAATTTGATTTTAATTTGTATATAATAATAAAAAGCAATACTTATATATCATGAAATGTAGTTATTCAATTGAAAGCTCGCAAAAAGCTTAAGTTTAAAAAGGAATTCTTTGTTCAAAGAAATTAAGTGAATTTATTGAATAAATAAAATAATGACAAAAATAAGTGTGCGTATCAGCTGCGGCGCTCGAGGGGAGTTTATTTCTGGTTCTCGATTACTTTGGAATTTGAAATATTTGTATAAAATAGGCAAAGCAGAGGAATAGAGGCATCTCTTAGATTATTTCGAAGCATTATATCGTCACCTAAAATGCAAAAAGACGTAACAACAAAAAAAATTAAAATTGAAATTTTGATTTGTTAAAATTAATATGACTAAATTAACGCGTCTAGCCAAATTTCAAACTCATACTTGTCAATATTGCCATTTTGTTAATGAAATTCAAAAGGAATAGTGGTTCTTAAATCATAGAAACATGCCTTTTTAAAGTTTTTGTTTTCACCTAGCAACTATTCGTTTTCACCTATTGTTACGTCTTTTTGCATTTTAGGTGACGATATGTGTTTATTCATATTTCAAAATGCATAACTTACATTAGAAACTTAGAATATTATAATATAAATTGATTTCCTTCGCTATTAATGGCACTTTTTTCCCATCTGTGAGCTCAGATAATCCCATTGCATCTGATTGGCCATAAAAACACCCATTTGTGCCCAAATGTTTCATGAAGTTCATAAAATTTCCAATGACCCACCTGTGACCTCACATAATCCCATAAAATTATCATTTTTGCTAAGAGGTCTTTGGAATTCTTAAAAAGTCCCATGGCCCACCTGTGACCTCATATAATCAATTTTGGCTTAGAGGTTCTTGGAATCCAAAAAAAATCCCATGATCCAACTGTGGCCTCACGTAATCCCATTGCAACCATTTTTCCCCAAATGTTCCATGAAGTCCATAAAAGTTCCCCTAACCCACCTGTGACCTCACATAATACCATTGCATCCAATTGGCCTTAGAATCCATTTTGGCTGAGAGGTCCTTGAAATTCATAAAAATGCCCATGACCCTTCTGTAACCTCACACAATTCCATTGCATCCGATTGGCCATAGGATCATCCATTTTTGCCAAAATTCTCCTTTGAATTCATAAAAATTCCCACGACCCACCTTTGACCTCGATTAATCCCATTGCATCCGATTGGCCATAGAGACATCCGCTTTTATCTAAGAGGCCCTAGGAACCCATAAAAATTCCCGCGACCCATCTATGACCTCACATAATACCATTGCATCCGATCGGCCATAGAAAATACATTTTTGTCTAAAAAGTATTTTGAATCCATAAAAATTCCCACGATCAACCTGTGACCTCACATACAATTGGCCATCGAATTGTCGAAGAGTTCCTTGGAAATCATAAAAATTCCCGTGACCCATCTATGACCTCACATAATACCATTGCATTCGATTGACCATAGAATTATCCATTTTGGCTAAGAGGTCCTTGGAACCCATACGAATTCCCATGACCCAACTGTGACCTTGCATAATCCCATTGCATTCGATTGGTCATAGAATCATTCATTTTGGCTAAGAGGTCCTTTGAATTCATAAAAATTCCCCATGACCCACCTGTAACCTCACAGAATACCGTTGCATTCGATTGGTCATAGAATCACCCATTTTGGCTAAAAGGTCCTTAAAATCCATAGAAATTCCCATAACCCACCTGTGAACTCATATAACCTTATTGCATCCGATTGGCCATAGAGACATCCACTTTTGTCCAAGAGGTCCTTGCAACACATAAAAATATCCGTGACCCATCTATGACCTCATATAATACCATTGCATAAATTAGAAATAGAAAATCCATTTTTGTCTTGAAGTCCTTTGAATTAAAAAAAAAATCCCATGACCCACCTGTAACCTCACATATACCCATTGTATTCGATTGGCCATAGGATCATCCGTTTTTGTCCAGATTCTCCTTGGAATTCATAAAAATTCCCAAGACCCACCTTTGACCTCACATAATCCCATCATAATCATCTATTTTTGTCCAAATTCTCCTTGGAATCCATAAAAGTCTCAATGACCTATCTGTGACCTCACATAATCCCATTGCATTCGATTCGCCATGGAATCCTCCATTTATGTCTTAGAGGTTCTTTGAATCCATAAAAATACCCCTGACCCTCTTGTGACCTCAGCCATCAATTTTGGTCCATATGCTCCATGAAATCCATAAAAAAAGTCCCAATGACCTATCTGTTATAGATATGCATCCGATTGACCATAATATACAATATGTATAGCTGACGTGAGTACCCCTATTTTTATTTTCTTCAATCAGCACTGAATTGCAGAATTGCAGCCTTTTTTCCAGCTGTATTTCAGATTTCCATAACAGGCGATCAGCAAACATAGCATGATAGCAGCACAATTTATTACTTTTGGTACGTTGCTTACCTGATTTCAACAATCAGTACACTACGGTATAAAACCTTGCTCAACATGTAGCAAAAGTTTTCCGCGTAGCCTATCTCAAATAAATTGCAAGTACATTACGGCATAAGACCTTGGTCAATCGCAGCATTGCAGTCGTTTCTGGGTGAATTTCCGACTTTCCACCAGGCGATCAGAAAACGCAGCACAGCAGTTCCATGCTTTTTGCTAGTAGCGTACCTTAGTATAGTACGCACAGCAAATTTTTGCTTTTGCCTCTTAGCATACTTAAGTATAGTACGCAGAGCAAATGCTTATGGCGTTTTCGTTTCTACCAAAACATGTTGCCTTTTCATTGCCCTTGCCTTTTTTCGTGTTCGATTCTAAAATAAGTGCAAACGGGTGAGTAAATTCTGTGTTCGTTTCTTAAAATGTCACACTCACAGAGGGCAAAAAAGGCGCATTTTTTGCCTTGTAAATTTTCTCAGGGTAGATGATTGCCCTGCATATCAGCTGTTTTTAAAACGATAATATTATGACATGCGTGCGTTAGACAAGGATGGTTATATTCGTTTATTTAAGTTGACATTTTTCGAGTAGGCAAAAACATGCAATTTTACAGGGTTGCGGGCAACATTGAAAACATTTTGCACTGCGACAGGGCAACATTTTTTGGTAGAAACGAAAACGCCATTAATTTTGCCTCTTAGCTTACCCTAAATCAAGCGTAGGTACAGTTCGGACTAAGTCTTTTTTGAAATGTTGGAGATGAGGCTGTTTCAGTCGCACTCGTTACGGATCAATATAATACTTACGATTGATATACATTTCAGGCCATAACTGCGAAACGAATACAGCTACGATAGCCAAATTTTGCACAATGTTGCAAATTCGAATTATCTAAAATCTTAAAAAATTTTGGATTTAATTGTACATGTGGGCGTGGCAGCTGTCATACAGCTTAAATATATGTCTGCCTATAACTACGGAGCAAATAAAGGTACGATAGGTATAAAGTTTATAAAAAAATTTAATTTTTGATAATCTTAGATCATACAGAATTTGGGCTTAATTGTGCATGAGGGCGTGGCAGCTGTCATACAATTAAAATACATTTTTGGTCACAATTTCGTAACAAATATAGCTAAGCGGTAGTCAAATTTTGAACAATTTTATAATTTTTTGATAATTCAACGTTTGGGCCGAATTAAACATGTGGGCGTGGCACCTGTCATGCAACGAAAATACATTTTTGGCCACAACTTCGCAACAAATAAAGCTACGATAGCTAAAATTTTAACAATATTGCAAAATCCAATAATATTAAATCGTACAAAATTAAGGTTTAAATGTACTTGTGGGCGTGGCAGCTGTCATAAAGTTGAAATATATTTTTGCTTATAACTGCGAAACGATTAAAGCGACGATAGCCCAAATTTCATATAATATTATAATTATTAATTATCTACTATCATCCAGAATTTGGATTTAATTGTACATGTGGGCGTGGGACCTGTCATACAACTAAAATACATGTTTAGGCACAACTTCGTAAAAAATATAGCTGCGGTAGCCAAATTTTGAACAATTTTATAATTTTTGATAACTCAAAATGGTACAAAGTTTGGGCCGAATTAAACATGTGGGCGTGGCACCTGTCATGCAACTAAAACACATTTTTGGCCACAACTTCGTAACAAATAAAAATACGATAGCCAAATTTTGTACAATATTGCAAAATCCAATATTGGTGGTGACCGTGGCATGCATGTTAAGTGTGTGGCTTAAAATGCTCGGAGCCCAGGTTCGATCCCCAGCCGCGGCGAAAAGTTTTTTTCAATAAAAAATTTTTCTGATCGATCACCACCTCTCTGCAGACAATGGCAAACCTCAGAGAGTAAATAATGCATTTAAAACTTCTTGAGAACATAAACTTTAGCCGTTCGGAGTCGGCATAAAACATGTAGGTCCAGTTCTCGGTCAATTGTGTGCAAACATTTAATAATACACACAACACAATTGATCATAAGAAGCTCGGTCAAAGTCCTTTCGAGGGCTGAAATGGCCAATTTTTTTTTTTTTTTTATTGCAAAATCAAATGATATAAAATCGTACAAAATTTTGGGCTGAATAATACATGTGGGTGTGGCACCTGTCATACAGCTGAAATATGTTTTTCCTATAACTGCGAAACAAATTAAGCTACGACAGCCAAATTTTATACAATATTGCAATTTTTGATAATCTTAACTCTTGCAAAATTTGGACTTAATAGAACATGTGGGCGTGGTACCTGTCATGCAACTGAAATACATTTTTGGCCACAACTTCGCAGTAAATAAAGCAACGATAGCCACATTTTGTACAATATTATAATTTTTCATAATACAAAATCGTTCCAAGTTTAGGCTTATTTTTACATGTAGGCGTGGCACCTATAACAGCAAAACGAATTAAGCGTACAAAGTTCGACTTTAACTCTAAATGTGGGCGTGGCACCTGTAATGCAACTAAAATACATTGTTGGCCAGAACTTCGTAACAAATAATGCTACGATAGCCAAATTTTGTACAATATTGTAAATTTTGACAGTCTTAAATCATACAATTTTTGATATGACGAGTGGGCGAGATATTTTTTATGCAGCTGCGATTCTGAAAACAGTTTTTTATTTGTTTTTTTTTTCTAATTTGAATGTATTTAAAAACACTTTTTATAACAGTTGGGCTGAAAATTTCGTGGGCTTACCTAGTGAAACACCTTTTATTGGTAAATTTCATTATATTATTCAACATAAAAAATCTTAGGAAACTTTTTTTAATGTTTTCTTTTAAAATGTAAAAAATAATAATGTATTAAGTGCATATTAGTAAATTAATTAATTAACTTTAGCATGAAAAAAATTAAAAATTCAATGATATGTCTCTTTCGGCTGTAACTTGAAATAGATCCAGAAGTAGTTATTTAATTTTAACCAGGACCTGTGATTATAAAATTTGATATTTCATGATATAATCAATAGAAATTATTGAAATATTATTATAACTGCCTCTTTATATGATATTTTATATGGTATAATGAATACTCCATTAATTTTGATAACTGCTGAGCAACGCCTAGGCATCGAATCCACTTGTTCTTGACACTTTGTAACTGGAATTTTCTCCTATGCGTTCTTGATTAAGCTTCAAAGATCATCTTTGTTCGTTGAATGTTTGTCTCTAAGAGCCACTTTAACCTCTCCCTAAATTTTCGATAGAATTAAGATCTGGCGACTGAGGCGGCCAACTTAAAACTTCGATATTTTTTAGTCTGAACCATTATTTTGCCCTCTTCGAGGTATGTTTCAGGTCGTTATACTTCTGAAACACCCCTCCAAGCGGTATATTACAGTCTGCGTTCTTCAACATGGTTTCACTCAAAATCCTGCTGTATTGTAAATCTTTCTCTCGAAGCAAAATAAGGGACCTGTGCCAGCATATGAGAAACACTCTCAAAGCATTATATTAACACTTCCATTTTAATCGTTTTTGTTGCGGGAAGAATTCGCTATTCTTTTCACAGAAAGGCTGCTTCGGCCTGAGTTAAATAAATTAACTTTAGTTTCATCGGACCAAAGAATTCTGCGTAATTTGCTCGTTGGCCAATCAACATGATCTTTGCGTATTTTAATCGCTTGCGGACATTAACTTTGGTCAGAAACTGTACCTTCCGAGCAGCTTTAGCCTTCAATCCATATTTAATTAAAAGTTTTCGAATCATTGAAGTGACCACGTCCAAGCAATATTGTTTTTAAGAGCGAAAGAGGTTACAAACGGACCTTTTTTTACGTGACTTGGCATTCTTCTTTGAAAACTGGTTCATATTTTAGCTTGTTTCCTTCTGGTTTCTGTTTTTGTGTAAATTTTAATGCGTTTGCAACCATTTTCTGCTGCCAAATATATAGCTTTTTCCTTTTAGCCTACACCTTGTTTACGCAAATTTTTAATAATTTTTGTGTTTTCAGGACTGCAGTACTTGGCTCTTACCACTTTTAGACCTAATTGTTTGAAACATTAAAATGTATTTTTAAATCATAAAACTGAGAACTCATGAGTAAGACTTGAAAAGTTCCATAAAATTTAATTAAAAAAGATCTTTTAAAATGAAAAAATTTTTGATTATGATGGTTGGTTTTATTTATTTGCAAAAAAAAAACAAAAACAACCTTACTGTATTCATTGGAGAAGTGGCTTTTAACTACAGTTGGTTCACAGCATGAACTTTTGTTCTTACAAAATATTTTAATTAAGTTATATCATCAGCAAGTACGTGGCTCTTTTTCATACATCACTGTAAGGTGCCTTCGAGGGCGATACAACGATTTTAGCTGTAATGCAAATTTTCGATACCATTTTTAGTACAATTTGTACAATAGTACAAGTTCTGTTTCACCTCAAAATTGTTGCCTCAGTTTCACTGATAACATCTTCATTAGTGCTTGTTTTTTTTAGCAAACATTTTTTGATGTCTGCAAACAAGAAAGTCACTGGGACCCAGATCTGGATGGGGAAGCAGTTCGTAGCGTTATTCTAGCAATTTGAGCAAGTTTTCGTTGACCTTTGAGACGGCGCATTGTCTTGATGAAACAGCACTTTTTTCTTCTTCAAATGCTGCCATTTTTTCGTAATTTCATGCTCCAAACGCTTCAACATCGCTACGCAATAATCACTAGTGATGGTTTGACCATTGTCAATCCCAAAATACAGATGCCATAATCTTGTACTGTACCTGTACTGTTGCGTCTATCCACGCTTTGGATTTGGTGCATCCCGTTCGGTCCACTCGGCTGAGTGTCGATTGGACTCTGGAGTATATTGATGAAGCCATGGTTTATCCATTGTCATATATCGAATTATATCATATATCGAAGGGAAAATTCTTAACTTTGCAGGAGTACCAATTTCAGACATGATGGAGTATAGATGACTTCTTATTGAACTGTCGAGGGAGGCTTTGTAATCGACAAAAATTATGGTGTGATCGATTTGTTTGTCTAGGGTCTTCTCCCGAATATATAATATATATCTATATATATCGAAAGAAAAATTCTTCATTATTACGGTTGAATATCTTCAAACATTCCTACGAATTAACACGTTGTAGCTTTTGATCGATTGAATGCTCGCGCGGCATGCATTTTGCACATAGCCGTCGCATTTCCAAATATTCATGCGCGATATATCCAACACGTTTTTTTATATCTTCAGAGTCTCAGCTATCTCGAACAACTTCACTCTACGGTCTTACTAAGCTGGCGGTTACAACCATTGGTCATTTTTGGCCTCGTCTAAGAATTTTCGGCAGCCTCTTTTGTCGTGCCCTTGCTGGCGCCAGTTGAGAACTCCAAGCGTCGTCAAGTCCACCCATCCGTCAAGTCCATCCATTAATTCGTGATTCCATCGTATTCGATACTCGCCATTGAAGCAGAAAGGACTCGAACGCTCCCAAAGTCCTTTCATCAGTGCTGCTCAACCTCAAGGTTTATGATGCGTATAGTAGGACGGGCATGATTATTGACTTATAGCGCGTCAGTTTTGTTGCCTACTGAGCCCAATGTCATACCTGTTGGCAAAAGTTATACTTCGTTTTATTTCAATACTGATATCATTGGACGAATTTATCCTGGATCCCAGGTAAACAGAGTCCTTCACAACCCCAAAAGAGGTGTTTTCAACAGTGACGTGGTTTCCAAGACGCTGGGGCTGTTTGTTTGTTGACACAAGATACTTCGTTTTAGCTGCGTTCACTGCAAGACCCTTTTTCTAGCCTGGAGAATGCTGGACTGACTTCGCGCGTATTATGGCCAATGATGTCAATATTAGCACGCGCCAGCAGTATAAAACTCTTTTAGAATATTGTGCCACTGTGTCTCAGATCAGCAGCTCGGATGATCTTCTCCATTACTAAATTAAAAAAATCGCACGATAAGGAATCATCCCGTGTCTAAAACCTCGCTTGGTATCGAACGGAGGGTAGAGGTCCTTACCGATTTTCACTGCGCTGCTGGTGTTGGGTTATTCTACATAGACGTATTAACTTTGCAGGAATTCAAAATTCAGACTAGTGGAATATAGTTGACTTCTTATTGGACTGTCCGAGGCGGCTTTGCAATCGACAAAAATATGGTGTGTGTCGATTTGTTTTTCAGAGGTCTTCTACAAGATTTGTCTAAGCGTAAATATCTAGTCAATGGTGGAACTTCCAGGTCTGAAGCCACACTGATAGGGTCCATTGAGTTGGTTGACGATGGGCTTCAGTCTTCCACATAATACGCTCGACAGGACCTTGTATGCGATATTAAGAAAGCCAATCCCACGGTAGTTGGCGCAAATGGTACGATCGCCTTTCTTGTGGATTGGGCAGAGCACACTGAGGTTCCAATCATCTGAAATGCATTCTTCCGACCATATTCTGCATAGAAGCCTGTGAATGCATTCAAACAGAGCTTCGCCAACGGTCTTAAAAAACTCAGCCGGTAGGAAATCGGCTCCTGCGGCTTTGTTGTTTTTAAGCCGAACTATAGCTGTAAAGACCTCGTTATAGTCGGGCAGCGGAACTTCAAAGCTGTCATCCATAATTATAGTTTCCGGGATATCATCTCTATTTACGGGATAGTTGTCAGCTTCGCCATTTAGAAGACTAGAGAAGTGTTCCCTCCATAACATCAGTGTACTCTGGATATCTGGTACTTGATTGCCATTTCCTTCTTGCAGGAAGAGGGTTCGGTCTTAAAATCATGCCATGCATTTCAATTTTTTTGGCACTCACGCATTTCTGCCTCTCGTTTTTTTTTGGCCTGAAAAAAATTATGACTGTACCATCATTAAAAAATCGCAAAGGTTGCTTTTCAGTTATTGAAAAATGATTCACGGCGCACTCAACAAAACTCACTCACATTAAGAGAAATGATTTATTCTGAATACTCGTATAATTTTTATATATAAATTTTTGTTTGTTTTTTTTTAATTTATGATTAAACTTATTATATAAGAGAACATAACATAGATAAATTTATAATTTGCTAAAATATGTGAAAACAAAACTAGACAAATAATGATTGGTTTTCTTTGTTTCTTTTGTTTTCTACTTTTACTTAATTATTTTTAATGTTGCAAACGTAAATGCAAGCAAATTTATTTGTTTGTTTTTTTTGTTTTAAGAGAAACAACAATATTTGTATAACTCTACAGAAATTGTTTGATATTTTAAAGTAGCATAGCTTGCATATAAATATAGCAAGTATTGGTTAATACATACATATTTAAAAACATAGACTACGGTAAGATTTTTTTTTTTTAGTTAACAATATACTTGATTTTCTGTTTTTTATTTTTTTCTTAAAAAAAGCATATTTAAAATGCTTAACTAAGAATTATTTATGACATAATAACGACTTAACTATGGGCAATGTGCTACATATAGATAAAGTTAATATTTATATATGTTTTTTGATATAGCTACTAAAGAGTAGTTCAAATTGGTAAATGACAAGAACCGTTTTTGTTTATATATGTTAACAATATCTGTTCATTTAAGTAAAAAAACAAAAATACATCATTTTCAACAAAAAATTTTAAATAAATAGCATTTTAGTTAATTTAAACAAAATTTTTGATGTTATGTTATATAAAGCAAATATTTTTAAAGTATAGAAATAATAACAAAAAATAAAACAGTCTCTTTGGAATATTTTAAAATGTTGTTAGGCAACATTTGCAAAATTAACAAAAAAAAAAAACAAAATGTTTGTGTTGCTTTGCTTTAACTTTAAGACATGATTAAAAAAAAAATAACTTTGGTAACACAAAAGTGTATTGTTTAAATTTTAATTTTAATGTGATTTTGTAATGCAAAAGAAACCATTTTATTTGCAATTTTGTACCCTAGCAAAACGTACCCTTAAACGCTGATCTGCTAAAAACTCGTTCAATATCTTAAATTCTAAAGAATTTATGCATTTTAGCACTAAACACGCACACACACAGCAGTTCCAAGATTCTTATATATTTTTTAAAAAAGTTTGCTATACTTTTCAAGCACAAATCCATTTTATTTTTGTTTGTAGGCACTTGCGGCATAAATTTAATTAACATTACGTATGTTTAGTAAATTATATAAAACTTGTCAGTTCTATGTTACTATTTATTCTTTGCAATAGATAAGATTTGTATAAGAAAACGAGGAAAAATAAAATGGGCTGTCTTTACATTTTTTTTTTTTCTCTCAATACTAAACAAATTTCTTTTTGAATTTCAAAACATTTATACTTAAAAAAATAATACATGGCAGTAGCTTTTTAAAACTAGTACAATTTTGTGCCATTGAATATATTTGTATACAAGTTATAGCATAGATACTTTTCTAAGTTTAAATAATGCCATAAAACGATCTTAAATTATGACAAAATTCAAGCTATTTTGGTAAAATAAAAAACTTTATTCTTTTCAAACACAGCTAAACGTGATCCATAAAACAGCCAACTGATATATGCTACTGTAACACTAAGTAAACTTTACAAAGCTGAAAGGTAAGTAGAGCTCTATAGCTCAGCTGAACAGCACCAAAATATATATTCGAAAATTCATATATTTCTCATGTTTAAAAACAATCCCTTTATAAACTCGTCCACAATTTAAGCTCAGCCGTTTGTGTGTCGAAAAAACTACGAGTAGCTTTAGAAAGACTGCTTTTTTCCCCAGTTAAATTTTAATAACATTATTTCATACGCGCTTAAAAACTATTTAGCGCAAATAAGCCTTAAATAAAATTATTTTTTAAACTAATTGCCATTAATTACAATAATGTTGCCATTGCTATTGCCATTGTTATGATTATTGCCATTTTTTGTTGTGGCATTGGCAGGCTGTGCTACCGTTGGTTGCACCATGTACACATCATCATCATCATCGTCATCTGCAGCACTTTTATCCGCATAGCGACAGGTTGTCGACATACATTTGCAGTTGAAATAACGATTTTTAATCATCCAGAATTTATCGCCATAATCAAAGCTATTTATTTGATGAAGAACAACAAAATTTACTTTAATTTTATAAACAAATAGCATGGTTTAGCTTACCATATCTCCTCGCCTGCTGCTATATCTCGACTGGCGAAAAAGGATATTTTGGGAAAACGATAATCTTGATGTTCAAAAAAGACTCGCACTGGCACTATATTTGGTTCGCATGCATGATTAAAAAATCTACTTATATTGCCATAGTAATTCGCATCAATGCAGTGATCGTGACCCAGATCGAAAAAGTAGCTATCGTCAGTACGGCGATCGGCTTCAAAGTCGGTTAGTATCTCGCCGGTGTATTCGGCAACAAAGCTGCCTTTGGGCACATTTACCAGTGGTCGCACACCCCAGCCTTTGAGCGCATCATCACACTCGGCAATTTGCATAGGAATTCGCACACCATTTTGCACAATGCGATTCTTACAAGACAGCTAAAATAAAAAGAGAGAAGAACGATGTAAAAATATTTATTAACAAAAACAAATTATATACATTACATTTAATAACCTGCCATAAATGAATGCTTTTATCCATAAACAAATTTTTGTTATTATAAATTTGTGTTTTTTCCAATATTTATTCTATATAATAATTTTCAAATTACAGTTGCGATAAACGAATGAAGAACACTGGCAAAAATTGCATGAAATCCCATATAATTATTTTTCAAAAGATGGCAACCCATGAAGTGGTTCATAATATTTAAAACTTGAACTTCGAAACTGCACCAGTCGAATGCATTGTTCTTTGTCGTTTACGAATTAAACAGTATTTTTTTCATTTAAGTAAGTTAAACCAAGCTTTCTTAATTTGTTAATGCATAACAGCCAGAGCTGTAATCCTGGCTCAAGAAATGTTAATAACAAACTGCACTCAGATGGGAACATGTCTTATGGTGTGATTGCAAAAAATTAAAATGCTCGAAAACAATGGTATACAATGCTCTACAATATTAAAAGAAATAAAAGACTCAGGAGTCTGTTCCCAGACGCAAACGTCCATATAAAAAAATTGAAGCGGTGGACTGCAGGATTGTTCGTGCTGTTAACACTTTTCTTAGCGCTAAGTATGTACAAAGGTTTGGTTTTTGGTTTCATCTGTAATGTTTAATCTGTAGGTTCTATAACAGATAGATTAAACGAAAATCCGATTATTTTCAACGTATCAAGGAAAAAGCCATTGTTTCAAAAAAAAAACTGACAAACCTATTTTTGTTTTTACAAAGGAACACAAAGATTAAAATAATTCTCTGGAGTGATGATACCAAGATCAATAAAGAGAAAAATTATGTAAAACAACGCGTACGAAGACCAATGAACGTCGAATTTAATCCATAATATACAACAGAAACTTTGAAGCATCGAGGAGGAAGTGTAATGCTCTGAGGTTGCATACCATTTAAAGGAACTGGGCATTTGTACCGCATAGATAGCATTATGAACTCAGAGAAGTACATAAGCAATTTAGAAAATATCATGCTACCATATGCAGAGGAGAATTTGCCAATTACTTGGAAATTTAGGCAAGACAATGACCCAAAGCATACAGCAGTGTTAACTTTATCATGGTTTGAACAAAACTCTATAGCCATCGAGCAGCCCGGATTTTAGCCCTATACAAAAACCTCTGAAATGAGCCGAAAAGAGATATTTCATAAATCAAAATTGGGAAAATAAATCACATTAACTTTATACCATGTTCACACTATAGTAATTCATGGCTCATTCTTGATTTATTCTTGATTTAAACATAGATTATGTATAAATTAAGAAATTTCCCAGTGGGAAATCTGTCAATGAAATTACTTCGAAATTAAGTAATTTATCATAAATTACCATCCAAATTAACATCCAATCTGTGTCGGCTCTAATTTTTTTCGATTAATAATCGACACATCACAAGGTGTCAATGAGAATAAAGAATAAATTCAAAATAAAATCATGGAAACAAAATCAAATAAGTTAAACAAATATGCGAGTTGTCATGGAAATTTCAAAATAAATTACGAACAGCTAGTATGAACGCAGTTGATTTAGGAAAGTAATTTATAACAAATTAAGTAATTTATGCCGTAATGTGAACGTAGTATTATAAAATTGCTCAGCGAATAGAGAAATTCTGAAATACATAATTTATATTAATATTGTTCTTAATTAGTTAACCATTAATTCTGTGTCGACATGGAATAACAACTAAACTCATTTTAAAAATTTCAGGAGAGCATTTTTAAGGTTAACATCGCTACCTAATATCAGGGAACCTTGACTTTAGCTGTTTAAATTTGATGTCCTGAAACATTTACTTTTCAAGGTACAACCATAAAAATTTGCGTACATGTGTATTTCGGTGCCGAAAAACGAAATGAAAGTAATAACCTCACTTTTTCCTATCTCGACTTTAGCGGTTATTCCTTGTTGACACAGAATAGTTCTTAATGGTCTCGTTAAACATATCTTTCTGAGAAAATTATTTTGCAATTTTTTAGTCTGAAAAATTGAAAAAAAATTTAAAGCAGCGGTAATGAAATTGAATTTGCGGTGAACCTCATTTGGTTAGGAACTTGGTGTGGCACTTGAAAACAATTATACGTTAAACGAATATATCTGATATGGCGTTGAATGTGTGTTATTTTTTCAGAATTGTTTAATTAATTTTTTTATTTTTTAAGTATTATTTAATTTTTTTCGCTATTTTTGAATTTTTTGGTTTTGTTTGTTTTTTAATATTCTATTTTCATATTTTTTTCTCTTGGTTTATTTTGTATCGTTTTTGTTATTTTTGTTTTTCATTCCTATTTTGTTGCATTTTTTTATTTAAATATTATTTATTGAATCCTCTTACCTTTTTTTCATAATTTTTTTTTTTTTTTTTTGTATGTTCGTTTTAAGAACATTTATTGATTTTTTTATAAGTATTTTTATGTTATAAATTTTATTTATTATTTTAAATTTGCTTTTAGTTTTAGTAATTTTTTATAGTTTGTTAAAATGTTTTTATTTTAAATTTTATCCTTTTACTATTTTTCCAATTGTTTTTATTTTTTTTTTTCAATTAATTTTAGTTTATATTTTTAATTTAATTTTAACGGACATGACATTTTCCGTTTTTTTTAAATTGACTTTTTTTATAATTTTTTATTTAAGTAAATATTCTTAAGATTCTTAGTACAAATTTAATGGAAAAATTCCTACGGGTTCAAAAGTTACAGCCGGATTAGTGAGAGCGCATTTTTATTTTTCCAACGATAGCCAATTTTATTAAGATTTAAAAAAGTCATTTTTTTTCCAGATCGGACAATTTTTGCGACTCCCAGCGCTGCAACCATGGGGCCCCGTTTTTTTCTCTGCGTGGAGCTCTATAAAACCATCCTGGAGTGAAAAATATATTTTTTTGAATTTTTTTCTTGTAATTCAATTCTCTACAATAAAAAAAAAATTTTGGAAAAATGTTTGTTTTTGACTGACAATGAGTTATGAATTTTTAAAAAAGGTCCTTTTTCTCTGCCGCGAATGTTATGTCTCTCCTTAATAAACTAAAATCAATATAGTTTAAAGCAATATAATTTTAATTTAATTTAATAACATACATTTAATTTTTGTTTACTTAATTTATTATTACATACTTTATTTTTTAAATGATTATTTTTATACGTTTTGTTTAAATTTTTTATATATTTTAAGCTTTAATTTTTAAAATTATTAAATAATTTTTTTTTAGTTTTAAACACATTGGCGTACTTCTTTGAGAAGCAAACAATAAAGATAACTCAACACAAATTTTCTTTTCCTTTCTTGTTTTCTATAGCATTTTAATAGTACTATATTTAGAAAAAGTTAAGATTCTCCAGATTTTCTGTTTCAAATATATTAGCAATAAAGATGGTATCGCTAACGCGACAATAAATGGAACTTGTTTTCGAAAAAATACTTTAAAGCGATTAATTTTATCATATTTTCATTTGGTTTTTTACTGAGCTAAAGCCTGAGTGAGAACGCGACATCTAGCACGAGACATATTTTTTCATCACGTTTGTAATAAGGTTTAGTCAAAGTAATTCCAACAAAAGATTGCATTACCTATCAAAAATATCATATTTATTATATGTGAGTTGTGAATTCATTTTATTTTACTTTTTTAATTTTTTTTATTTTTTTCATTTTATTTTTATTTTTTTTATTTTACTTCCAATTTCTTTTTTAATTTATATTAATTTTAAAATTTTTTATTTTAACTTTTTAATTTTTATTTAGTTTGTTTTTATTTTTAATATCGCTTTTATTTAACTTTCTCGATTTGTTTTTTATTTTTATTTTTTAGTTTTTACTTTTAGTTATTTTTACATCCATTTTTTTATATCAATTGGGCGTGGTGCGTTGTTTTTGTTTTTTATTCATTTAAAACAAAAATCTTCCAAAAATCTTATTTTTCTCATTTATTTCCCAAAAAATGCGATCAAGCAACTATTGGAAACTTGGAAACTATTGGATTAAGTTGCATTTGACGGTTTCTATGAAATTTATTCTCATTTATTAAAGTTTCATTCAAAATTCATTCTATACTATTTTGTTTATCAGCACTCAATTCGATAACATCATTTGCAAGTGTTGAAAGATCTTCACTGCAAACGAACATATACTTGAACTTTTAAAATAAAAGTTTTATTCTCTAAATCAGATCTACATACATCTAGACCAACATCATTTAGAGTTATACGCAGAGAAGAATCTAAGTTATTTTTAAAAATTGTTCTTGTTTTGCTATGAACGGTGTTGAGATGTATTACTGTTGAACAGATGAGATGAATATCGAACCAAACAGTCGTCTTGTAAAGACCAAGAGAGAAATTTTGCAATTTTTTTTGGTTGTGCTCAAACGTTCATCAAATGATTGAAGAATAACGGAATTTGTTTGTTGATTTTACTCTCTCTGAGTTGATTTGACTGAAGTCTGCTCACACGTGATTGTGTGACTGACCCACCGATGCAGGCTTCTCTGCTACCTACTATTTGCAATTAGTATCGTTATGCCTACTATTTTACTACGTTATGTTTTGGCGTGTTGTCTACATAAAAGTTTACAAAAATGGAGAACGACAGTGAAAATGTTGATCTTTGAGGATTGAAATTGATTTCGTTGACAAATCAATATTCCGGATATTATTTTTTTCTTTGGAATGCATTTAGAAACTATTCGGTCAGTTGTCTTGTCCAGGAAATGGTAATTTTTCATTATTAATATTTTAAAAACAATGCACAATACCCTATATTCACAGAAATTTACTGCTTCTTTTAAATCATAAAAGTACTTTTTTGTTAAATCTACGACCTTCTTATCAATAACTTACTACTAAGCAGCAGTCGAGTAAAAGTTTGCAAAGCTTTGACTGAATGATTCAGGTCTAGAGCGTGGTCAAAACTTTGAATGAAGCGATGACGTATTCAAAGTTAATGTTCTCTCTCACAGAGGGTTCATTTTTTTTTTTTATCTGTACAAACAACAACAAATTTAAGTTCATTCAATCATTTGATTTACGTGTGAGCACAGCCTTTGAAAATACTTCGTCAAGGGAACTTAACGAACTCAAAATAAAGTATTGCTTATTATCCCGACAACGTTTTAACGAATGACAAAAAATTTTTGCACACTTCTAAGAAGAACAGATCTCATACACGCACTCTACTACTGTATTTTCAACGTATCCAAACCTGAAGGTAAAATCTTTAATTGTTATTTTTACTAATTTTATATTTACCAACTTTTGAATGTGTTGGTTGGGACTGATTTTATTCAACTAACCAATTTAATTTGTTTCCAATTTCACCAACTTACCAATTTTAGTTGTTTAAAAGACTTGTTTGAACTATGAGCTCACCTTATTGCAGCCGCAAACATCATTACATTCAAAGATCACCGCCGGATCTTCATAATTAAAATCCGCATTTAAACGACCCTCTGCGGTGTACCAATTTTGCACAGAAGCTCCAGTGCACTGACACTGATCAGAACTGCAGCTATTTTTGTTAGAAAAAAAATTGAATTAAAAATTTTGAAATTCCAATAAAGTATTCCTTACATACCCATCTAAACAGGAACAGATGCGCATTTGCGAAACACGACAATCGATTTGCACAGAATTTTGCAAAATAATCGCCTTGGTGATGTATTTAAAATCGGGCAACATGATCTCATCGCACTCATTTTGTGCGGCAGCATCTGTTAAGCCTGCTGCAATGGCAGCTGCGGCTCGAGTAGCTGCAGCTACCATAATTGACTCATTACGCACGGCTTGTATTGGACGCTGTTCCCGACCATTCGATATGTCACTGGAAACAATGCGATTACGTAAGCCTGTAGGTCCAAAAGCGCGCATCTGCATATTAAATCCTACTGTGCGCGCACACTGGGAATCCTCATTGGGTATGCAGTCATAGGGCAATTCATCGGCTTTATTTTTTATCATTAGATCTGCACCATTAGCAATGAGAGCAAGACATAGGCGTGTTATGGAGTGGCGGCAGGCAATGTGTCTGGGAAGAGAAGAAGTAAAATGTTAAGCTGCAAGTTAGTTCAAGTAGAAAAACACTTACAATGGCGTATCGCCCTCTACATTTTGTACATTACAATCGGTACCGGATTGTAGCAGCACTGTAATGGTTTCCAAGCCATCATTGTGTAGTGTTGCCCAGTGCAGCACGGTATTATTGTCATTATCGCAGATATTGGCATCAGCACCATGACTCAGTAGCAAGCTGATGAAGCAGAAAAAACAATAGAGTATCTTCTGAATAATTTCCTTATATTGTGCTCAGCTTTACCTCACAATTTCTGTATGTCCCAATTCCGCAGCCCACACCATAGCTGTCCAACCACCATCGTCCTGCGCATTAATGAAGTTCAGAAAACTTGAAACATTCTTGCTAGCTTTGTAGCTATCCACAATTAACTGTGTGGCTTCCAGATTCCCCAGTTTTGCGGCAATATGCAGGCAGGTTTTTCCATCAGGACCCTAAGAAAGCAGAAGCAATGAAATTTGAGCAGTAGAGAAATTGAGCAAACAACAACCTTTATGGCCATATCAGCACCACACTGAATGAAAAGATTGAGTACATCGCATTTGTCGCCCATAACGGCACACATGCCGGCAGTGCGCAATTCACGATCCATATTATTTACAAACTCGTGTGCAACCGCCTTGCAGAGCAGCAAATAAGCCATCTGTAGCGTGCCCGAATGACCAACCAAATGCAGACAGGTACCATTAGGAAATTCACGCATGCGTGTCGTCACATCATAACCCGAGGCTGCAAGAAAAGCATTTTTTTAATTTTTAATTCAAATTTAAAAATAGTTTCAAATTCAAACCAAGTATTTCGGCTACGCGCTCAAGATCATCGTTCTTGACAGCATAGTACATGTCGCGGTTAGAGAATTCTGAGTTGCCGCGTGCGACATGCGAGCGTCCACGCGCACCAGCCACTACATTCATCACTGATTCGGGTATGAGTTGCTCTAGCTGTATGCAGTTTGGAGCGCTGGCTGTAAACAATTTTTTGTGGTTTGCTGCAGCCAAAGTTGAATTATTATTAGAGCTGGATGCTGCAGGTTTGCCATTTTGTTGACCAATGGTTGTGGCAACGGGAAGTTCACCCAACAGCGGCAGTGCCGCCAATTTGGCGGGCTTACTACAACAATACAAATTTTATTGCTGTGGAAAAGGAGTTTTACTTTAACACACTTACATTTTAGCTTTTTGACTAGGCAGAAATACTGGCAAGGATTGGCATTTCATTGTTACCGTTGAGGTGCGCTCCGGTGTATCAATGCCGCAATGTGGACACTTGAGTACCAAGGTGGGGCTTGTATAGTTCGAACTTGGCTGTAGCGGATCGTAAGGACTGTTGAGTATGAATTTCTGTGCGCAATCAGGATGAAAGAAATGCTGTTGCTTGCACAAAACAAATTTACCCTGTTTGAGAAACAAAAAGAAAGGAAAAAAAGTTGAAATACTTAAAAATTTTAAAAAGGTAATATAGCAAAAATTTAAAAAAGGGAAATTTAAAAAAAAAATGTCTAAGCAAATTCCATAAAAATAAAATGTTTTGCAAACACATTTGTAGAAATTTACCTTCATTGAAAATTTAATTCAACTATAACACAAAAAATTTAAAATCTCATAAAAAAACATAATAAAAAATCTCTTGAAAACTCTTTTTTTTTCCTCTAAAAGTTTCAAAATAATCATTTAATTTTTACATATTTAAAGTTGACGTCTAGAAAACACAAAAAAATTAATTAAAATCATCAAAAATTATTCCGAAACTTTAAAAATTTTGAAATAACGTTTTTGTTTATGCATGATTTTGTACATTATAGACCGTTGACATCTTAAAAACTAAAAAAGAAAAATTTTCCAAAAATATCCCATAGGGAAATTTTTCAAATTATGTGTAAGAGTGTAATTCTAACAAAAATTCGAAAATCTCATCATATTAAATATCTATAAAACACATAATTTCATTAAAATCATCAAAAATATTCCGCAAATTTAAAAATTATTACATAAAGACCATGTTTATGCTTGATTTTGCTCATATAAGAACGTTCTTAAGAACATCTTAAAAAGTTAAAAACAAAAATTTCTCAAAAATATCCCAAAAGGGAAATTTTTCAAATAATGTGTTTTGTGCAATTCTACAAAAAATTTGAACACTTCATAAGGTTGCATGCATATAAAACACAAACAACTAAATGAAATTCATCAAAACTATTCCGTAACTTTACGAATTTTGAAATAACGATCTTATTATTACTATAACATAATTCCGTAAAATGTGAGTGCGGAACGCTTGATTTTTTTCGAAAAATTTCATAGCATATTTTTAGGCATTTTTGTTTTGTGATTTATTGAAACTTCAAAAACTTTTTAAATTTTTTTCATTTTGAAATTTTCGGATTTACAAAAAAATTTAATCTTATTTGTCGTACCTACTATAATTTCCGTTTTTACTTTAAGTTATTTTATAAATATTTGGAACTAAAAATTGTTATTTGCACAATTTAAAATCATGTTTTTTCTTTATTAAAAACTGGCCCGTCATTTTTGACGGGAAAGAACTAGTTTATACATGATTTTGTAAGTATTAGACCGTTGACATCTTAAAAAACAAGAATGAAAAATTTCCCAAAAATATGCCAAAAAAGGAAATTTTTCAAATAACGTGTTAAAGTGCAATTCTACAGAAAATTTGAGCTCCTTACAATGTTACATGTCCATAAAACACAAAAAATAAAATTCAAATCATAAAAAATATTCCGTAACTTTCAAAATTTTTAAACAACGACCTTGTTTATGCAGGCTTTTGCAAATATTAGAATATTTACGTCTTAAAAACTCAAAAAGAAAAATTTTCCGTAACTTCAAAATTTTTTAAATAATGTTCTTGGTGAGATTTTGTATTTAGTTTTTGATACGTTGATATTGAAAGAAATACAAAAGAAAAATTTCCCAAAAATATCCCAAAAAGGAACATTTTTCAAATACTGATTTTAAATGTAGATTTCATAAAAATTAGTTTTTTGCACTCATTTTTTAATTATAAAAATTACTAACTCATAAAATTATGCAACCATGAAACATATTCCAAAAGGGGAATTTTTCAAATAATGTGTTTTGGTACAATTTGACGGAACAGAAAATTTTAACACTTCACAATGTTACACGTCTAGAAAACACAAAAAATTTTTTTAAAATCTTCCAAAATTAACTGTAACTTTAAAAATTTTGACATAAAAAACTTGTTTATGTATAATTTTGTACGTTGACATCTTGAAAACTTAAAAAGAAAAATATCCCAAAAGTGAAATTTTCAAATAATATGTTAAAGAGCAATTCTACAGAAATTTTGAACACCTCAGTATTACACGTCTAAAACACACAATGTTTTTTATTAAAATCTTCAAAAAATATTCCGTAACTTTAAAAATTTTGAAATAACAAACTTATTTATGCATGATTTTGTATATATTAGAGCTTTAATATCTTAAAAAATAAAAAAGAAAATTTCCCCAAAAATATCCCAACAGGGAAATTTTCAAATAATGTGTTAAAGTGCAATTCTGCAGAAAATTTCAACACCTCACAATGTTACATGTCAGTAAAACACAAAAAATTTAGTTAAAATCCTCAAAAATATTCTGTAACTTCAAAAATTGTTCAAATCTACAGAAAATTTTAACACCTACGTAAAGGAAATTTTCAAATAATGTGGTTTAGTGCAATTCTACAGAAAATTTTAACACCTCATAATGTTACATGTTTATAAAACACAAAAAAATTTAATAAAATCATCAAAAATATTCCATAACTTTCAAAATTTTTAAAAAACTACCTTGTTTATGCATTATTTTGCATATATTAGAACGTTGACATCTTAAAAACTAAAAAAGAAAAATTTCCCGAAAAATATCCCAAAAGGGGAATTTTCAAAAATACAGTTTTTCAGATAATTCTACACAAATTAAATGTTTTTGTGCGGTGGTCAAATGCATTATGTCGAATAATTTAATTATTTCGAATAATTTAATGAAATTGGGCCGCATCAGGATGGCTTTTATGTAAAAATATGATATTATACTTCAATTTTTCATCACTAACAACATTTTCCTATGGTCATCTTTGAAAATCGAAGTTTTGAGTTGGGAGTGTCTGGCACGAAATGAGCGGCATAGCCTAGCATATAACTAAAAACATGCACATACAATAAATAAGATCTTTAATAAATCCTAAATTATAAAATAAAATTAATTAAATAATAAGATTAAGAATAAATTGATCCTTAACTAAAACACCCACCTGTGTGCAGAAGATGCCGCAACCAGCGCAGCAATTGTGCGCACGCAGCCGTTTTTTATGATCATCGCAGAGTATCATATAGCCAACGCGCTGGCTGGGGCGCAGCAGATTGAGTACTTCGCCGGCTAGCTGATTGCAGCATCCGACCTTCTGCTCCTCAATATTATCGATGGCACAGCAGAACGAGGTTTCCGGCGTGTTGCGTGTATAGTACTGCGATGGCATGTGACACAAGCAGATCAGCTGCTTTTGCACCACCTCTCGCGTCAACGTTGGCGGTGTGATGTTAGGTGGCGTCTTAGCTGCAGCACTGACAACGGCTTCATTCAAAGCCTGCAATGCAGAGGGTTCAATTTCCATAGCATTTTGTGGCGGCGTTTTGCTGCTGCTGTTACTGCGTTCTTTTTGCACTTTTGGACGCGGTTTGCGCGTCAGCTGCGGCATTTTATTACTGGCTATAGAGGCTGCCACATTACTGACTGGCATAGATGTGGTGGTGGATGAGGTGGGTGGGGTTGTTTCCTTGGATGTGCGCAGCCGCAGCGTAACACTCGGTTTGCCAACCTGCACGCGCGTCGTAGGCACAAATTCCTCGCTGTCACTAGTTGAATTATAGTCACTGGCTTCCTCACTGGTATTACGCCGCAGTCCCAATTTTTCCAAATGCTTCTCTTTTTGTTTGGCCAGCTTACGCTGCTGCTTTTTGCTTAATTTTTTCTCATCTGGCGATCTGCTAAGATGCCACTTAGAGGCTTTGACTTCACTGAGAAATGTTTCTAAATCAGGACAAGGTTTTCGAGCAGACGATTGAGCTTCAAGTGCCGCTTCAGAGTCACGTTGCGATTTAGAGAAGAGTTTCTTTTTAATTGCACTTGAGCCGCTCGGATGAGATTCAACGCTGTAGTCAGATTTGCCGCGACTTTCACGTGGCTTCGAACCGCCGCTGCTGTGCGGCGTTTTTTCGTGCCCGCCGCTGAGCACTACCACTTGATGTGTTGGTGTCTCATGTGTAGCCTCTGACTGACCTGCAGACTCCCAATTTTGCGCTGTAATGCGCACAATATTCTTCGTTTCGAATTCGTAACGAAGCTCATCGTTTTCGAGTATCTTGGTGGTGGGTTTGATACGACGTTGCGAGCGCTTTGGTATGACGAGCTCTTTTTTGTTGTTATAGGCAAGATTCGCAGAGGGCGAATTTTGCGCTGGAGGTGTGTGATCGCTACTTTCGTTGGAGTTAGAGGGCGCAGCAATGGCATGGTTAACTTTTGCTTTACGTCCACGTTTTTTTGGCGGTGGCGTTCGCTCAGTTTCACTGCTGAATTGTGACACGGTAGCTGCTAGTGGTGAGTTTGAGGTTTGATTGTTTTGAACTGAAGTTGTGTTGAGAGGATCGACAGTGACAATGGTGGGCTCTGTTTTTATTTCTTCAGATTGTGGACCATCCTAATGGGAGATATAAAAAATTATGTTATTAAAAGAATAAAACGGAATAGAAAATAAAAACATTGATATTTCTATAAACATTAACTTAATCCGAAAAATAAAACAAAAATTGTTATCAAAAGCTTTTCATATGATTTTAAACGTGCTAGCAGGCAAATATATCATAGCTTATCACAGCTCATAACTGTTTTTATCAGCACATAGATAAGCAGTATTTAATTTAAGCATTTGAATTTGTTGTTATTTCTTAAAGAAAAATATACATACAATTGACAACCTGTGCTTACCAAGATCTTAAAACCATCCATACGATTGCCTAAACGCACGCTACGCCTCGTACGTTTACCATCAGCACCAGCATCTGATGCTTCCAGAGCATCGTCCTCAACTTTGATGTGCTGTTCATTATTATTGTTGTTGTTGTTGTTGTTATTATTATTGAACTGTTGATTGTTGTCATCAAGCTGTTTTCTTTTGCGTCCAACTCTTTTTTCGCTGCTGGTGTGAAGTGTTGTACTTATTGTTGCTGTTGTTATGGTTGTTGGGGTGACGGTGATTGTTGTGGTTACAGCTTCTGGCAAGAACTCGCTGCTTGATTCAATTGTAGAAACAGTTTCGGTGGCAAGCTTTTTGGCGCGTCCACGTCCACGTTTTGGCGCTGCTACTGACGTTGATGTTGATGTTGATGTTGCTGCTAAAGTAACACCAACAACAGCTGCGTTACTTAAAATATTTGATGTGATGCTGGTATTGGTGTTGCTGTTGTTGTTGCTGCTGTTACAATTAGTCATATCAGCTGGTGATGTGTTGGATGTTGTCGTAGCTGTGTCTGCTTCTGTTTTTGAATCTGGTGTTGCTGTTGACGTTGTTGCTGGTGTTGCTTCAGTGCTATTTTTTAGCTCTGCCGTTTCATTTGCAGATGCTTCTGACGCGTTCTCCGAGAGTCGACGTGCTCGTCTTAGACGTCGCAAGGGACTTACGCTGGTCGCACGTGCTGCCTACAAATATACAAAGCGGAAAAGACAAATTGAGTCATAAAAGATTTGTTTATTAATATTTTGGTTATGGGGAAAAATCTTCAACCATGACAATTTTATATATTTTTTTTGCTTTCTTACAATGGCTTAAGATCAAAATTTATAAAATAGTATCTATTATGTATGTTTATAATTTTCTTGTTTTTCGTTAATATATCATTGGCTGCTTATTAAAAATTGATTCGTATATAAATTGAAAATGAGTTTCAGGAAAACTTAATTGATAAGCAAAAAATTTGATAAAATATATGCAAAAGTTTATAATATGGCCTGAGATTGGCTATCAACACAAATTCTAATCTGAGCACAGCATTGCGTAGACTACGTTTTTGGCAGCTCGCTACGTATTGGCTATGCTCAATATATTTGGGCTATTATTCTTCGATAATTTATACATATTTTCTTTTGAAATTGAGTCTTATTTTTCCTGTTTTATTTGTGTACTTTTTTTTTTTTTTTTTCTTCTAATATTTGCCAGTTTAATAGCTATATCATGTGTATTTTCTGGTATTTTTTTTATTTTGGTTATTTCTTTTTCGCAAAACTATTATTATTCATCAATTGTAATCGACTAATAACTTATCGTTTTACTCCTGATATTTTATTTATTCAATTTTTCTTATTTATTCAATTTCCTTCCTTTTTTTTGCGATCAGCATCAACACCTGAGTCGATTTAGCCATGTCCGTCTGTTTGTCTTTCTGTCGACACAATTGCAGCGCCGTTATTTAAGAGCTATCGCAATGAAATTTAAGCAATATTTCAGCTTTAAACTAAAAACCCAAGATACACAAAAAAGTATTGAAATTTTGCATATAAGTTGTGTTCTCAATTACACAGTTTCTGCAATTACTGTTTTAAAAAATGAGCCAAATCGGGTGAAACCCACTCCTACCACACATACATCTCGCCGAGAATCATCATTTTTTTTTTGTCATTTTTATATTTTAAGTTTTTACTCCATTTTGTTTGTTTAACATTGTATTATTTCTTTGTATTAATTATATTATTATTAATTTTTTTATTTCGCTTTTTTAAGCTTTTTTATTATTTATTATTTCTATAAGTTTTTATTTTATTATGATTTTTATTCAACCAGAAATTTCAAATAAAATGTCTCTGATAGCAGAAAAAACTACAATTCGAAAAATATCCAATTCAGTTTATGAAGAGACTTAATAATTTAAGCGATTTTATATTAATTAACCTTATTGATAAATTTTTATAAACATTAAAAATGTTCATGTGATTTTTAATATGGAGGGAAAAATGTGTAACATCCGACACGTCACGTCCGAACACATAGAATTCCTATCTGTAACTTTAAGGCGGTGTTCTCATTCAAAACCCGTGTTTTGGACCCTTTTTAAAAAAATTCTTATTTGAAAACGCAAAGAATAGTTGAAAACTTTTTTTATTTATTGTATTACAAAAGTTTCAAAGTAAATACAAAATTTTTTTTTTGCCTCGATACGCTGTTCAAAAAGTAATGAGACTTCAAAGTTGGTGGTGAAAAAAAAGGTGTCGTCACGGCGGCCACGATTCCGGGTCTCCGGAGCGTCTGAAATGAAAAAAAAAACGGGATTATAATCAGTATAGATGTAATTCTCGGGTGAACCTCAAGCTTAATTTTGTGATTTTTTTTGACAAAATGGCGGCCATTCAAAAAAAAAAATTCAATTTCGGGCTTTTTTTTTAGTTTAGTGTAAAAAAAAAATAGTAAAAAATTTTTTAAAATTATGGTCGAGGTTCACCCGAGAATGGTGACAATTCTGCGTCGATTCCACTTTGTTTCATGAAAATTGGTTCAGTTGAACTGGAGATATCATGGCCGCCAGTTCGAAAAACGTGGTTTCGAGATAAACGCGTTTAAAGTTTGAAGTAATTATTAAAATAGACCTTGCTTCACAAAAAAGGCTGTATCTTCTAAAGTAGAGATGGGCAAATGTCGCACATTTGCACAGTGCGACAGAGCGTGCTGACTGCGTGCTAAGCGTGCTTGGTAAAGGGGGTTGTCATAGCACGGGTAAAGGAGAGACAAATTGAGCGAAGAGAGAGAAAAAGAGAAGCAACAGAAGAAAGTCGTTCACATTCCCTGATGGAAATGTGCTAGTAATTGGAAAAAAACATAATAATCACGCATTATACATATATAAATTGGCATAATAAAAGCTTATTTTAGAATAATTAATTAAAAAAATTTATTTTCATATTGATTTACTACAATTAACTCTCAAAATAAAAAATATAATCATTACCAGCATCCATTTTCGCTAATAGTTAGAGCTTTTTTCCTAGTGGGGTTCCTTTCTTGAATGCCGGAGAGTGATAATAAAAAACCCGCCTTTCCTGTAATATTGTTGACAAGGGGTAGTTAAAATAGCGTTGCCCTCGCAGCTGCAAAAGTGCAGCTCTGCTGCCCGTCCCTATTCTAAAGTATTTCGAATTTCTAAAAATCCTTTTAGGGGCATATTCACAACTACCCAAGCTATAAATAAATGCAAAAAAAAGAAGTCGAAAAAAAAAAGTTGCTCAATGAAAAGACCGCCTTAATATTACAATTTTTAAGATATTTTTTAACCTTTATTAAAATTTATTTTATACACTCAGAAAAAAGTTAATCAGAATATGATAAAAAAGGCATCATATTTAGAGAAAAATGGTATAGACTTTGCTCCAGAGAATGCTATTCTCTAATTACGATACAAAAAATTCTCTAAAAATTATAAAAAGCTTCCATGAAAAGAAAAATGTATAAAAATATATCGTTTTTAGAGAAAAATACTTTTTATTTTTGAGAAAAGATTTGTTTATATTGAAGAAAATACTTCTCGTAATGAATTTTTTATCAAAATATAAGAAAAATTTTTCATTTTCAATAAATGTTTCTCTAAAAATAAGAAATTTTTTGTGCGAGAAAAATACTTATCATTATTAGAGACATTGAAATATTTCCATTTCCTAGAAGTAAAAAAAATATTTCTTCGAAAATGAGAAAATTTTTTCTAATTGAAGAAAATTTTATCTGAAAAAGAGAAAATTGCTATTATCGAAAAAAGATAAATTTTTTACCAGAGCAAGGTATGTGTTTTTTTCTCAGTGTATGTAAATATTTGTTCTTTTACACTTTCAACGTGCGACAATATCAACGCACCCAGAACGTTTTGTGATACGAGTGCTATTTGTCTTGTTTACAGATGGAACATTTATAATGGTCAAAAGTTAAATTAAATCTTAAATTTTTTCGTGCGATAATTTTCTAAGACTTCCGATTTCTAAAGGTTTTTCAAATTTAGAGGACGTAGCACCATAAAAAAAATTTCTTTTCATGTTTTAAAATGCGTATAAGTTGAATACAAAGTACCCTTCAAACATTTTATGAGGCTCTCAAAAAAATGCATCTAAAAAGAGTATTTTTAATGCATGTTTTATGAGGACTAATGCAACTTTTTATACTATTTCATTTAATTTTATTGTATTTTTAAGTTTTAATTATACCCTAAACCTGAAAGGTCAGGGTATATTAACTTGTGCAAACGTTTGCAACGCATATAAATAAGCGAGTCCGGTATAGAAAAGTATATATATTCTTGATCAGCGTCACCTCGTGAGTCGAGCTATCCATGTCCGTCCGTCCATCCGTCCGTCCGTCCGTCTGTGTGTTGTCCGTAAACACAGGATAAGAAGGAGTTGAGATAATTGAATAAAACTAGGTACATATAGTCACATGGGCCCAAGGATCTCCACTATTGAATATTTTGAATATTTATTTGCCGCCCACGGACACACCTACCTCTCATACAACGCAAAAATTGAAAACACAATAAAAAAGCTTCAAATATAAAATTTGGTACGTAGTATGTTTTTTATAAAAAACCGAAGATGGTCTTAAAAAATGGACGTCATCCACCCAAGGACCCATACAACCCAAAAAGTTTAAAACTCAATAAATAAGATTATGTTTGTCTTTGAGTGTTCAAATTTGGTAAGTATGTATTTTATACCAAAAATAAGATATTTACTGTGAATTACAGGAATAAAACTTTGTTTGTGTAAATTTTTCATCAACATTTAAATGCATATAAAATATTCGCTTCATCCACCATTGGACACGTCTATTTTCAATAACATTTTTTGTATTTTGGAAAAGTAGGTTTAGGTTATTTCATAGTCGGCCTAGACCGACTTTAGGACTTTCTTTACTTGTTTTTATTTTATTTTTTTTAATTTATTTTATTTTTTTTCTTTTTATTTATTTTATTTTATTTTATTTTTAATTTTTTCTTTTTATTTTATTTTTCTTATTTAATTTTTTTTATTTTATATTATTTTTATTTTTGTTATTTTTTATTTTTTTTATTATTTTTTTTTTAATTTTTTATTTTATTCTTTTATTTTTTTATATATTAATTTTTTAATTTCATTTTTATGTTATTTTTTATTTCATTATTGATTCATTTTTTCCAATAATTTTTTTTATTATATTTTTATTTAATTTTTTTAATATAATTTAATTTTTAAGTTTATTTTTTTTTTATATTTTTAAATTATTTTATAATTTTTTCTTTATATTGAATTTATTTTAATTTTATTTTACCCGCTTTTTTAAATTTTTTTTTAAATCAATCAATATTCTTTTCTCTAACTTTTGACACAATTTTTCCACATTTCTGAGATTCCGAGAGCATGTAAAATTTTTGTTTTTTCTTAAATTGATGTGATTCTTTTAAAAAAATCCTACCGCTTTATACTAAAATTTAGTATGAAATACTACTATATTTAACCACTTTTGCGTACATATAGATGTTTCCATGTGTTTAAGGAAGAACTTCCATCAAGGACTATTACAGTGTGTAAAAAATAAAAAATAATTTTTTGTTTTTTTTTAGAATCTGGTTCCTAAGGTCTTAAGAATGCGGATATGAAATTTTAGAAAAAAATATCAAATAAAACAAAAGATATAACAAACATTATATTCGTATGTCGCACATTTATTCATATATTATCGTTCATAGATGAAAATCTGATCGCGTTTTTCTCGAAACAAGTTTTTTCAAATTGGTTTCTAAGATATCGCGAGTTCTGCTTGATCGATTGGGATGAATCTTGATTCATTGTAATCTTCATAGACTCTGTTAAGCACTCTGCTTATAAAAAGACGAGAAACTTTTATATTTTGTTTTTTACGGCTAAGAATTTCTATCAAAAAGATGGGTTTTTTGTAAATTTGTTTTTTGTAAAACGCATGCCATTTTTTTTGTTGTTTTTGTTTTTTATTTGCGTAGGTAGAGTGCTCAACTACAACCTTTTACTGAAGAATACACTTTGATTTTTTACTTTCCGACGCCTTTTAAATGCTGGAGACGAGAAACCAACTTCCAAATTTTTTTTAACACGTTGACTGCCGCGTCAATTTTCAGAAAACTGGGAAAAATAACAATTTGATTTTTTTCACTTTATATTACTAAAAACTCTTTCTATAGATCAAAAAGCAAAAATGATATTTTTTTAGGAGAAAAAGGACCTACGAATTATCTCGTAGTTGGCTTCTGCAACAGAAATCGCTACGCAGAAGCCAAGAACGAGTGACAACGAAAAATGACAGGTTTAGTGAGTACGAGATAACTCGTAGTTGGTACCCTAGAAGGAAACGCAATCTACGAGTTATCTCGTAGTCGGCAGTCAACGTATTAAACACGCCAACTTCACAACCTCTAGAAAATAAACAACAAATACAAAAACAAAAAATAAAACTTTTTTTTATATCTTCAACTTGAAATAAATTATTAAATTATAAATTATAAATTATTATATAACATAATTCCATAAAATGTGAGTGCGGAACGCTTGATTTTTTTTGAAAAATTTCAAAGCATATTTTTAGGCATTTTTGTTTTGTGATCAATGTTGCCGTTTGGACCCAAATGGATCCATTTGGATACTTTTTTTCTTGAAAAATTGATGGATACTTATTTTTTAGCCTTAGTGTAAATTTGGATACTTTTATTGAAAAATCTTTTTAATATGGAAATATGTCATATGAAATCAAAAAAGCTACCAAGTTTCCAAAAATTCAAAATCGTGTTTTTGATTGATTATGATGCACCGTATCCAAATACATGTTTGCGCAAAATGTTTCACTCCTACTACTAGAAACAACAATTTTATTAACAAAATTAGCCTGAAAAAATGTTGAAAAATTATATTTGTTTTTTCAATTTGGTAAGTTTTTGCTTCTTTTGTAAAATTTTTTAAATGAAGCTTAGGGCTTTTTTGATTTCATATGGCAATATGCTGTTGTTTGTCAGCATTGCCATTATAGTGTGTTTTTGTAATTTTGTAGCAATGCGTACAATTGAACTTTTTTCTCCAACTAACGCACAGTTGAAAATAAAGGTCTGTTACGGATCAAATATCGATAACTTTTTTCTACGTGTTTTTTTTTAGAATCTGGTTTCTTAAGGTCTTAAGAATGCGGATATGAAATTTTAGAAAAAAATATCAAATAAAACAAAAGATATAACAAACATTATATTCGTATGTCGCACATTTAGAGTGTTGAAATTTTGCATAAATAGAAGCATGTATATTATTGTGTTTACATGCAGAGTTAACTCGTGGTTACGGTTTTTGACAGATATTACTCAGCTAAATCCAACAAGTTTCGTGGAGTTTTCTTGCTTTTGACGAAACTCAACTCAACCCTCGTTTACATGCAGGGTTAACTACGAGTAAACACCGAGTTAACTCTGTATATGACGAAACACAGTATATGACGCTTCTATATAAATACCTATTGTAAAAATTGATTGATTTTAAAGTCAAAAACCACTTTTTGTGTATAAAAGTGAATACAATATTGTTTTTTGCAATTTTATACCTGGATTTTTTTTTTTAAGTGGATACATTCGGATACATTTCTGACATTTTAATGGATACTTTTTTAAGAACCGTCGCGGCAACACTGTTTGTGATTTATTGAAACTTAAAAATTTTTTTTTTTATTTTTTCATTTTGAAAGTTTCAGTTTTACAAAAAATTTTAAAAATAAACTTATTTCGTCGTACCTACTATAGTTTCCGTTTTTACTTCAAGGTGTTTTATAAATATGTATTTGGAACTAAAGTGTTATTTGCACAACTTAAAATCGAATATGTGACCATCGCTAATTTATAATTCAGCTTTAAAAACATCAATATTTCATGTATTTTCTTCATTAAAACCTTGCCCGTCATTTTTGACGGGAAAGAACTAGTAATTGTATAATACTATGTAAAAAAAATTAATAAAAAATGTGTTCTTTTTAATAGCATCACACTGTAAGAGCCCGAACAGAACCAAAGCGGTTGACGGCTGGCGGATTCGCCGTTCAGCAGAATACATGAAAATGTATGTAGTCGGCAAAAACGAATTCGCTGGGCGAATCCGCGACGGGAAAACGCCAAAATAGAATCTATTCTATTTTTGCTATGACGGCTGGCGGTCCTTTCTCTGATTAACATAAATGTTGCCATACTTTTGCTAAGAATTGGCTGTGTTTAATGTAATTTTTTTTAGTTTTTAGTATATTCGGACGTTTTGTTTTTTATGTGTGTGTTATATTTATGTGAATTCGCAATAATATACGATATAATTTTCTTCATAACGGATTTTGATGAAAACTTAATTGAATAAGGCTCATTCCATACAGACGAGTGTGACGTTTTGACTACTTTATCGTGCTGAAAATGGTATTAACCGGTTAAAATTTTAGAAATTTACTATAGGGTATTTTAGAAGATGCCCCAAGGTTTCAAAATGCTAAAACATAATGCAGTTATTTATACTAGTTTAATAGTTACATTCGCTTAAACACCTGGGACGGGTGTGACGAGCACAAGTTTAAAAACTAAAAATTCTGAGTTTAACATTGAAATTCAGTCCATCTGCCACAATGAGACCATTTTTGACTTGCATATATTCAAATTTAATATATTTTCTGTTGAATACCAGTGAAAAATATTTTGAAAAAATGGCGATAACCATTCTTTTTTAAACTTTTAAATGGGACGGGTGTGACATAAGATTGTCCCGGGTGTGACGAGTGCGAATGATGTGGGAATTATATATAAGAACTTAATGGGTATAATAACTTTCACATATTTTTGACACTTAAATCAAAAAAATATGTTTTTAATTAATGTATTAATTAAAAAAAAAAAAATATTTTTTTGCAAAAAATTTTTTTTGCATGATTTTTTTATCAAATTAATACCTATACAAATAATTTCAAGTTTTTAATATATTTAAAAAAAAATATTTTTTTTCAAAAAATTTTTCGCATGAATTTTTGATCAAATTAATACCTATACAAATGATTTCGCTTTACATGAATTTACAAAACTTGTTTTAATCAAAGAATTTATTCATATACTTGCAAAAATTTCATTATTAGAAAAAAATTTTGAAAACCGTTCCGGGTGTGACCAACTTCTTGTAACGAAAATAAAGAATAAAAATAATTTATTGAATGAAAAAAGTTAACAAATTTATGTAAAACATCAACATCCTTACTTTAGGAAAGTTTCATTCTTATCATAAGCCCATGTTGCTTCTTAGGAAAACTTTAGCCTTTTTTGGGACGGGTGTGACACAGAAAAAACACTCAGTTTAAATATTTTGTACTTTGAAAACGCAGTAACCAATCATTATTACAACCTATTCTAACACAACATTAATATCTTTTTTAATATTACTAACCTTATTTTTTAAAAGTTGTATCAAAAGATGACTGATTTTAAGGTTTAAATTAAATCAAAATATTTAAAAATTTTTTTCAACTCGAAGTTTGTTAAGTTAAATTGTCAAAATAATATAAAAAAGCATTTAATTTAAAAATATTCTTGCAGCAGGACTAACTTAAGATTCCACTTCAATTCGAAAACCAAAAATTACTTCAAATACATGCATTTTAGAATTCACGTTTCCGTTCCTCATTTCTGTGGAATGAGCCATAAGTCAAAATTTTTTCATATATGTTAACCATGTTGTCTGTCTGTTGCACCCCTATATGTGAATTGTACTACTACAGTGACAAAAAGCAACACTGTTCCGACAACCGCCAGCCGCTCTTGTTGTAGACGTGTTTCAGCAAAATTCGCCGAGAGAGGACCGCCAGCCGTCAGCCGCTTTGGTTCTGTTCGGGCTCTAATAGTACCTTAAAGCAGAGAATGAAAAAAAACCGTACCTTATACGTACCGAATAAAAACAATTTTCTCTCTCTATTCCGCATTTGGCTCTTCGACTCAACCACAGGCACAAGAAAGAGAGCGGAATAAATGTTTGGGGTTGTGCTGTTTGAACAAAAAACATTATTTGCTTTGTTGTGTTTTTTGATCATGATCCAAAATCCGCAAAGCAAATAATGTTTTTTGATCAAACAGCACAACCCCAAACATTTTATTCCGCTCTCTTTCTTGTTAGTGGTAGTGATTGTGCTTGTGTTTGAGTAGAAGTGCGGAATTCGAATAAAGTCGAATAAAGATTGCGCTCTCTCTAACCAAACAAAAAGGAACCGTTCGTTAAGGTTTTTTCCATGCCCTGGTTTAAAGTGCTATTTCGAGGTGTTATCGATATTTTTCAATTAAATTCAATTCTCAGATTCTGACACGGTTCATGTCCAAATATCAAACAAGCTAGGGCAATTTCAGCATTATTTGAGGAAGTTATATTTAATGTGGCATTTACCTTTTTTTCAATACTTCAGCCCGGCCCGTTTTCGAGAAATTTAAGGTTCAAGGTCAAGTATATGTTGATGCAGTTTTTGTTATAACAACTTTTTTCTGATTAACTTTATCGTCTTCATGTAAATGAGTGAAACATTAACAATCACCTGGAGTTTAATTTCTTAGAACAGTTTAACCCTCGAACCCAACACTTGGTCTAAAATCAAAAAAAGTTTTTTTTTCATAAATATTGAATTAACTGCAGAAATACTAACGTAAAAATTACTTTATTTTTTAAGCGGAAAACCGTTTCATTTATTAAGAATATGGATTAAATTTGCAAGCAAACTTTTATTAAAAGAACGATATAAAAAGGATAAACAAGAACCCAACCAGCGAACCCACAGGAATTCTTGAATGGTGCTTAGCACTTATTTATTTAAATTTTGCAAAAATATCCAGTTCGCGGAACAGTAGCAATTCCTTCTTATACTTCAATTCCTATCCAATGTTGTTTTCTTTGTTTATTTATTTTGATAACATTTGAAGTTTTGGATTTTTGTTTTTTTTTTGTTTGAATATTCTTAGAGAATTTGTACAAATCTAAGTTTAAATTTTTTTAACCTAGAATTTCTGTGTTTCAAGTTAATCTTGCCTTACCAAGCTAAACTTTAGATTTTTTGAGATGAGTTAAAGGCGTGAAAATTTAAACTCAAGTTAAGGCATTTTAAACTTTGTTTAAGGTAACTTTTGTTTAAATAGAGATGAGTTAAGAGGGCTTAAAATAAAATATGCATTTATTTTATAACATTTCGAATACAAAGATTTTCTTTTAAGCCCAATTTTACTGTTGATCGTTTATCAATTTTGAATTTAATTTTTTTCTTTAGTAGCAAAAACTATTATCATTTTCTTTTCACAAATTAGCCAAAACTGCAGTTAAGTTCATTGAAATTTTCGATTGACTCATTTGGAATGAAGAAAATGTTGGGAAAAATTAAAATAAATCACATCACTGACGTCATCTAACATGCCGTGTTTGTTTGCAACTAAAAAAGAAAAGATTAGTTGCTACAAAGAAATCAAGCAAAAAAAACGCAAATTGGCAAGATATTGAATTTAAATCAGCTCTTTTATTTGCATTTTTATAAATTAATTAAATTAAATAATACCAACAGATAAAAAAAAAATTGTGCAACCAGTTGTTAAAATAACCAGTTAACAGCAGCAAGAAAAAAAAGTGTTTTGCAACAAAACGGAGAGAATTTCTTTACATTTGCACCGCATAAACTGCTTATGTCAGAAATGTTTTTCCGATAACATAACAAAAACAAAAAACAAGGTGGCAAAGTCGATATATTGATAATTCATAAGCTTTAAAGCACTTTTTTGTTGTAGCGGTATTTTTGTTTGTTTTTTTTTGCATACATTAATTACACATACTTTTATCGTTAAATAGCAATATAAATAAATTTCAATGCCTTAAATTGTCGCATTTAACACTGAAATGCTTAAAAACAACAATCAGTTAATAGCAACAAAACAACAACAACAATAACAACAACGAACCACAGAAATCATAATAAAATCAAGAAACAACTAAATAATACTCTGACTTTCCAGACAACAAACTCACAATCAGTGGATGAAATGAAAAAATCAAGCTAAAGACTAAGCAAAGCAAGCAAAAAAAAAAAAAAACACAAAAACTCACGCACACACAACAACACGTTGTTATACATTGGCCGTGTATATAATATAGATGGGTTTTTGTACCCGTACACATGTTTATAGCTATTTGTAGGCATGCACATGTGTTTGTGTGTGTGTGCAGATGTTAGTAGAAAAGATAGTCAAGATTATCATACAAAATATTCAATAACTAATTATTGGTTAAAATAAATCAAAGAAAAAAATTTTTAAATATTTACAGCCGAATGTAAAAAGATTTTGCTGGAAAGTTAAGAAAAATCAATAAAATCTGTTAATGTAACAGGCCATCAAGATGTTTTGAAAATTATTTATTTAAAGCAAGAAAACCGGACGGGAATATCAATTAATTGTGCTAAAAATAACGGCATGCCGTTCGGTTTTATTTTGTTGTTTTTGTATGCCTGGTTCTGTTTTTTTTTTTATATATATAAAACAATTAAAAGCATTACTTTAATGAAATATTTTAGCCAATATTTATAAATTTGTTTGAATTCTAAAAATAAAAAAAAATAAAAAAATTAAAAAAAAAAATTAAAAAACATATCGCACGGTTAACACCGGGTTCATACGACTGCCGCTTTTTGATCAGCGTTGATCTTCGTTTTTCTCTTCGTTTTTTACGTAATCTTTTTATAAGCACAGGTAGCAGAAATGTTCGATAAGCTATGCTTATGTTTGTATTCTGCAACGAGCTGTCGATATAAACTAAGTCGATTCTTTTATAATTAATAATCCAAATTAAATTTGATGCAATAAAATTCAATTTTTTCTTAATTTTAGCACAAAAATTTCGATGGGTTTTGTTTTATCTAAAAACTAACTAATACTGTTAACTAACTAATAACTCCGAATTTTTTGAACTAGCAGTGATAAGTGAGCGGTTGTTGACTTATTCTAAATCGGTCCGGCCGGATTTTGATCAAATATTTTGTGTTGGAGTGTTGGTTAGATGATGGAATGGTTTAGGTTCATAATTGGACCGGGTAGGTGTGCTGAGTTCGGATTCCAGAAAATTTGTTAATTGCTTAAAAGGATCTTGCTTATCAGAACAGCTGATCTCGAATTTTGTGGTATTTCTTATTATAATATTCTAATATTTTTTATTATTTTTTTTTTCTTTGTTTTATGGTTTTGTATTTTTTGTTCATTTTCTTATTTTTTTTTTAATTTTTACTTTTTTTGCATATTTTTATATTTTTCATATTATTTTATATTTTTAAAATTTTTTTAAATATTTTTTATATATTTTATGTTTTTTATATTATTTTTTAAATTTTTTGTGTTTTATATTATTTACAATTTTGATTTTTTTTAAACTAATTGTAATTTTTAAAAAACTTTTTTAGTTTTTGTAATTTTAGAAAAACTCTTTAAGTTTTTGTTATTTCTTTAATTTTTTAATTATTGTAATATTTTAAATGTAATTTTAATAATAATTGTAATTTTTAAAATGTTTTTAAAATTTTAAAATTTTTTTGATGGTTTTCCAAATAAAATAGGCTTATGCCGAATTCTCTGGTATTCTATGCGTCCACTATTTTCTTATAAATTAATATTTTAATATTTTTGGTAATTATTTGTAATGTGTTTTTTTTATTAATTTGTTATTATTTGATTTGTTTTTTCACATTTTCTTCCATTATTTTAGCAATTTTTATTTATTTTTTTTTTTGTATTTTTTGGTTTTAAATTTTTTTTACATTTTTATATTTTTTGTTTTTTATATTTAAAAATTTTTTTATTTCTGATATTTTTTTATTTTTCATTATTAATTTTTTTTTATTTTTTGTATTTTTTATATTTTTTATATATTTTATATTTTTTATATCCTTTATATTTTTTATATTTTTTATATTTTTTTTTTGTTTTTTATATTTAAAAATTTTTTATTTCTGATATTTTTTATTCTTCATTATTAATTTTTTTATATTTTTTGTATTTTTTATATTTTTTATATTTTTTATATTTTTTATATTTTTTATATTTTTTATATTTTTTATATTTCTGATATTTTTAAAATTTTTTATATTTTTAAAATTTTTTTATTTTTTTTATATTTTTAAAATTTTTTATATTTTTTAAATTTTTTTATTTTTTTTATATTTTTTATATTTCTGATATTTTTAAAATTTTTTATATTTTTTATATTTTTTTATATTTTTTAATTTTTTATATTTTTATATATTTTATATTTTTTATATTTCTGATATTTTTAAAATTTTTTATATTTTTTAAATTTTTTTATTTTTTTTATATTTTTTATATTTTTATATATTTTATATTTTTTATATTTCTGATATTTTTAAAATTTTTTATATTTTTTAAATTTTTTTATTTTTTTTATATTTTTTATATTTTTTTATATTTCTTAATTTTTTATATTTTTTATATTTTTTATATATTTTATATTTTTTATATTTCTCATATTTTTTATATTTTTTTATATTTTTTATATTTTTTATATCCTTTATATTTTTTATATTTCTTATATTTTTTATATTTTTTTTTGTTTTTTATATTTTTTATATTTTTTTATATTTTTTATATTTTTTATATTTTTTATATTTTTTTTATTTTTTATTTTTTTTATATTTTTTATATTTTTTATATTTTTTATATTTTTTATGTTTTTTATATTTTTTATATTTTTTATATTTTTTATATTTTTTATATATTTTATCTTTTTTATATATTTTATATTTTTTATATTTCTCATATTTTTTATATTTTTTTATATTTTTTATATTTTTTATATTTTTTATATTTTTTTTATATTTTTTATATTTTTTATATTTTTTATATTTTTTATATTTTTTATATTTTTTATATTTTTTATATTTTTTATATTTTTTATATTTTTTATATTTTTGATATTTTTTATAGTTTTTATATTTTTTAAATTTTTTAAATTTTTTTAAATTTTTTGTATTTTTTTAACTTTTATATTCTTTATATTTTTAAAATTTTTAAAATTTTAAAAATTTTTCATATTTTTTATTTTTTATATTTTTTATAGTTTTTATATGTTTCATATTTTTAATATTTTTTATATTTTTAATATTTTTTATATTTTTTATATTTTTTATATTTTTATAACATATATATTTTTATAATATATATATTTTTATAATATATATATTTTTATATTTTTTGTATTTTCTATATTTGTAATATATTTTATATTTGTAATATATTTTATATTTTTTATATTTTTTTATTTTTTATATTTTTTAAAATTTTAATATTTTTTAAAATTGTAATTTTTTTTTAAAATTTTAATATTTTTTAAAATTGTAATATTTTTTAAAATTTTAATATTTTTTAAAATTTTAATATTTTTTAAAATTTTAATATTTTTTATATTGTTTTATTTTTTATTTTGTTTTTAGCAAATTGTAATTTTTTTGATAACTTTTGTAATTTTAACAAATTTTTTAATTTTTGTTATTTTTTAATTATTGTAATATTTTAAATGTAATTTAAATAACAATTATAATTTTAAAAATGTTTTACAAATTTAAAAATTTTATTTTGGTTTTATATCGACAAATCCAGTGTCACTCACGTTTCAGTCAAGTAGTAAACATGCATTTTTCTTGAAAAATAATTGCTTCTGATTGATTTAAAAAAATTCAAAATTCACTTATCTTGTATAGAAAGTAAATCCGATACATAAAATGTGCCAGCCAATTATTTTCCAAAATAATACAACTTATCAATAAAAATTGTTACTCACGATTCACTCTTGAATCGTTTTTTAAAAATGTGCCAAAATAGGAGCTTACTTACTAAATAGGAGCTAAATATAGTTTTTTTTAATACTAGTGAAAAATATTTTGAGAAAATGGCAATTACAATTCTTTTCGAAACTTCAAAATGGGACGGGTGTGACCTAAGATTGTCCCGGGTGTGACGAGTAAGAATTTGATGTGAATTATATAAAAAATAGATGAATATAATAATCATCATGTACGTATTTTTGACAGGAAAAACAACCAAAATTTTTATTATTAACAATTTTAGGATTCATGTTTCATTTGTTGGAATCAGCAAATGTGCTTCTTTTTTTTAATTTTCAAAAACAAAAAGCTTAAAAAATCACCCTTTAGATGTTGAGAGGCAAGTGGATTGCTTCGAAAATAGAATTTAACTGTAAAATGTTCATGTTTTCATAACAGCTTGACATAACATTGCTTTCACTCGGTGATTTTTACGGTTATAGCCGAATAGAAAAATTTATTTCTATTAAAAAACACCCTCTGTCATGAATTGGCAGAATTGAACCCGGCTCTACCTAGGTTTGTTAGCACTCACGCCACACACTTAGCAAGCACGACTACGTCAACCACAAAATTTGATAACACTGATACTTGAAATAAAACATTCAATTTTTATTAGAAGGAATCACTGCGTACATTTTTTTAAAACATTCTTTGCGCAGAGTAACATCAACATTTGCTGCAATCAAATTTTAAATGATTGTATCCAATTTAAAACAACAAGGTTATAAAAGCCTAGCAGCTGATTTGGAGAGCTCCTGTTTATAAAATTTATCATATGATAAGAAATAGTGTTAAGCATGGCATTGTTTTACGTCATTGGAACACACAATTTGAATAACTATGTTGGTTGGAACCAACATTTTGAACAGCAATATTAACTAAACTAATAAAGATATGAAAATAATATAAATGCAAATTGTTAGTCTAATGTTTTAACTTATCAATTATGACTTCATTAATTTTTTTTTTGAATATTTCTTTTTTTAATATTTTATAAAAATTGTAAACGAAAAAAGCACACAAAACAATATCACAATTTTTTTTTTTTTTCAACCAAAAACTTTGCAGCTGAGCAATGCTTTGTTATCTTGCAATTTAACGGTTGTTTCTTTTTTTTATGTTTTAGTCATTATATTCAGTGTACGATCAAATTCATTTTTTGTAAGTTGTTTGCTGAAAAATTAATTTTGCAAAATGGAAACACGTACGCCAATATTGACAAATTTAAACGCGAAAATAGAGTAGAAATCCTCCCAACAAAATTTTCAATCCAAGGTTATCGGTCGAAGATTGGATTGAAAATTGTCCAGAAAATTCGATTAAATCCAAAACTATCAGCTCCAAAAATGGTCAGTGCAGTTAACTAATGAAGGCGGAGTCAGGTAATTCATGCCAACCAGAAACTTTTCGCAGCGTCCTGCAGGAATTTTTAATGAAGTGTCAGTTAACTAACTGAAAACAAAATAATCGACTAATAAAAATTTTTCAACCATGAATGATGGATTTTTTATATGTTATGAATGCGATTATTAAAGTTCCTAACGAAAAAATTGGTTGAACTAAACCTAACCTAACCTAACCTAAATATTTTCAAACTCTAAATTTGATATTAAAGAAATTTTTACTCATTAAATGCAAAGATTTTTCTTTTAAAATGCAAAAAAATCGAAATAATCGATAAAAAAAAAATAATTATTCCTTTTTGTGCTAAAATTTTCCAAATGTAATTCAAAATAACCGAAATGATCTCACCGTCAGTGTGTGATTTCATAAAATCGATTAATTAAGGTACTATTACAGTGTGTAAAAAATGAAAAAATTTTTTTTTTTTTTTTTTTAGAATCTGGTTCCTTAAGGTCATAAGAATACGCGTACGAAATTTTAGAAAAAAATAACAAATAAAAAAAAAGATATATCATACATTATATTCGTATGTCACGCATTTATTCATATATTATCGTTCATAGAAAAAAATCTAATCGCGTTTTTCTCGAAACAAGTTTTTTCGAATTGGTTTCTAAGATATCTCGAGTTCTGCTTGATCGATTTCGATGAAACTTAATTTATTGTGATCTTCATAGACTCTGTTAAGCACTCTACCTATAAAAAGCCGAGAAACTTTTATATTTTGTTTTTTACGGCTAAGAATATCTGCCAAAAAGAAGGGTTTTTTGTAAATTTGTTTTTCAACGCATGCCATTTTTTTTGTTTGCCTTATTTTTTTATTTGCGTAGGTAGAGTGCTCAACTACAACCCTTTACTGAAGAATGCACTTTGATTTTTTGCTTTCCGACGCCTTGGAAATGCTGGAGACGAGAAACCAACTGACAACCTTTTTTTAAACACGCCAACTTCAACGACCTCTAGAAAATAAACAACAAATACAAAAACAAAAAAAAACATTTTTTTTATATCTTCAACTTTAATTGTACATAATGTAAATAAATTTTAATTAAATAATTTTATAATACTATGTAAAAAAAATTAATAAAAAATGTGTTGTTTTTAATAGCTTCACACTGTAATAGTACCTTAAGCGAAATCATAGAAGATTTATCAAAATAATCGAAACTTTATACAAAAGCTTGTATCAATTGATAAATCAAAATTTTTAAGGAATGCAAAATTTCAAAATAATTTAAACTTTTTCACAAATCGAAAATAAAACAGTTAAACTTTTGAAATTATTAAAAGTTTAACCTTTACATTACCGGGATTTGAAGAGTTTGTATCGCCATAGAAAATGCCCAAAACATGGTCGTTATATCTCCAATATAACTTTGATAAAGTTCCGATCACGGGTCGTGTCGGTTCCGGTAATGCCGGTGTAAAAAAATTAGAAATTATGAAATTCACTGGAAATTGGTTCCTATTGGTTTTTGGAGTCGTAGAAAACGATGGTGATAATACTTTTTGTGTAAAACCTGTTTTTTTTTAGACTATAATGACTCTCCTTTAGCATTACCACGGGGACGTAGAAGAACGGCGTGGCTCCACTTTCTTTTTATACCCTAAACCTGAAAGGTCAGGGTATATTAACTTTGTGCAAACGTTTGTAACGCATAGAACGAAGCGAGTCCGGTATAGAAAAGTATATATATTCTTGATCAGCGTCACCACGTGAGTCGAGCTATCCATGTCCGTCCGTCCGTCCGTCCGTCCGTCTGTCCGTCTGTGTGTTGTCCGTATACACAGGATAAGAAGAAGGAGTCGAGATAATTGGATGAAACTTGGTACACATGGTCACAAGCACCCAAGGATCTGCACTATTGAATATTTTTGGAATCCGCCCACGGACACGCCTACCTCCCATACAACGCAAAAACTGAAAACTGCATAACTCAGCTCATAATTAACCTACAACAATAAAATTTAGTATATATGTGTTTTGTATCAACACAAAGATGTCATCGAAAAATGGGTGTCGTTCGCTCAAGGACACGCCCACCTCCCATACAATCCAAAAATTGAAAACGCAATAAATAAGCTTGTGTTTAACCTAAAGAGCTAAAATTTGGCACATATGTTTTTTATGATAAGACAAAGATGATTTTGAAAAATGGACATCATCCGCCCACGGACACGCCTACCTCCCATACAACGCGATAATTGAAAACTGCATAACTCAGCTCATAGTTAACCTACAACAACAAAATTTGATATGTATGTGTTTTATACCAACACAAAGATGTCTTCGAAAAATGGGTGTCGTTCGCTCAAGGACACGCCCACCTCCCATACAACCCAAAAATTGAAAACGCAATAAATAAGCCTGTGTTTAACCTACAGAGCTAAAATTTGGCACATATGTTTATTATGACAAGACAAAGACGTTTTTGAAAAATGGACGTCATCCGCCTACGGACACGCCTACCTCCCATACAACCCAAAAAGTTTAAAACTCAATAAATAAGGTTTTGTTTGTCATAGAGAAATTAAATTTGGTATGTATGTATTTTATACCAAAACTAAGGTGTGTTCAAAAATCGGGAGTAGTCCGTCCATGAACACGCCCACCTCCCATAATGAAAGCATAATAAAGGCATTAACTGTGAGCTACAGGAATAAAACTTGGTATGTGTACATTTTTCTTCAACATTTAAATGCATATAAAATATAGGCTTCATGCGCCCACGGACACGCCCATTTACAATAAAAATTTTTTTGTTTTTGAAAAGTGGGTTTAGGGTATTTCATAGTCGGCCTAGACCGACTTTAGACTTTCTTTACTTGTTTCTTTTTATTTTTATATATTTTTTGAACTTTTTGATGCATATATTTGCTTTAGTTATATCACATACTCTAAGTTGAGGTAAATGTGTCCACGTAAGTACCAGTTTTTATGATTATATTTATATATCAATATACACATGAAGATAAAAAAAAAAAAAAAAATTGGCCATTTCAGCCCTTGAAAGGACTTTGACCGAGCTTCTTAATATCAATTGTGCTGTGTGTGTTATTACATGTTGGCACACAATTGACCGAGAACTGGACCTACATGTTTTATGCCGACTCCGAACGGCCAAAGTTCATATTCTCAAGAAGCTTTACATGGCATTATTTACTCTCTGAGGTTTGCCATTGTCTGCAAAGAGGTGGTGACCGATCAGAAAAATTTTTTATTGAAAAAAAACTTTTCGCCGCGGCTGGGGATCGAACCCGGGCTCCGAGCATGCTAAGCCGCACACTTAACCTGCATGCCACGGTCACCACAAAATACTCTTATTTATACTTTCATTATGTTATTCCAAACTTTAATACATTTTTATTTAAGTTCATTGATGTTAGAGTTACTTACTCTACCGAGTCGATATATCGATTTTCAGGTTGCGTAAAGGTTAACAGCTGTAACTTTCTGAAAACTGATTTTGTAAAACTTGAAATTTTATTCAGTAGAATCGATTTCCAACATCTTTTTGATAATGCTCATGAAATTGTTAAAAAAGCCATTGCTCATTTCTATTACAAACTTTTCGACTGCGTCACCCAATCGTCCCCTTTACCTGGTACAATTAGGAACTGCACTCACTCCATTATAATAGGAACAAAATTTGGCGCACTCGTTTAACTTGGCTTTCTTCTCTTGACCTCACAAATTACAGGTTGGTTGAAAAGTATTGAAAGCACAAATGAATGAATGTGAATTTTGAAATTAATTTTTTTGTTTTTTCCATATAATCTTCCTCGACTTAAATGCACTTATTCCAATGATCTTCCAATAATTTTATGCCATCTCTGTAATTGTTTTCCGGAAGCTCTGCATAATATTGTTCCACGCTTCATTAAAGCATCTTCATTTGACGAAAAACACTTAATACGTAGGAATTGTTTCCAATTCGGAAGAGGTAGGTAAAAAAGTAGTGTATTGCCTTTTTCTTACCATTTCCTGCATTGTCTACAGACCGATGGGTTGGAATTCTAAAACCAATCGGTGACAGTTGGAAATGAGAGAGCCGACTTCTTTAACATTTTCACAGTTTTTGTATGAATTAAACAAAGAATTTGATCACTGCACGATATTCGGTTTTTCGCATTGCAAAAAAATACTCTGACATATCAACTTCAAATGGCTTTTAAACAAAGAATAAATATAGAGATCGAAATGAAATTTTTTTGTGTTAAAATGAGAGATGAAATATTAAAATCTCGTATTAATTTTAAAACTTCTACTGGTTAATATGTGTCTTTTTCAGAACTTTGCTACCAACCTGTATCTTCACGCCTATAACCTTTTTTTCTGCACTCCGCGAAAATCTATATAAGTCTTATTAGCTCATATTCGAACTTAATTGTTGTCAGATTCTAAAAGCTTCTACAAGTATTAATATCAAAAGAAAATTTATAACTGCACATCTACCTTTACTTTTTCAGATGTCTCCTCGAATAATTTCAAACCTATTTGCAAATTTCTTCAGTCAGTCATTCACAAGTCATAACAATGAACTAGACTACGAATAATTTACTTCATTAACGGGTGACATGACATTGGCCGTTTTTTAAATTGATATAATTTTTTATAATTTTGTATTTTAGGTAGAGGTAGGTAGAAAATAATAATTAATATTCTTGAGATTCTAAGAAAAAATTTCCAAGGAAAAATTCCAACGGGTTCAAAAGTTACAGCCGGATTAGTGAGAGCGCATTTTTAATTTTCACCTTTTTTTTTCTTTGTTCACAAACTTTGAAGGCGTTTATCTCGAAACCATGTTTTCGTACTGGCTGCGGCACTAGCGGGTTCATTTTTTGACAATTTTTTTTTTTATTTTTTTAAACTTGATTCGCTATCGCATAGTACAATAAACAAGGTAGATGCAGGACTATAAATACTCTCTCTCTCAGAATCATAATTGTCAAATTGAATACAAATTATTTGATGTCTCGTTTTGTTGCTCTATTTCGTTCAATATTTTTTGACAGTTCTGACTTTCGGCTCTCAGCCCTGCAGCTACCTTATTTGTTGTTCTATGCGCTATCGTATGACACGAGCTCTTTTTTAAATTTTTTAAAAATTTTTTCGATTTTTTATGAATTTTTAAAGTCAATAATTTTTTTCGGAAAAACACTTTGAAACATCACCAAAAATTGAAAAAAAATTTAAAAAAAATTAAAAAAACAAGTAAAGAAAGTCTTAAGTCGGTCTAGGCCGACTATGACCGTAAACCTACTTTTCCAAAAAACAAATGGGCGTGTCCGTGTGCATTTAAATATTGATGAAAAATTTACACATACCAAGTTTTATTCCTGTAGCCTACAGTTAAAGCCTTTATTGTGCTTTCGCTATGGGAGGTAGGCGTTTTCATAGACGGATTACTCACAATTTTTTAACACACCTTAGTTTTGGTATAAAATACATACATATGTACCAAATTTGATCTCTCTATGACAAACATAACCTTATTTATTGAGTTTTAAGCTTTTTGGGTTGTATGGGAGGTAGGCGTGTCCGTGGGCGGATGACGTCCATTTTTCAAAACCATCTTTGTTTTCTCGTAAAAAACATACGTACCAAATTTTATCTCTGTAGGTTAAACAGAGGTTTACTTGTGCGTTTTCAATTTTTGGGTTGTATGGTAGGTGGGCGTGTCCGTGGAAGGATGACACCCATTTTTCAAAGACATCTTTGTGTTAATACAAAACACATACGTACCAAATTTTTTAGGTGTAGGTTAACTATGAGCTGAGTTATGCAATTATCAATTTTTGCGTTGTATGGGAGGTAGGCGTGTCCTTGGGCGGATTCCAAAAATATTAAATATTGCACATCCTTGGGTCCATGTGACCATGTGTACCAAGTTTCATCTAATTATCTCAACTCCTTCTTCTTATCCTGTATTTACGGACAACACACAGACGGACGGTCGGACATGAATAGCTTGACTCACGAGGTGACGCTGATCAAGAATATATATACTTTTCTAAAGTTGATGTAAAGTTGATATACCCTGACCTTTCAGGTTTAGGGTATAAAAAGCTCTTGTCATACGATAACCAATTTTGTTAAGGTTTAAAAAAGTCATTTTTTTTCAGATCGGACAATTTTTGCGACCCCCAGCGCTGCTACCACGAGGCACCGTTTTTTTCTCTGCCGCCAGTTTGGAGCTCTATAAAGCCATATTGGAGTGAAAAACATATTTTTGGAAAAATGTTTGTTTTTTTGACTGAGTTATGAATTTTTAAAAAAGGGTCTATTTTCTCTTCTGTTGATATTACACAAGCTGATGTCTTAGAAAAGTTATATTATCTAAAAGATAATCATTATCCTGGTCCCAATGGGAAGCCTGCTATTGTCATAAAAAATTGTCACGAACTTGTCGGCTCATTCCCCCCCCCCCCCCCTTTTTGGCTCTCTTTCAACTGACTATTTCTAAGCCAGTTCTTTCAATGTTCTGGAAGACTCCCGTTAAAGATCCTAGCAATGATATTTCAATAACATACCTATTGCCAAATTGTCAAACGACATTCTCTTTTTCCATTGCAAATCTATCTTTTCTCCTGGGTCAATATGGCTTCCTCAAAGATAGATTACAAACACTTTTTGCTATTTAGAAAACGGTTACGAAGTTTGTAAATCGTTCGACAAAATCTCGCAAAATATCATCGTTTCCAAGATTAAGAACGGGGAAAGGGTTTCAGTGTAAAAAAAAAACACTTTATTTGTGAATTTTTTTAAGAGTATAAGAGGTTGCATTGAACATATTAATTAAAACCTTTTGTACATCATTAAGTGTACATTTAACAATATTCTGTAATTTTTTCATTAGGAAATATTGAAAAACAAGCCGGTGACAGAGCTTTTACCAGAACGTCTTAGAAAAATAGCAATTTGCGGTGTTCACAATATCTCGGACGGAAATTATCTGAAATCAAAAACCATTAAAATTTAGTCAAAGTATCATTAATTCATCCCCCCCCCCCTTACGTTCTTTGATTATTTGTTTTATAATTTAAAAATTTTTTGTGGCCATCAAAAGTGTAAATTGCCAATTTTTCCCCAAAAAATTCCGACATTTTTTGGATAGGAAACCCCTTAATGCAAAGAAAAAAATTACCTAAACGTTTGGGGGAGGTTTTAATGTTGTGAAAATTTGAAAATGTTTGAAAGTAATCGGTCAAGTAGTTTTTAAATGTCAATGAACACGGACTTTGAAAACACAACTGTGGGAAAATCGCTATAAAGTTCTGTACACGTACGTTTGTAAGTTGAAGGTACACTTACTGAAAAATTCATATCTACGTTAGTCTTCTTCAAATTTCGACACACTATTCTTGAGATGTTGTGAATTCATATATAAATAATGGTTAAAAAAAAGAGTTAAAAACCTTATCTCGCTCTTAAAGCCTTTGATTTTCCATCTCTGTTTATATTTTTTTTATTTTCCAATTCATAATCTTTTACACCCGCCTCTGGTATCCAACAAGGCCTCACCTTGGTCTTTGTGTTATTCGTAGCAAATTTAACAATCTTTGATATTGATGGTATCATCAAAGATTCTCTGGCTTCTCGACTTGTCAAAAAAAATGTTCTGGAACGCAACGTCTGTAAACGCTTAGTTATAACATATTCTCGTAAGCGACTCCAACTTTTCCCGAGAACTTATGACATTCTCGGCAAGTCAGTTCCCTCTGTAAGTTATTTACGGGTCTTGGGTGTTATTTTCGACAAGGAACTTAACTTTAGATCTCATACTGATAATATTAGTAGCACTAGGTTTCGTGAAACACTGCTCCAGAGAGTTCTGGATCGAAGCCATTCAACGAAGATTAATAGGCAACGCTCTTCGTGGTTTTCCCAGTTTTGACAGTTTAAACGTAGCTCCTTATGTCGAACGTCTGAAATTGATTAACATGCAAACTCTTGCAAAACGATGGGAAGTTGCCGATGTTTTCTTCATTCATCAACTAGTCCGCGGAACCATTATCTGCCCAGCACTACTCCAATTAATGTCCCTTTAATACTAACCCACGCAACCTTATGTCCATACCCAGGGTTCATTTATATAAATAAACCTTGGTATATACCTATCTTTCCCCTTAACTTTCTTCAGGTAACTATTAATTTAATCACAAAATTCGATTTTCATTTCAGCAGATCTTGACTCCGAAATATCCTTCTTAACTCCTACGCCACTTCTTTTTCCTCTCCAATTTCTTCTTACAATTAATATATGGTACCATTATAAATTTAGATATTCCCTTTCTAATAAGAAGTTTTAGTTTTAAACTGCTTGTTTTAAGCTTAAGCAATAAATAAATAAGAAGTTTCTTTGAAATAAAACAAAAAATTTAAATAATCGATATTTTCAACTATAAATTTTTACTCAAGTGTCGAATACATTTTGAATATTCTAAGTAAATTTAAAATATTCAAAATCATCTCATGCATATTATTTTTAATAATATTTTGTTTCGATAAATTAAAAGAAAATAAAAGAGGTGAACCTTAAAAACATTCTAAATAATCAAAAAAAAAAATAATAATTCTTTACCTTCAAAATTAGAATTTTAATTTTAAAAACCATTTTAAATCGTCAAAAAAATTGTTAAACATATTTTTTTTTATGTTTTAAAGCATAAAAAAATTTCGAAGCAATTTTAACTTCAAATTTGATTTTTTGACGGCTTAATTCGATTATGTATCGGGTCAAGATTATTCTATATCATAATCTTGCCAGTATGGTTACTTATGTATGTAACCATTTTTTATTTTATAAAACAAAATTTTTTTTGTATATAAAATTTATAATTTTTGATAAAGGACTTTTTATTACAAAATATTTTTTATAATTTTAATTTATTTCAACAAAAAATATTTTTTAAATTCAAATTTTTAAAAATTAAAGTATTTTATATTGTGTGACTTATGTATGTGTGTTGTGTGTATGTGATATGCAGACACCACAGCCATCATGTTTTTATTTTTGACATTTGTTCATAAGCATGTTCACATCATTTTTCAAAAATACGAAATACTTTTAACTTTTGCCGATAAAATTTAAAAATCGACGATATTTAATCGATTGCAATATAATAAATTTCAAGCATAGCAAAACAATTACTCAGTCTTAAAATTAATATTAAAAATTTGTATTAGAATTAAAAAACTATGCATACGAATTATGTTTAAAATACTTAAATTTTAATCAAAATTAAGTTAACCTCGAATTTTCATTTTTAAACAATCGAAAAAAATGTATCGATTCAATTTGTTGAATTTTTGTCGATTTATATGAATTTAAAAATCAGCAAGCTTTTAGAAGTTTTTAATAAATTTATGAGTCACATGAAAATGATTTTTTTTTTTTGTTCTAACTTGATATATAATCGATAATTTATGAATTGAATTTATTTCATAAAGAAATCGAGTTTCAAAAAATTAGCTATAAAAACTTTTGAAAATTATAAATATTAAAAATATTTTTTTATTAATAAATTTCTATTTATTTTTCTACTTCAAATTTTTAACTTTAAATTAAAACAAATTTTTAAGTTTTTGAATTAATCGAAACATTTTACTTTACTTTTTACTTAAATTAATCGATGTTGATAAATCTCTTAAATTATCATCAGTATAATTTTTCAGAATCCTTAGCCTCCACACTATTTTTCGTAATTAAATAACCAACTACATATTTTAAAAATTTGACTGCTGCGCATGTCCAACATGCAAATTTCTACAATCTTTTTCCAAAAAACCATGCAGACATCCATCCACCCCCTTAAATGTTTGTTTAAAATTTTACAAAAACTTACATTTTCAGCAACACTATCGCCAATGATTGTAGCAACAGCAATGCCCGCCGAGGCAGTTAAACTTGTGGTAGTTGGTACAGCCAGTGTATTTGTTGTTGTTGTTTTGGTAGATGCTGCTGGTAGCAATGCTGCTTCCACTTCATCATGTTTGCTTGCAGACAAAACAACAAGTGGTGTGCTTGTTTTTGCTGTTGTTGCTGCTGTTGTATTAGCAGCAACATCTGTTGCTAATCTGCTATTGCTGTTGCTACTATTGCCGCTTGTGCTGTTGTTGCTGCTGGAAGCATCCAAGCTATTGGAAGCATCACCAACAGACTCCAATTTGACAACAACCAAGGCAGCAGCATCGGCAGCAACAGAGACTTCAGCTTCAACGCCAACAGCGACGTCAGCATCCACACGAGCATCAGCACGTTGGCCTTGAAGGTTGTCATCCGAAACAGCAGCGACCAACAACACAGCGGCTGAAGAAGTCGTTTCTTTGATTTTTAATTCAGTGCCTTCGTCTTTGGTGGTGGTTTCTGTTGTGTTGGTTTTTGTTGTTGGTTTTACCGATGTCGATGTCGACGTCGCTGTTATTGGTTTTTCTGCCACAACTGCTTGCAGCGTTGTTTTTGCAGCTTCGCTGCCATCGCCATCAGCAGTCATGGTGCGCTGCTCCAACGCTGCTTGCTTCGATGACATCGAAGTCGTAGCCGTCGTAGCAGTTGTCGTGCTTATAGCCGAATCCACTTTGTTCTCCATTTTATGCTCCAACTTTGCCGTCTTCTTCTCCTTATCTTTGCAAGCAAACTGATTATTTACTAGATTGCGCCACTTCAAAGTTTTGTCTTCGGCCAGATTAATATCGAGCAGGTTGCCACCCTCTGCTGTGCTTGTGGCACAATCCGTATTAAAGGTGCTGGACATGCTGCTTAACAGCGTTTCCAAGCAATCCGTCATTTTAGCCAAGGCAAAGGGGTGCACCAATTTTTATGTCGAAAAAAAAAACAACAAATAAAAGCAGAGCAATAAGCGTTGCTGTAAAAAAATACGGCTGCTGCTGCTGCTCCGGGGCGCTGGCGAAAAAATGACGTCTCTCGTTTTTTTTTCTGCTTGAAAACTTTTAGCTTATCTTTTATTTAATTGGTTTTATAGCACTTATTTTTCACAAATTTTTTTGTTCCAACTGCTTTATTAACTTTATGCTCACATTTTTGGCTTAATTAATAGCTATGTATGAAATAAATTCAAGAAAATCGATTTTTTAGTTACGCGTGTTTTTTCCACAATCTTTTGTTTTATAATGAAGAAAAAAATTCTTTGTCAATTTTTTTTGCACTGTTTTTTCACCTTTTTTGCTTTTATTATACGTTAGTAAAATAATTTTTAATATTTTTATAATTTTTACGCGCTTTTTAGTTGCTTTTTTTATAGCTACTTAATTTGTGTCCAACTACAACACATTGTCCGTCAATGAAAAAATTCTTTCAAAAAATTTACATCGTTTCCTCTTTCCTCTTCTACTATGCGCTGCTACTGCTTCTTCTTCTTCTTTTTCTTCTTCACCACTACTACTTCTTTAATTAGCTGCTGTCACTCGCGTCGCTGACGTTCTCGTCGAGCTGCGCTGTTCTGCCAACCAATCGACTCAATTGTTGGTGTTGTTTGTTATTGTTGTTGGTTTTGTCGCTGCTTGTGTTCTGTTTTATGCTGTCGCTGACAGCGCTGCACTGGTTTTTTTCTTCTCGTTGAATTTCTTTATTCTTTTGTTTGCTTGCTTTGAACTTTATTTTGCAGCCTCTTTAGCACAGTTTGTTTTGATTTGTTTAATTTTTTTTTCCTATATATTTTCACTTTTTTTACGTTATTTTTTGCTATATATTTTTGTAATTTATTTAATTTTATCTTGTTAGCACTGTTTTCTCACGCGTTTTCATACCGTGATTTCCGCATGCAAACTTTTTCAGCCGACGACGAATGATCATATGCAGCAGAGATAAAATAGAAAAAATTTAATAGGTCCAAGAGCCAGCTGTCAAAACTGTTGGGTTTACCCGTGAGGTGAATTAATTTGCATTGAGTTGAGTTTATCTAAGTTTATCTTTTAAATCGTTATTTTAGAAGCTTATAGAAGCTTGCATACTTGCCACAATATTAAATAATGTTTATTATCATTTGGTTAAGAAGAAACTCTTAAGAATAATAAACAAATTAATTTGTGTAAATATTCAACTTAGCTGCTTGAACTAAACACAACAATTGAGTTGAATTTGATCATATATTGAAAACTAGAGGCGCTGTTGATTGGTTGTTGCAATTGCTATTAAGAACATTTGCAAAACTAAGCCCATGGTTGCAGTTTACAACTTGTTATCGATGGCTTAGCTGTGTTTAATAATAAATCAATGAAAATCGCTTGGAATTCTCATAACAAAACTATTATGACCAATTTCTGCACAAAGTATTATTGCTAAGCCATGGATTAGGCAATTTCTCAAACTACGGAATAGTGAAAATGCATTTCTCAACTAAGGCACTAATACTTCGATTTAGAATTCAATACCAGCTAAAGAGCGTATAAGCGTTTTATACTGCCAATATCGGAGATCTTACGTCTTAATCCGCAGATTTACACTGTTCTCGTTGTGTACTGTTTTTAAAGAAGATTTAAAGAAGCTAAAATAATTGATTTACAGTTGCTTACAAGTACCTGCTATTATATATTTGTAGTAATTTTTGTTTTCTGATTTATTGAAACTGCAAAACCTTTTCTATTTTCTTGTCAGTTTAAAATTTTCAGTTTTATTAACAATTTTGAAAAATTTTTCGTAACCACACGAAAACCATACGTTTTCTATATGTTCAACAAATTGAGACATGAAGAGGCAACGTTACAGATAAATTAATTTGTTTGACGATTGAGTGATGGAGTCAAAAACTTAAATAAGCTAAGCCGTTATATATGAAGCATGTTATTTTGGTTTTAATTTAAATACGGAGTGCCCAGACCTAGGAGACAATAATGCGGGGGTTAATTCCCCGTCATAATGTGAGTCTAAAATTGTAAAATTGTATGTATATTGAGCTAGGAAGGAAAAAATGAAAAACATAGGTGTCATAACGTTTTAATCCATAACTAATATATCTCTACAAAAATTACCAAACATAAAACGAAAGTCAAATTTTCTTCAAGTTATCATCGCAAAGTTTTCCATAAAGTCTCAATTGAAAAGTTACGAACACCTAGTCAAAAAATAAGTTTTTTAAAAAAATTCAACTTTCAAAGCAATTTTCTCGAAAAAAAACACCAATTATATTAATATCTTTTATGACATAGTTTTTCTTTGAACAATTTCCTAAACTTACGCCACACATTGTATTTTTCGCAGAAAAAATGTTTCAATTTGAAATTTTCATTCTTTAATTATCTGTAGCTCGTTTCTGCAACTTTTTCGACATATAGTCATTTTTTCTGTCGTCACACTAATTCGTTCCAAAATACTCACTTTTACGAAAGATAGTCTTGCTGCATTAATAAGACCCCTTTTACATTGATCAAGACTTGAAAGCAAGTTTTTTTTACGTTTTCTTTTGAACTTGACCAAACCTTTTACATTGTTCAAGACTTGAATTCAAGTTTGTTTCTTCTTTGTTTGCTTTCTATGAAATAAAAACAGCAAACAGAAGCAAATAAAAAATTGTTGTGGCTTAAAAACAATAAATAATGAATTGTTAAACATAAAATAATAACAATACCAAAAAAAATGCTCTGCATAAATGAAATATCATAAATTTATAGCTGCCGCTCAACAAACGCACGTTGATATGCGAAAAATAAAATAAAGAGCACAGCCAACAACGCGAAAATAACATAACGAACACGAAAAAATTGACGGTACAGCTTCAATGTTCTTTTTCCCTTCCGTCGCTTCCAATGTGCGGCGAATTGCCTACAAGCTCACAGACTTGATTTCAAGTCTTGATCAATGTAAAATGGGTCTAAGTGAGAAAATATTGCTCTGTGATGAGAAAGATACACAAGTGATAGGGAATATATAAAATTGAAACAATTGACATTTTTTTGTTGTTTTGATTTTTTCAAAAATAAAAAAATAAACAAAAATAAACAAAACAATTTTTTCATGTTTTGACACTGAGTGATGTTGATATTTATAAAACAAACCCTATCCATGCGTTGAGATCCGAGTATTCTTTTCATGCGGTTGCTTAATGCAGTGATACAAATTTTTATCATGGAATAAATCTCATTAATAAAATATTTAAGTTCGTTTATTCAATAATCTATACATTGTAATACTTATAATATTGTGTATATTATGTATTTATAGTCTAAATGAAAAATTTAAGTTTATACCTTTTACCGGGTAGAAGTATTAGTAACCACTTCATTGAAATCGAAAGTTGCACTATCAACCAAAAATTTTTCTCACCTAATCAGAACATAGTGACAACTTCAGCCGACTCGAGTCGCATATTTTAGTTTACAGAAACACTTTGGCTATTGAATTCCTACGAAAATAGAATTGAAACAAGCGAGACGAGTCACCGACTTTTCTCATTTTATTACAGAGACTGTGCAAGTGAGAATGACGTCATTATGGCGTCAAAGTGAGAAAATATTGTGAGAACTGTGGTGACAAAAGTTGCAGAAACGAGCTACTGGAAGTTTTTTAAAAAAATATTAAGGTGCTTCATGTCACTTCGTAAGTTCTTCGTAAGCTCGTATTTCGTAAGAATTTACAAAACGTCATAATTATTTCTATGCATATTGAGATACGAATATTTTTCAACTATACGCAAGAAATTTGATGTTTATGTCGTAAATAAGTTTTCGTAAACTTTTTTTATTTGTCAAAATGAAAAACAAAATAATTTGACTTCAAAATTTTTTGTTATCAGTGAACGCATTCAGCTAAAAATCGTATTGTTTAACAACATTTCCTCGTTATTTGGCGCATCTTAAGATCTAATCTATATAAAGCCGAAGAAATAGATAAGCGATCAGGAAAAATTGGCGACAAAGCTGCTCTGGTCCAGAGACAACACAACTTTTCTTGTCGGCGCAAATTGTTACCACAAGATATCTATGTATATAGCTGCAGTTTCAGCAAAGCTGCTACTTCCGTTTAATCCCGTTTAATTGATCATGTGAAGCTCGGCCAAAGTCCTTTGAAGGGCTGAAATGGCCAATTTTGTTTTTTTTCCTTGTTCTCAAACACCGTGGTAGATCTCTGGGCGTTTGCATGCAAGTCATTTTAGACGAGGTGTCTCGTTGGACGCTTTATTCAACATATTTTGCATACTATTGTCATAAGTTATTAGTCGTACATGTACTCACTTCCAAGTGTTCATGAAATAAGTTTTCAATATAGAGCTTATCTGCGGTTTTGCTCTCATTTTATTCACTTTTATGCTGGCTTCAGGACAGCTCCACTGTTTGCTCCTTATAAGGAGCGCTTCTATTTTATGTGGTTTTTGTAGTTATCTTGAAATTGCCATAGTTTTATTTATTAGGCTCTGAGACTAAAAGTCATGGGTGTGTCGAACTCCACGTTCATTTCATTTGATGAAGGTTTCTACCAATGAAAGATGTATGTTCTTTTTCGCCTTGATCTCGTGGAGGCACGTTACCGATAGGACGCAATTTATTTTAAACGACAAAACGTCTGAATTGTTTTCGGAAATCGGAAAATTTTTCAGTTCCATGGCAGTTTTCTTGTATTAGCTTACTTAATCCAACCTTGTCTTCTTTCTATACTTTTTTTCAATGGAACAGCTACTCTTTCCGGGTAGGCTACTGTCCTATAGCAGTAGCAGCTCTTTGAAGCCTTGAACTCCCCTATCGCTTACTCCACAGAGTAGCGGTTGAATAACCTTCTGTTAACAACGCATCATCTAAAATTGAACGTGTTTGCTCTGAGGCCCCGGTCGTATTCTTGATAACATAATATTTGGATATTATTTGCTTTAGATAAAAATTTAACTGAAATAAACGCATTGTGCTACATCGCTATCTGAGCGCTCAATCATACGGAATGCGATCAATTTAAGTTTACAAAAAAAAGATAAGAGCGTTCTAAAAGTTCGTTCATGTCAATTTCAAATACGAAGAATACGGTTTACGATATACAAAATCTTACGAAGTGACATGAATCACCTTATTGCTTTTTTGTGATCTATTTAGGTCAAAATGAAAAAATTCTGCATTTTCAGTGGGTAGAATTTTTTATTGAGAAAAGAAAACGCTACTAATGTCTTATAATCGTGTTCAAATTTAACCAGAAAATTGAGCACCCTGAGCCTGCAAGAAGAAAATGACTTATTTTCCTTAATAAAACCCAGGCCGTCATTTTTTACTATAAAGAGCTATAGAACCGACTACCAAAATGTTTCAAAAAATTCGACGGTTCAAAAGAGAAACTGGAATCATGTGCATCCTAGCGACGAAAAACAGTCATAAAAATTAAACTATAGAGTATTTTGACTTGATTTGTAGCTTTTTAACCCTTTTTCGGTACACCTCTCTGGTAGCACTCGGTACCCAGACTTCACAAATACCCGCCATAAAAATAATCTACAAAATAATTTGATTACTTTATGTCAAATTACATAAATAGTGGGATGTAAATAATCCCAGTGTGCCGAATAAGGGTTGGTTATCAATTCCTCAAGTTGAAGACACGACCTAATAGATTTATATTTTTTCATATGGGAATTTCCAAACTGGTGTTATGTACGTTTTGTATTAAAGAATTAAAAAAAAAGAATGAAGAAGTCTAAGTTTTAAAAACTTTTGTTTATATTTGAGTAGTAATTAAGAGCACTTACTTAAGTATTAAGTAAAAAAATTATAACAATCGATTCTAAGAATTAGAAGATATAAACAAAAATATGCACTGGCGTGACGTTACAAAAAACAAGTGGTTTTCGACTTAGATTAGAAAATTTGCAAAACTCTGCGAATTGGGCAAGACTTTTTATACAAAACTTTATTTAGAAGAAAAATCTTTTCTCGGTTTTTTTTTATTAGGCTTAGTCATCTGGCGTGAGGTTACTTAAATTTCCATCGAACATTTTAAGTTAAAATTTGTTTAAATATTTGACGTAAATAAAACACAAAGTTAACCTATTATATATTATATTTTTTTAACTCCTACCCCATCGACCATGAGAAGTTGGAAAAAAATTCCACTAAAATACCTGCAACCAAATTCAACCAGAAAACGTTCGAACAATGTTGCGTGACGTTACTCACTTTTCAAATTTAATATAAAATTAACGGTTTTTCTTCCTAACGATTTTTTTATAAAATTTACTTTATTAAAATTTATTAAAATGCAAAATTTCACACACTTTTGGACGCCAGAGTAGAAAAAATAGAACGAAATGCTTTCTATCTGGCATGATGTTACCTCAGAGTATCATTAAAAACAAATCAAAATTTTACCGTTAATTGATATTTCATAGGGCAATTACACAATTATTCTTAGAAATGGAAATTGTAAAGAGAAAATGCTCATAGAAATAAACAAAACTGACCTAAACTTTAATTTTAACTTGGTAAACCGATATCTTGCCATCGTAACATGGGAAAAATTTGAACTCTTTAATTAAATTCATTTTGAATATTTCTCTAAGTAAAAACAACATTTTTTGATTAACTTTTAATTTTTTGGTCACGGTAGACTTTTCTGCGGAAATGCCCATATCACAACAAAAAAATTTTATTATAAGTTTAAAAACAAACGGAAAAATTAAACCAATTTTTTAACTCAAAACTGAATTTTTGAGCTGAATAAATTATCTTCAATTTTTTATCTGCAATATCGGAAACAGCTCTCGAGAATATAAAGTGCGATATTTTTCATAAAAATATTGCCAAATATGAAATAGCACCAACAGTTCAAATACGGTAATGTCTGAAAATTATCTGTTTTGACGTTAAAGTCAATATAATCGTAATAACAAATTTTTTGAAAGGAAAGACGATACAGTTGAAACACTACAATGTTTTGGTTCCTGGTGAGCACTACAAATATCAGCCTTATTCTTTAGAGTCGATGATGAGAGATCATTTCTATTCCATTGATTTTGCACATTTCAATTTAAATTGCCTTTATGATCAGATAAAATTGATAAATTGCTATTTTTGAAAAAATTTGAGAATTATTCGTTATTTTTTCTGAAATTTAAAAAAAAACGTCATAGATCAAATGAACTCATTTTGCAGAAACCCTTTTAAAGTTTTCAATTTACTGACACCTTGCATAGAAAATAGAATACATAATCTGTTCTCTCCGGGGAGTATTAAAGATAATAACTTGATAATTTTACAGAATATGAAGCATGATTGAATAAATAATTTTGCATCATTATTTTAAAAATCTTCAATTATGCTGTTTTTTGAGTTATGCTGTTATTCGAGAAAATGAGCGATATGTAAACATACTATAGTAATGTAAATTGTAAAAATTTTGAAAATTTATGAAAACTTTTAAGAAATTATTAAAATCATAAATTTTATTAAAATTTCAAAATAATAAAAATATGGTATGGAAGAGGGGTATATTTTCTCACTCTAAGGCGGCGATTATAGTGAACGCTGATTCAGACAGGCAGGCAGAGAGGCAATGTGAACAAGCGAGATAGATAGCTATTTGCATATCGTTTTTTCACACAGATATCAGCCTACCTGTCTGAATCGCGTTCACTATAACCGCGGCCTAAGAACCTATAGGGTTAATCAGTAATTTTCGATATTGATTCACAATTTTTCTGTAAGTTAGTTTTAATGAATCTACTAGTTCTTTCCCGTCAAAAATTACGGACCCGGTTTTAACAAAGACAAAACATGAAATATTAAGAAATCAGCGATGCTCACATATTCGATTTTAAATTGTGCAAATAACATTTTTCAGTTCCATATTTATAAAATACCTTAAAAAAAAAACGGAAACTATAGTAGGTAAGACAAAATAAGTTTACAAATTTTTGTAAAACTGAAAATTTCAAAATTAAAAAATATGAAAAGTTTTTGAAGTTTCAATAAATCACAAAACAAAAATGCCTAAAAATATGCTATGAAATTTAAAAAAAAAATCAAGCGTTCCGCACTCACATTTTACGGAATTATATAATAGTAATAACACGAAATTCTAAAAAGTTTTGTAATCAGTCTTAATTTACTAGTTTAAGCCTATTGATTTCATCTTCACACGAGCACAGCTCGGGAACAGCTAAGTTTTTTTTAGCTTTGAACGAAGGATTTCAGGTGTCAAGCCCATTCAGTCAAGTCTGCTTTGCTTCGGAAATGTGGAGATAGATAAGAAGAATAGAAAGGGAAAACAAGAGAAACAAGTGTATAACGTTGTATGTGTTGCGGAGCGCTATATCAACATGCGAATTCGAATCTGAGGTAAGTGTTATACCTTTACCTCAGTCAATTCGAGTTATAAAGCAATCTCATTCCACAAACATCACTACCACCAACTACAACTTCCAAAGTCGTTTATATTGACGAATTACTAATTTCATCTGATTAGAAATGAGGAAAGAATTGGAGAAAGGTTAAAGCGCAGGATCATGGCTAGACCGGGATTCGAACCCCGAACCTCTAGGTTGGCACTCCAGCACGCTAACCACTCGACTTTCGAGGCCCCAGTTAGTGAAGTTTGTGGATGTACCGTTAGAAAAGTGATTTTATTGCCTTGAAAATGGATCCCACCTCCCATACCATTTTTGGCTCAACACGACATTACCTTCATTACTTCCAAAAATAGCTGCATTCAGTTGCAGGACACCCTTTATCAAAATTACCAATATTATGATCGATTTTATCTGTCATCATAAGCGATATTCGACTCAAGAGAAATTGAGTTATTGATGCAGATGTGTTTCAAGCGTATTGATTCATAAAATAACAGAATCTAGAGATTCTAGCGTTATCTAGAGAATCTAGAGATTCTAGTACGTTTACATATGGAAATTAAATCGAGATAAACTTTTTGAGGAGATTAACTCGCTAATCTTGTTGAATTTGACAAAATGAGCCATACAAAAGTTAATCCCCTCAAAACGAGATTAAAAATTAATCTACTTAAATTAAAAAAAAAATTTGCAACGCTGTGAGTATCGATAATTCCTTAAAAAACTACAGCCCTGTAAAGAAGCAAGGAAACGAAGTGTCAAACAATTGCTTCTATTTAATTTGTATATTTGACTGCGGCGAAGATATAATTGTATAAATTGTTGAAAATTACTGAAAAACGTACGCATTGTCGAATTAAAAAATTAGTATTAAATAATGTAATTTCTTTTTATAAATCATAGGTCAAGCAGCAAAAGAAAATACCTTCTATTGTCGACAGAGACCAGTGCCTCAACCAGACCAACCGGCGAAACAGCCACATACACCTTAAATTAATTATTTTAATATTTTTTAGTAATCGTATAACTATATTAATAAAGTAAATGTTACTTTTATTTGTTTGTGTGCTTATTTGTAAATATGTTTACTTATTTGAACTTTATTAGAATCTATAAGGCTGAAGACAAAAGAACAAAATAAAACAAAACAAAAAAATGTCAAAGTTAATCTCTTTAAGCTAGTGTAAGCAGTTTAGATTACGGAATAAGATTAGCTTAATCTACTTGCTCTTAATTTCCATATGTAAACATAGTATTATGACGCTTAAACTTTTCATATAACTTATATGACAGCTAAAAATTTTAAAGCAAGATTTCTCGAAACATTGAACTCCAACTTGGGCAATTATCGCTTTCAACTTTCAACCACAAATATTTGAATTCTTTAAAATTGTAAATAATCCTTATAGAAAATCTCCGTTGCAATGGAAGTTATGTATATATCAGCATATGCCTGTAACGCACACAAGTTTGCTCAATGTAAAAAATAAAAAACTTACTGCCAACAGCCCATCCCATTAGTTCACATAGCAAACTCACATAACTGCTGTGAATATACTGATTGTGAGTCCCATTTGTGAGAACTTGAGCAAACATTGTCCTAGTGTAGATACAAACTCCAAAAATGCACGTTATCAGTACTGAATTTGCTTAACGGCTAACATCACTACATCATCTGACAAGCACTCAATTCTGACATTTCTCTTTCCCAATTTTTATGCTCTCTTTTACTCTGATAAACAGCGCTGCCAGATTGACATACTTGTAGCTCGAATCTTAAATGACGTATTTTACAAGCGGAATGTATTTTTCATATTGCTTCATATAAGAAGCATTTTTTCAGGTTCAATTTAAACGTCCTTTAAGTACAACTACAAAAATATTTTATTAGCGTTAGCATACATGTATATGTTTGTAAAATATTATCTCTTTTTATGTTTTGAGCAATAGTGGTGTGTTGGAAATAAACAATTCATTTAAAAAATGTTAATTTTTATTATGAAAGTTTATGAAATAACTTACAAGAATATGTGAAACAACGTAGTTTTTAATAAAATGAAACGTATTTTAAATCGAAAAAAATTAAGTATTTGAAATAGAGTTATCTGGCAACACTGCTGACAGACAACTTGAGCAAAAGCACAAAAAAAACAAAAACAAACTCAAACAAATGCAGCAGAAAGGAGAAATTCAAAGAATTCTCTGCTCAGTTCTTTTGAGCTATTCGTGAGTGACGGTCGAAAACGGGCAAATCGGAAAAGTGAAGCGAGCCAAAAGTTGTCAAAAGAAGAAAAAAATATCGATAAAATAAATATTCGAAATAAAATTTTGCAAAAATTAGCAATCAAAACGTAATCTAGCAAAATACTTCTTGGTTGTAGCAAAGCAATTCAAATAAAAATAAGTGCAATAAAAGTGCAAAAAGGGTGTTAAAAATATTGAAAATTTATATGAATTAAATGAAAAAAACCAACCCTTAGCAGAGAGGGTAGCGAAAAAAGCTCAAAAGCAGTATAAAAAAGCAAGGGCGAGCAAATAGTGCGAAATCGAAAAAGAAGTAGAGTGTAAAGCAAATATTCAAAAAAGTTGAAGGCAAACGCAGAAAAAAATAAAACAGGCAAAAAATAAAAATTTGGGCAAAATAAATTTTTTTTTCTAGGTCAGCCAGACAAAAATCGTTAATCAACAAAATTTTGTCTAAAACGCCGACGCTACAAACTGCGACGAACTAACTTGTTTTCCTTCAACGTTGTTTTTGTGTGCAATGCGGGATCTCGGCACAAAAATGGCCGAGCTTAAATTTGAGGCTCCTTTGGCTAAATTCGAAGAAACCGACGAGTGGGGCGGTTGCGACTTTATAACCAGTCATCATAATCATCATAACCATCATCATCATCAGGTGAACAGCTTGAACGATACGCTGAATCTTAATCTTAAGGATGCGGTAACAACGCAAGATGCCAAAATTCGGCTGCTTGAGGAAGCAGTGCGTGATGTGCATGTGAGCAAGAATGGCGCAGTAGATGGCACTGTTTCACCCAACTGCAATACGCAGCTCGCTGCAGAAATGGGTCTAGATTTGACCTCAATGGGTGGTGGTGGTGGTGGTGTTGGCGCTGGTGGCGAGAAACGCGGCGCACCCGGTGAGACTGTCGATAATTTTACCGAAACATTCGGAGGCAGTCTTGAGGACTTGGTCAATACATTCGATGAGAAGATCACCAAGTGTTTCGGCAACTATGAGGAGAATGTTGAGGAATTGGCGCCGGTGCAGGTGCGCAGCCAAGAGGAGATCATGAATGAATGCCAGTGAGTATGCGACAAAGCGAATTTCTTACTTAATTTTACGGTTAAAAAAAAATATGCAGAGAAATAATCAAGCGAACTTTTTCGAAGCAGCCTTGGAGCTGGTTGTTATGTTGAAATAGATCTTAAAATTCTATGGTTTTTAAGCTTGCTTCTCATGCTTTGCGTGCTGCCTAGTTTTAGGTTTATTCTATAAATTGTTAAAAAAATAATATGGATTTCAAAATAACTTTAATTGTAGATTTTTATGCATTTTAATTTATGTGTGAAGTCGTTTTTTAAAATTTTTAAAATATTTTTAAAATTTTTTCAAATTTGTATTTACTTTCAAAATGTTTACCTTATTTGAAGAGACAAAAAAATAAGTCAAAGTTTTCCAAGATTGTTACAAATATTATTTAGCTAGATTGATTTTTTTTCTCTATTAGTAACTTTATTGATAATTATCATAATTTATTATAACACCGTGTTGAAAATCTGGGTCTAAAATTTTAATAAATGCCAACTTTTAATTATATTTTAAATGATATGTATGCATGTCTTTTGAACACTGCTACTGTCACGTCTTTTTTAAAATTTTAAATTTTTTTAAGCATTAATTTTTTATAATTTTTAAATTAACTTTGATAAAATTTAAAAATGCAGAATTTATTCAATTTTTAAAAATTAAATATTCTTTTCTATTCTTTTCTCTTCAGTTCAAGTTCTTGTAATACCCTTTTACTGGCACTTACAGTAAAGTCAAATCCGTGGCAACAGTTCTCACATCCGTCGTCTTCATCACCGAAAAATCTATGTAATGATAGCTTTTATCGATATAGAAAAAGCCTTTCAATCCACTTTTCTCGCTATTATGCAAAACCGTTTAAAAACTCCTCAATACTCGTCAAAACTCGACAGCTGTGGGGTCGGACTCGTTAACGTTAACAAAACTGAGTTAGTGATCTGCACAAGACATCACAATTTATTCATAAGCATTTCTCCAAAACTGGGTAATATCAGAAAAGCAAGAAGCACATCTTAAATAGTAAATAAAATTGGTTTCTTTAAATTCCTCTAGAGAGAGAATGCCAAAAAAGCTAATATTGATCTATATGCATGTACAAATGTGCAGGTTAAGAAGTATTGGACTTCAATCAAGTGCTGCTTAATGGCTTTAAACAGCAGTTATGGATCATAACACACCTCGATATTCTTCGCAAAACTCAAATATCAGCCAAATTCATATTTTAAGAAACCATTCCTACAGATACACTCCACACTATGCTTCATCTAATTCTACTCAATATTACAACAAAACATACCTCTGCAAATACAGACATACTTCTATAAGCCACTTCTTCAATTCAGAGAAGACACAATACCACACTTTTAAGAAATTACTTCCTTTATGCACAAAATATTACATAAAAACTTTTCTTCTATAACATGCGAGCTTGAAAGCCTTCAACTACACTATTCCATTGCAATCTACACTGATAGATCAAAATTAAGTCAGCTCCCAAAACCGTAGACTACATCACACCAAAAACTTTACTTCTACAACATGATAACTTTAAGGTCTTCCACTAAACAATGCCATTGAAATACTGTTCTACTCTATAACATTAATTTTACCTTCAGATTCGCCTACCATTAGCAGCTCAATTCGTTCTTATGTTTGTCCTTCCCGGACTTTGCAAAAGCAGACGCAAAAGCAGACGAACACGCTCGAACCGGTACTACTAAGCAATTTTTTACAGATCAACATCTTCTAGATATTGTTCCACCAAGCAATAGAATACAGAAAAGCACACTCTTACAATAGAAAATTCTTTAATTCCAATAACCAAAGCCGTAGACGTCAACTCACAAAAACTTTTCTTCTGCAAGATGTAGAAAAAATGCATGAACAAATTTTGTCCTCTCAGAAAAAATTGGAGCTCGGCAGTCCTGTCATTCAGTCCTGTCAGGCAACAATGTCATTCAATTCTGCACTGATGGATTAAAATAAGATGACAAGTTAGCGGGGCGATTTTACTCTAAAACAATTTACATTAACCTTGCCGTATGTTGTGTATTTTGACTTCCCATAACTAATATATCGAGCTATAACTGTCACTTCTTTCGAAAATAGCATTTTAATCGCAAATGATTGTACTATGACTAAGCCATGAACCATCAAAATATATCACCGCTTGAATGTAATACGAGGGTGGTTTCAAAAGTACCCGACCTAACAAAGAAAACAAAAAAAAAATTTGGTAACAAATATTTTCATGTTTAACATAGTCTCCTTTCAGCTCCACACACTTTCCCAACGATGTTCAATACTTCGATACCCTGAATTCAGAATATCAAGGCCTTTTATGCAAATTTAGCAGCTTAACAAAAATTATTAAAGAACAAGTACAAATTCATCAAGCAAATAAGTTTAATAACCGTATTAGAAAAATTAGACCGCGACAAACAAATTATTTTAAAACATAATTGGTTATAATAAATCGAAGTTACACGTCTTCAATTCTCTTAAATGATAATATAATTACCGAAGATGCTTATAAAGTTGAAGCTTTTAAAAATCATTTCATTAACATTTATAAGGAAAATATTACAGATAGATCTGATACATCACTTAACAACTATTTTTCAATGTATGCTGACAAAAACAACTTGCTCCGAACATTTCACTTCGTAACTACATTCTGATCGAACTCATTTTACAAATCCTGAGAATTTGGAATAACAATCAAATCGCCTAAATAAAATAAAAAACCCCGTTGGTCCTCATTCAATTTCGAATTTTATTATACAAAATTTCAACTTTCAGCTTTTAAATTTTTAGCTATTATCTTTAATAACTGTATTAAGAATGGTTATTTTGCAAAAAAAAATTAAAAGTTGGGGAGATCATTCATCCAAAAAAACTGGAAACTATACTACGATTTATTACAGAACTGTCTTATTTAGGCAAGCTTTATGAACGAGTAATAAAATTAAAAATGGATACTCATATGAAACCCAATTATATACCATCCTACCAATTTGGATTTAAGCCTAGACACTCTACCAGTCATGCTTGCTAAAGTTTCACAGTGATGTTATCAGTAACCTACGTATGCAGGAATGCACGATTTGTGATTTCTCTTGATATAGAGAAAGTTTTTGACAGAGCTTATCATAATGGATTAATATACAAATTAATAAATATTGCATTTAATACTTTCTTAATTAAAGTTCTTAAACATTTTCTTAGCCATAGAAAATTGTATGTTCAAATTAATCAAACATGTTCAGACTTGAGCGTAGTCAATAGTGGTGTTTCGCAAGGTTCTATATTGGCGTTACTTCTATACAATGTTTAAATTTATGATTTCCCGCATATTTGGAATGAATTCAAAAGTTTTCCGTACGCAGCTGATTCACTAGTTTATGCGCTCGCAGAGGCCCTTCCATTGCTTTAAGACAAGTTTGCGATCATCTTTATTTAAAAAATGATTATTACAAAAACTGGTGTATTAAAATAAACGTCTCAATTTAAAGCAATTTGCCTAAAAAATGCTTCCGTGAGATATAGCCGAACTGTTGTACCTGAAAGTAAAAAGCTCACTCTATTCTTGGACGGTTCTGAATAGATAGTTCCTTTACAAAATAGTATAAAATATCTAAGAGTGACTTTCACCAAACTTGTAAAATTTAATGAACATGCAGGCTTGGTGCTAAAGAAGGCTAATGAAATTAAAGAAATGTTTGCAAAACTTTTAAGAAATAAGCACTTACGTCAAAATTCTAAATTATTTATATATAAAATCAGTATTCGACCTGCTATCATATATGCATTTCCAATTTAGTTCGCGATTTCTTCAAACGTCGCTAATGAGAAATCTTAGAAAGAACAATTTTAAGATAATGTATTGACAGAAAGTATGAATCTTTTACAAACAAATATTCCAATCAATATATATTTGTATTATCTATAACAAAGCTGATATAATTCCTTTGGGTAATAACTCTAAAAATTTGTTACGAGCTTTTAGCTGATCAAGTACGTATTATTTTTCTCCAATCGTATATTAAATGAAAAATTTAATCAATAATCTTAACGGTGCTTCTTAATTGCATAATTTTTACGAAAAATTTACTCTAGACATGCATAGAGATTGATAAAAAAAAGTATTATAGGTATTATTTTTAAGTTTAGTTATAAGATTATTTTAAGTATAGCTTATAAGTCAATTCTTATGAGAAACTTTCCTCTTAGAAATTAAATGTGGCGGTAGAAACAACAGTTATTATTAAAACAAATATTATTTGTATTTCAAATCGAGCTTGTTTCTTTAACAAAAATAAGAATAATACATATAGTTCTAAGTTTATATAATATTTTGAAAAGGATGCATTGTAATGATAATATCGTAAAGCAAAGTCTCAATAAATAGAAATTAAAATTGGTTTTATAAGTGATCTAACAGGACACTGCCTTATTGTAAACCAAGTTTAAAGATTATAAATCCGCCATAACGACTGCTGCAAAAGGTGTAGATACAAAAAATGGAAGAATGAACAAAACATCTCTTCTGCATCCAGAGTTGTCTGAGAGCTCACAAGCGAGTAAATGTGCCTTTTCGACTCTCAATATTGAACGTGTCAATGTTCATGAGTCAGCTAGATCTTGACGTTCTGGGCATATCGATTCTCCGATCTTCGATTATATCGAATCATATGTTCGATGTATCGAAGGAAGCAGCCAAATAAACAGGCTCTTTAAAACGATGTCAGCAAATAATTGACTACAGCTGATCTTCGCACGATCTACACTTATAGACCGTGCGTCCGAGCTGTGTAAATTTAAAACAAATATTCGCTAACGCTACGCTATTTTCCTACTCCTCCCACTAAACTAACACCCGTCTCCCAAGCTAATGCATTTATAGAGGACACCACGCGGAGGTTTGAGTTGACATGAGACAATTTCGACATGGATAATGCTGGCCTCGCCAAGTTGAGGCAGTCAGACACGTTGCCATGTCAAGATCTCCCTTTATATCCTAGCTTATTAATATCCGGTACATTTTCGACTGAGCTGAAAAATTTAGTCATCAAAAATATTTTGTACCAATTTTTATTTGTTTTCTTTTTAATTTGCACCCCATTTCCTAGTCAACCATTTGACGCCCTCTTATTTCCAGTGACTTTCATGCTTAAAATTCACAAAAATTCTATTAAAACCTGCAACTTCCTTATTAAATGTCGTCATGGCGAAGTCAAAGTGCAGCAGCAGCAGCTTGCTTATCATCCTGTTTTATTCCTTACAAATTCAATGGTGGTTGAACTTTGTGTTTTTTTTTTTTTGTCTTTGTTTAAAGCCTGCATATAAAATGCGATGACAGAATCAGTGCTCGTTCCATTTTCAATTCGGTGTGTCTTTCAGTTCGAATTCGAAATAACTGCGCATGTCTGCGCCTTCAAAGGATATTCATGGATGAACTGTCGCATGCTTTGGCGTTGTATTTTTACGTATTGTTGTTGTTGTTTTGGTTGTTATGTATATGCATAGACTACGCTATGAACGACGTAATCCTATGCTTTGTAGCCGCCGCCTTGCCGCCTTCAGTAATAGTCAGAGCTGAAAAGCTTTCTTTATTTTTTCCTGCCTGCCTGCCACTAAATGGATCGATAAATTGCGCAAAGCTTTCAGAATTGTCTGAAACAGTTGGGCAGCCCAACTAGGCAGGCAAAACAAAGTATAAGCGTTCAGTTGTGTTTGTTGTTGTTTTTTTTAAACGACCTAAACATGCCCATAGCAATAAGTGACAATAACTAATGCCACTTTTTAGAGAGCATCAAAGAATTAATTGTGTTAACTATTTATAAATTTCATATAAAAAGCTTAGCTCGAACTCAGAAGTTTATAAAAAAAAAACTATGTCTAAAAATGCATTTATGATAAAGCTAGATAAAATAAGTTCGACTAATCAATAGTGCTTGCTTTGTTTTAACATTTTTGCTTTCTTTGGTATATATATTTAATTTTGGCATTTTAAATCAATACTTCAAGCATAACAAGATTATGATTCTAGCCGGTATATATTTGCCATCAACAGCTGTTAATTTGGTTTCAGTAAGCAATGGAAAGAAAATTTCTGCCTCTCAACCAATGCTGACACTTTTGAAATCAATAATTTTGGTCAACCAATTAGGGCACTCAGCTAAATTCCAGTAAGTTTAAGTCTCTGATCTCGTATCTGTTATAAAAATTAATATCCTTCGTCGGGATTTTAAGATAACATCCAACAATTTCGGCCGTCTAATTAGGGGACTCAGATAAGTTCCAGTAAGTTTTAGGCTCTGATATCGTATCTGTCATAAGAACTTCGATTCCCCGTCGGCATTTTAAGATAACATAGATCCAATAGTTTCGGTCGTCCAATTAGGGGACTCTCAACCAATGCTGACACTTTTGAAATCAATAATTTTGGACATCCAAATAGGGCACTCAGCTAAATTCCAGTAGACTTAAGGGTCTGATCTCGTATCTGCCGTTAAAATATCTATTCTCCGTCGGGATTTTAACATAACATAGATCCAATAATTTGGCCGTCTAATTAAAAAAAAAAAACAAAAACAAATTGGCCATTTCAGCCCTTGAAAGGACTTTGACCGAGCTTCTTATGATCAATTGTGTTGTGTGTGTTATTAAATGTTTGCACACAATTGACCGAGAACTGGACCTACATGTTTTATGCCGACTCCGAACGGCTAAAGTTTATGTTCTCAAAAAGCTTTACATGGCATTGTTTACTCTCTGAGGTTTGCCATTGTCTGCAGAGAGGTGGTGACCGATCAGAAAATTTTTTTATTGAAAAAAACTTTTCGCCGCGGCTGGGGATCGAACCCGGGCTCCGAGCATGCCAGGCCACACACTTAATCTGCATGCCACGGTCACCACAATTCTCCGTCTAATTAGGGGACTCAGATAAGTTCAAGTAAGTGTTAGTTCCTGACCTTTCATCTGTCATAAATATTTATATTCTCCGTCGGGATTTTAAAATAACATAGGCCCAATAATTGAATCCTTCCAGTTGGACTGTTTCTAGTAGTTTTCGATCACTGATCACGAATATGTCATATACAATTTTGTCGACGTCGGGATTTTAAAACAATATAGTTAAAAGGCCTCCAAAAAGCTTTGTAATACCAACCGAAAAATATTTGATATTAACAGCCGTTACTTAGGTTTTAGCAAGCTTTATTCCCATCCAACTAAATTTGACTCTTGAGGTCAATAATTTGTACCGCCCAATTAGGGTTCTGAAATAATTCCCAGTAGGTTTGAATCTCTAATTACGAATATGTTATTCCGGTTATCATTAAAGGCTTAAAAATTGTTAGTAACATTTCTTGAATCTTAATTCAAACTTTTTATTGAATTAAACAAATATTCAATTTGGCCTCTTTGCATCTTTGAAATGATCTGCACAACCCCTTAACTCTGGGGTTTTTCCGTTAAACTCAAAATGAATTAAATTATGCGCAAAAAACGAATCTCAGCAGACCGGGTTTCGAATCATCATCCAACAGAACGTTTTTTTCAATATAAATACATTTTTCTGATCGGCCATTTTTCAGATGTGACTCTGATCTGATCTGAGAGAGGTGACTACAGACAATTAAAAACCTTAGAGAGTAAAACAAAGCTATGTAAAGTTTCTTGAGAACATGAACTTTAGCCGTTTGGAGTTGGTATAAAATATCTAGAGTTTTTTGTAGTTCTCGGTCAATTGTGTACAAAAATTTAATTTATTACGCACACGTTTAAATATCTTGGACTAAATTGAAGTCAATCCTGTACTGTATATATAACGACACCGAAATTGTATTTAAAATTAAACCACGTCAAATAATTAAACCAAGTTTTAGTCCCGCATGAGTTTAAAATTTAAACCACGTCAAATACTAAAACTAAGGTTAGTCTCGCATGGGCTTAAAATTTAAACTCCTATCCTATAAAATTTTATTCTGTGGCTCAGTTGGTTAAGCGGTTGTCGATTTGGTTTGATGAATCGAGTGACCCTGGTTCGATCTTCAGCCAGACCATTTTTTATTTTTTTTTTTTGTTATTTTTATATTATTATAATCTTTTATTATTTAATAATTAATGTGAAAATTGCATTGTGTAACATTTTAATTTTTTACAACATCCTAGAATCGAATCACGAACTGGCTTTAGAGTCCCGAGTTCTATCTGTTGCTTGCTTGAGCATGAACAAAAAGTAAACGAAATACAGCTTTTATTACCTTTTAGTTATTTTGTATTAAATTTTAAACCTTAAGTACTAAAATTAAAATTTTATTCCCATTATATTAAATTCAAGTACAGCCTTGATTAAGAAATTATAGTATTTTGAAAAGTATCAATTCTAATAACAAAAGGATTAAAAAATGCATTAGTCCAATGAACGGTTTAAAAATTTTTCCAAGATTTTTAAGCGTGCAATATAATTGATAATAATAAGCTCGGTTTAAGTCCTTTCAAGGACTGAAATGGCCAATAATTTTTTTTTTTTTGTTTTTATAAAGAACCAGTACGCGATAACCACTTCCGCGATAGTTCCGGGGTTCGATTCGCAGGGATGAAATTAAATTTTTGTTTTAAATTTCTTGCAATAAAATCTAATTTTCACTAAATATAATAACTATTCTGTCAAGACATGCTTTGATTATAATAACTAAATCTTCAGTTGATGTTATTTAAACTTGAAATATTCGTTTGGTTGTATTTAGTTTGCCTTCTGTTCATTCATGAACCAGTAGAAGTACGTCACAACGCTAGAGCATTCGACTCTTGAGCGATAGGTCCCGGGTTCGATTCGCAGTAATGAAGATAAAATAAATTTCGAGGGTATGCAATTTTTTTCTTGAATAAATATTTGCTTAAATGAAATAATAACTTAGAATAAAATTAAAGTCATTAATAATAAAAATTAAATAAATAATAAAATATATAAGTAACATTATTTTTATTTTCGCAAAGTATTTTGAGCTCTCGAGATGTGGGTTAAGTAACTATAACTAAAAAATAATTTGTCTCAACTATCAACATATTATTAAGTAATATCTATAATTAAGTAATGTATATGTAATTTAATAATATATATAATTTACTCAAATACATTATTTATTTTCAATAACCAAATATTTTTGTTTTAAAATATTTTTGCATAATGATGCTGGTTAACTATAACCAAATCTTGGTGACATGGCAGAAAGAAATTTAATTCTCAGTGTAATTGTAGTCTCAAACTAATTTTTAAGCATTCGTATTTTCTTATACATTTGACTTATATTGCTTTGCCTTTAACCATTTAATTGTGTTTATTCAGTGCCACACCCACTGTATAAGTTTTAGTGATTGACATAACTTCGTGTGAGGTCACATTAATTTTGTAAACATGAGCAAAAAAAAAGCCTTCTTAATAAATCCAAACCGAGAAAGCTAGTTATAAATAAATTTTAATAAAGCTCAAAAGCGCATTTTTTTTATCATCAATCATAATTTTGCTTCTTTTTTTAAGGCATTACACTCAATATTATTGGCATTATATGACAGTTTTTTTTTTTGACAGCAACAAAAAAGGTCTTGCTTATCACGTTATCGAGTTAAAGTGGCATACTTAAATCGATTTGAGGTTTCAAAGCTTATCTTAAAAAGTAGAAAAACAATGTTGAATACAATTGTTTACATCTATATCGCAGACGTAAAAGCTTGATTTTGATTATGTTATGTGCCGGAATTGAAAACCAAACGATAAACTTCCAAGTTTTTGATAAACAGCAACGCAGAAATAGTTTTCGTATAACTCGAAACAGTTAAAAGCGTAAAAATTAACTGATTTTAGTTACGAAATCTTTAAAAATATGTCTTAAAGTATGAAATTTCATGTTTATAAAGTTATAATTTAAGTTTATTACGTATAAAAAGACTTGTTTGCAATTACGTTATATGCCGGAATTGAAAACTTTGGGCTATATTAGAAAAAAATTTATTTTTCAGTTACTATAGCTTGAAAAATATCTCTATAAGTCTCAAATTAAATGCTTATAATACTAAACTAAACCTGCAGTGTATCTTGGAAGTTTTGTTTTTAATTACGTTATATGCCGGAATTAAAAACTATAAGAAAAATCATCGATATTTTGTTAATTAACTATAGTGAATATTTGTTCTCACTTTAACAAGTAAAACCATTTAAGATGATCATTGAAGTTTTAAAAATTGCATCTAAGAAGGTTTGTTTGTAATTACGTTATATGCCGGAATTAAAAACTCTAAGTAAAATTGTCTATTTTTTTGGTAATTAACTATAATAAAAGTTTTTTCACTTTAATAAGTAAAAGTTACAATACAATTTTTTTATAAAAGTTATCGCTTTAAAAAGTAAAAGATTTTGGAGTACAGTTCATAAAAATATGCTGCTTATAATTTTTAGAAATACTTTTAATCTGTCTCTTTAGGAAAAAATTATGTTAGCTGATCTAAAAGCTTTTTGTTTCATTAAAAAAGCTTTTGAATTCGATTTTGTAAAAGCCTTTTGCGTCAAAATAATACCTAATTAACACATTAAAATTCTCAAAACAAAATCCAGTAAAGTTTAAAGTTTCTTCAAAAATTCCTCACAAAGTCAAAAAATATAATCTAGTAAAAAGTAAGAAGCTCTTTATCTAAACTTTGTGTTAAAACTTCACTAATAAAATGTCTAATGATTCAAAGCAAGATCATTTTAATTAACATCCGTAAAAACTTAACACTTCACACTTAATGTTCTTTACAACTACTCGGACAATTTTGCACAATATTATTGTTCAGCATTTATAGCAGCTTTACAGAAATTAAATCTTCATTCTAACAACTCCATTTAAAGCTCTCACACAACTCGAGCAGTTTATTTATTTATGGTCAACTCTTAAGTTTAAATTTTGTTTTGTTTTTTTGTTTTCTTAAATTTTAAACTTTTAACTTTTTCCATTGAAATTTTTGTTTCTTTGTTGAAGTGTTATTTTGTTGTGCTTTTAGTTGTTTTAGTCCTAAGAAAATATTTGCATGCTTAAGTGAATGTTTTGTAACCTTGGTTTTAACCCTAATGCCACCTAAACCGCAACATTTGAACTTTTTTCATTCAGGCAAAAATTTATGAATCTCAATATTTTGTTGTTTTTGCATTTCTTAAATTTCTTGCTTGTTTATGTTTTGCTCTAACCCTTAGTTTCTAAACATCTAAAGGTTTCAAAACAATAATATACAAGCTTTTGTGAACATTTGAATAGGCTTGCATTCATTTAAATATAAATTAAATATTGTCTTCTTTTTCTCTCTTCTAAAGATGAGTTTTTGGTATGAAAGAACTCAAAAATTTACTGTTAAATACAAAAATGTATATAAAACAACTTGTTTACAATTGCGTTATATGCCGTAATCAGAAACATTTTATTATTATGTGTAGATATCTATAGATATTTGTCTTAAATTGATAAATATTTGTTATTTCTGCTTAGATAGCTACAGATCTCTGTCTTATGTCAAAAAAAGCATTACTTCCAATTGCATTGTTATGCCGTAATTAAAAACACTCACTTAAATTAAAAAAAAAATATAAAATTCTAGCTAGTTTCAAAATAACACTTATTTTCACTTTCTAGCACCGCCTCAGCAGCTAACAGCATTATTTAAAATTTTAAAAATAACTTGTGCTTTATATAATTTATGCGCATATAATTCCCATATAGTTAACGCACCTTTACCTCATATAAAAATTTGATTAAAATTTAGTTATAGAAATATATATATGCACATAAAAATGCATATTTTTTAGATTATCAAATAGTTTATATATTTACTATCTGCTATCTTGCTTTTTCATTTGTGCTGCTAGGCGCCAAAGCATGCTAAGCACTCTAAATTTATGATAATTTTAAAATATTTAACGTGAGACGCGTGTGAGTTTTCATCTAATGCTATTTTTATGTTTACTATAGCTATTCATATGGCCTGTGTTGTTATGTTGTAGCTTTGGTATTTTTATTTTTGTTTTGTTTTCTTTTTGTTTTTCTAGTCGTGTAGGTGTTAAAGTTGTTTTTTTTTTACGTATTGATATTTTTTATTTTTATTGAATTTATATTAATGTGAACTATATTACTTGCCTTCATTTTGGAATATTTAAAATATATTTCGGCATAAATTTTTGTATTCTTTAATCAAAGTTGTGTAAGATAAAATTATACTTGCGTATCATGAATACCTAAAGAGATGCAATCAAATACAGAACCAGATTTAAATACAGCAACTCACTGCATATATTTGTAAGCTAATTTGCAAGTCAAAAACTAAAATTTACGACAGATTTCTTTAATTTTTTATGATTTTCAAGGATAAAAAGTGTTTTATGTACACACATGCCTATTTGCTCATTTTTGGGTTTATGTTTCTAATTACGGCATATAACGGAATTACAAACATTCTTTTTTTAGAACGTCTGTGCGTTTTTCAGGTTAAAATAAATGCATTTTAGGCACGCAATTAGCCATCTGTAAATTTTTTGGTTCATGTTTCTAATAACGGTATATAACGGAATTACAAACACTGTGTTTTAAGCATGCTAATGTGCTTTTGAAGCCAATATTTATACAATTGAATTATTTTTGGCTTCATTTTGCTGTCCAATTTCTTTGTTTTTTGTCTTTTTAAGCCAACATTCTATGTATTTATAATATAACATGTATTTATATGCGTTGGCAGTTATTGAATAGATGTTATAATGCAGATAAATGTGTTATATGCATACATGTAGCCGTCTACATTTTTTAAATTCATGTTTCTAATTACGGCATATAACGGAATAATAGACATGCTGTTATAAGCACGTTTGCGCATTTTTTGGTTCATTTTTCTAATAACGGCATATAACGGAACTAGAAACATTGTGTTTTAAGCATCCCTATGTGCTTTTTAAGCCACTATTTATGCAAGTTGGCTATTTTTGGATTGAATTCACTGTTCAATTTCTTTGGTTTTTGTCATGTTAAGCCATCATTCTATGTATTTACAATAGAACATGTATTTAACTGAGTTGGCAGTTATTGAATTTAAGTTAAAATGCAGTTAAATTGCGTTCTATGCATGGATACACAAAGCCGTCCACACATTTTTTGTTTATGTTTCTAATTACGGCATTAAACGGAATTAAAAACATATTGTTTTAAGTATGTCTGTGTATTTTTAAGCTGAAAATAAATTAATTTTATGCACATATGAACCCATTTGGACATTTTTGGGTTCATGTTTCTAATTACGGTATATAACGGAATTATAAACATGCTGTTATAAGCACGTTTGAGTATTTTTTGGCAAAACTAAATTCGTGTTATGCACAAACGTACTTGCTTATAGACTTTTAGGTTCATGTTTCCAATTGCGGCATACAACGGATTTAAAAACATAATGTTTTTAACACGTCGGCGTGTTTTTTGGCAAAAATAAATGCATTTTATGCAAACACATAGACGACTGCATATGTTTAGCTACATGTTTGTAATTACGGAATATAACGGAATTACAAACAAGCTGTATTAAGCATTTAAGCGTGTTTTTAAGCCAGTAATTAGTTACGAAAATTGTTTCTTGCTTAATTTTACTAACAATTTTTGTTTGATTTTTCTAGTTTTAAGCCAAATATGTTGTGCTTATTGTATGTTATGTAATTATTTGCTAGATTTTTCTTTTTTCTTGTTTTTTGTCTTGTTAATAAAAATACACATCTTCAAGGTTTACTAAAATTATAAATTTTTTAGATTAAAAGCATTATAAAATCAATATTTTATTTAAAATAATATAGTTTTAAAGGCTTTTCAACCATAATAAAGACGTTTTATGCACACATGTAGCCATCTGCGCATAGTTGGGTTCATGTTTCTAATTACCGTATATCACGGATTTATAAATATGATGTTTTAAGCATGTCTGCGTATTTTTCAGAAAAAATAAATACATTTTACACATTTACGTAGAAGACTGCATATTTTTAGCTTCATGTTTCTAATTACGGCATATGACGAAATTATAAGCATGATGTTTTAAGCACATCTGCGTGTTTTGTAAACAAACATAAATGCATTTTATGCTCACATGTCGGCGTCTGCACATATTTAAGATAATGCTTCTAATTACGGCATATAACGGATTTATAAACAATGTTTTAAGCATATCTGTATGTTTTTTGGCAAAAATAAATGCATTTTATGCAAACACATAGACGACAAACACATTTTTAGCTTCATGTTTCTAATTACGGTATATAACGGAATTACAAACAAGCTACATTAAACACGTATGCGTGGTTTTTGAGACAATATTTATGTACGAAAATTGTTTCTTGCTTTAATTGATGGTCAAATTCGTTTGATTTTTCTTATTTTAAGCCAAAAATGTTGTATTTATTATAATAAAAATATGTTTATCCCCGCTATTTTTCAGTGTTTTGCTATAGTTACTGTACAATGATCGTGCATTCATAGTTTGATTTTCTCACTCACTCACTTTTGTTTTATTGTTTTTTTATTTTTATTTTTGAAGTATGCAGTTTTAAATTAAATTTATTTCCATTGTTGTGCTTTTTTAAGTTTTCTTAATTAATTTCTTTTTCCCACCCACTATCGGGCTTGCGCCGCAGCAGCCGATTTCTCTTTATAGTTTTTTTTTTTATTTTTTTTATTTATTTTCCGTTTGTTTTTCATAGCATTTTTGTTTTTCTATTTTTATTTATTCAATTTATTTTTCTTCAGTTGAAAATATTTCTTGCTTTTTTTGTAATGTTATCTCGAAGCACATAATTGAGAGAGCAAAATAAAATTGATGAATTTTTTTTTGTTTTTTTTTCTTACACGCGATATTGAAATGTTTGCTGCTGAAATACTTTGTTGTTATTTTGTTTGATTGTGCCAAAATTAGCTTTAATATTTCTCTTGTGTGCTATGCTCTTAGCCGGTGTCTTAAGGTTATCGCTGTTGTTGCCTAGATTAAAAGCGTCTGGCTGCCGTTGATTACCAGACACGCCATCTAGTAAGCAAAAGTAAAGTAAAAACAATCGTTGCGCCAATTGTTTAATTGGCTTTAATTTTTTTTATAGCTTTTTTTAAGAGCAGCAATATAACAAAGCTTTTCGCTATTTTGCAAATATGTATTTTTTTAAAATAAGTTCAAGTTAGATAATATTAGTGGAGATAGTATTGAAACGATATCGAGTTGATTATATATAATCATCAATAAAAAAAAAAAAAATGCTAAAAAATTGCATTTCCATGTAACCATGTTATGTCCTTAGCAATTTTGAACTGCTGTTTCTAATTACGGCATATAACGTAATTGTCAAAAAGAGTTCTTAACAAACCCTAAAACAGAAATTATGCAAAAAATTTATGTTTATTGAACTATATTCTTTCCCCAAGCAAATTTGAGCATATATTTCTAATTACGGCATATAACGCAATTATAAACAAGCTGTTTTAAGTGACTTTGTAACAGAAATTATGAAAAAATTATAAATTTTAATGAATCCTTTTATCGCCCTAGCAATTTTGAGTATATGTTTCTAATTACGGCATATAACGCAATTATAAACAAAATGTTTTTTTTGGTCCTCATGTTTGTGGTCATATATTTTTGCCATATCCTGCATTTTAATTCAATTTTTTGTTTTTCAACAAACATTAGTGCGTTTTATGTTCACTTAAAGCCATCTGCATATTTTTAGGTTCATGTTTTAAATAACGGCATATAACGAAACTGTAAAGATGATGTTAAAAGAATGTCTGCGAGTTTTTTACCATAAATAAATGCATTTTATGTACACATGCGCTCGTCTGCACATTTTTCGGTTCATTCTTCTAATTACGGCATATAACGGAATTATAAACGTGCTCTTATAAGCACATCTGTTTGTTTTTTAGCAAAAATAAATGTGTTTTATGTATTCACGTATTCCCCTACTCATTTCTATGTTCATGTTTCTTATTACGGCATATGACGGAATTATAAACATGCTCTTATAAGCACATCTGTGTGTTTTTTGCAAACAAAAGCGTTTTACGTAAATTTATGCTCGCTTATACATTTTTAAATTTATGTTTTTAATAACGTTATACACCGGAATTATAAACATCATGTATAAATTACGACTTTATGTTCTTGAGTCAATATTAATTTTATAAAAATTTTACCTGCTTAAATGTGTTTGCTCTAGCAATTTTGAGTAGATGTTTCTAATTACGGCATGTAACGCAATTAAAAACCATTTTTTTTTGTCTTCATGGTTGTGGTTCAATATTATTGCCATACCCTGCATTTAAGTTCAATTTTTGTTTTTCAACATGCGTTTTATGTACACTTGCAGTCATTTTATGCACACGTCTGCACATTTTTCGGTTCATGTTTTTAAGTACGGCATACAACGGATTTGTAAACATGCTCTTATAAGAACATCTGTGTGTTTCTGAGCAAAAATAAATGTGTTTTATGTATTCACGTATGTGCCTACACATTTTTAAGTGCATGTTTCTAATTACGGTGTATAACGGAATTATAAACTTGCTCTTATAAGCACGTCTGCGTGTTTTTTTTAGCAAAAATAAATGTGTGTTATGTATTAACATATTAGCCTACACATTTTCAAGTTCATGTTTTTGATTACGGCATATCACGGAATTATAAACATGCTCTTATAAGCACGTCTGTGTTTTTTAATAAAAATAAATGCGTTGTATGTACATAAATGCTCTCTTATACATTTTTAAATAAATGTTTTTAATTGCGTATATAACGGAATTGTAAACAACATGTATAAGTTACGACTAAGTTATGTTCTTGAACACATATTAATGTTAAAACATGTTACCTGCTTAAATTTGTATGCTCTAGCAATTTTTAGTAGATGTTTCTAATTACGGCATATAACGCAATTATAAACATTATATTTTTTTTGGTCTTTATGTTTGTAGGCCAGTATTTTTGCCATTCCCTGCATTTAAATTCATTTTTTAAGCTATTTTATAGTAATTATGTAAGATAATTGCTGTAAAACCTTTGCCACACACTCCATTCTTTGCTATTTTCAAAGTTTTTTTTAAAGCTCTTTAATTCTAATGCCATATGTAACACAATATAAGGCAACGCTCGTATTAAAATTGCTTATCATTTCATAGAGCTTGCATTAACCTTAATTGAGGTCGATGACTTGTAATGCTTAAAGATTTCTTTAATTTTTCTGTTTGTTTGTTGTTTACATAATTAAATTTTTATAAATTGTTATTTCAACTTTATCTTGAGTTGTATATTTTTTTATTTTTTTTTTTTTTTTGTTTTTATAATGTTTTTTTTTTCGTTACTAACGAAGGTGCATGCTTGAAAAGAAAAGTAAAAACAATTTCTTTAAAGCAAGCAAACAATGGCAACTATTTTACAATAGCTTGCAATGCGCAAAACTTGCCCACCACCTCACAAACAAACAAGTTATCGTTTGAATTTTACGCTGTATAAACATAAAGTGCTCGATTGACTTTTACTGTCAGTCAAAGACAATAATTAATGTATTAATGAAGCATTAATAAGCCGTTTGAACATTTTGTCTATAGCCCACTCTTTTCAACTCTTATTATTCTTTTGCGGTATTTCGTTGCTGTTGCCATCTATACATATATATATTTATTTACTTATGCAGTCCTACTTTCGTTGTAGTTTCCGTCAACCAATTTGGCCGCATTTCCGTTCGTTTGAACAAAAAAACATAACCTGCTTTGACAATAATATTCGAAATCTCTTTTTGCCTTATTATATCCGCCGCTAGGTTTGTTTAATTTAAATTTATGTATGAAGTCTGTTGTAATTTGCAACCAACTCTATTAAAGCGTTACTTTATACAACAACAACAGTAATAAAATTATGCTAAATTTCACAGCATGTCGCATAATTTATTTAATTTATTACTCTTCCACACTGTCAGAATTTAACTGCCGCGCTTAGTCTTCTATATCTTTTTGTTCTTTTTTTTTTTAAAACTCTTGCTCTGCTTTTCAATGTTGTTGAATTGTTGCCATTCACTACTGTAGTGTAGTGTAGTTCCAATGCTTCCTCGTCTAAAGGGCTAAATTTTCATGCATTCAATTAAGTTTGCCTTCTCTGCGGCTCGTCTTATTAGCTTCTGTCAAACAAACTACTTTAGTTGGAAAAAATTCCTCAACATAAGATCAGCGTAAAATTTATGACTTGATTGTATGACAAATAATTGTATTTTTAAGCATGACATTGTATGGAAAAATCCACACACTCGTATATTATAACAGTAAAGTTCAACGATGAAAAAGTATTCTTACTCAGTTTACAGACCGATAGTAAATAAAGTGTTTTGTACCGTTCGAGTGCAAATTTATATAAAACTTAACTGCCAGACACTGATAATTTAAAAAAAAACTTCAATTATGTTTTATATACAAGCTTTTGGACATAATTGTTGGCATGTTTGTAATTGCGTGATAGTATACAAGTTATTTTGGCTAAAAATATTGAATAAAACCTGTTAAAACAATATTATGAGTTCATTTTATACAGTAAGCTACCTCAGTTTTAGCGCTTTACAACATTTGAGCACTTGCTTTTAATTCCGTTATAATATATTCAGTTGCTTGGCGCTTTAAAAAGCTAAAAACTAATTTTTTGAGTGCATAACAATCAAAAATAAATGATTGTTATGCACTCATGTAGCAATTTGCACATTTTTGGTTTTATGTTTCTAATTACGGCATAGTACAGAATTACAAACATGACATTAAAAGCATGTTTGCGTATTTTTCAGCAAGAATTAAGGCGTTTTATGTATATACGCACTCGCTTATACATTTTGGGTTCATGTTTTTAATTACGGCATATAACGGAATTGTAAACATGATGTAAAATATAATGTGAAAGCACGTCTGCGTATTTTTCAGCAAAAATAAATGCTTTCTATGTGCACATGCACCCATCTGCACATTTCTAGACTCATGTTTCTAATTACGGCATAAAACGGAATTATAAACATGCTCCTAGAAGTAAGTCTGCGTATTTTTTATCACAAAAAATAAATTTTATGTGCACACGTACTCATTTATGCATTTTAAAGTTCATTTTTCTAATTACGGCATACCACGGAATTATCAACATGTTTTTATAAGCGCGTCTGTGAGTTACACATGCGCTCGTGTGCACATTTTTATGTTCATGTTTCTAATTACGGCATATAACGGAATTATAAACATTCCCTTATAAGCACGTCTGTGTGTTTTTTAGCAGAAATAAATGCGTTTTATGTACATATATACTCGCCTACATATTTTGAGTTCATGTTTCTAATTACGTTATATACCGGAATTGTAAACATCATGTTTAAATAAAGTATTTGTGTTTTTGAGACAATATTTATGGAAAAAAATGTTACTGGCTTAAATTTGTAGTAAAATTTGGCACATTACATATTTTTTAAAAACAGTAAGTTTTTGGGGCTATATAGTTATAAAATATAGTTTTAAATGCTTTTCATCGTCTTTAACCATCTTTAAACAAGATGTTATAAGAACGTGTCCGTGTTTTTCAACAAGATTAAATGCGTTCTATGTACACATGCACCCGTGTGCACATTTTTATGTTCATGTTTCTAATTACGGCATATAACGGAATTGTAAACATGATGTTATAAGCATGTCTGCAAGTTTTGAAGCAAGAATTAATCCGTTTTATGCACACATGTACACGTTTGTATACTTGTAGGTTCATGTTTGTAATTACGGCATATAACGGAACTATAAACACACTCTTATAAGCACTTCTTTGTGGTTTTTAGCAAAAATGAATGTGTATTATGTATTCACGTATTTGCCTGCACATTTGTAATTTCATGTTTCTAATTACGGTATATGCCAGAATAGTAAACATAATGTTATAAGCATGCCTGTGAGATTTTAAGCAAGAATAAATGCGTTTTATGTACAAAGACAGCCACTTAAACATTGTTTGGTTAATGCTTCTAATTACGGCATAGTACGGAATTACAAACATGATGTTTTTAGCAAGTCTACGTGTTTTCGGCAAGAATAAATGCGTTTTATGTGCACACGTTCCCACCTACACATTTTTGGGTACATGTTTCTAATTACGGCATTTAACGGAATTGTAAACATATTGTTAAAAGCACGTCTGTGTGCTTTTGAGCCGAAATTTATGCAAGAAAGTTTTTTGTCAAAGAAACTTTTTTGTCAAACCTGTCTAATTTTTATAACAATAAGTTATAAATAACAAAGATTTTTATAAAAGTTATAAATAACAAAGATTTTATATATTTCTTATAAAAAATATATTTTATATGTTAGCAATTATTAAATAAACGTTAAAAACTCTTTTATTGCGTTAACTTAAAATTATTTATACCCAAAATCAAATCAAACAAATTGGGAAGTAGCTCACTGAATACATTCGCGATTCGTAAATTAAAAAAAGGCAAACTAATTCCATTTTATGTGTATTAATATACATAGTATTTTAAGGTTTTTCAACGAAAATAAAGCGTGCCATGCACACGCATATTTATATGCACATTTTTAAGGTTTATGTTTCTAATTACGGCATATAACGGAATTGTAAACATGATGCTAAAATCACTTATGCGTATTTTTCAATAAAAAGAAATGCTTTTTATATACACATGCACCTGTTTGCACATTTTAAGGTAAATGTTTCTAATTACGGCATATAACGGAATTATAAACATGCTCTTATAAGCTCGTCTGTGAGTTTTTGACAAAAATAAACACATTTTATGTACACATGCGCTCGTTTGCACATTTTTAGATGCATATTTCCAATTACGGCATATAACGGAATTAGAAACATGATGTTTTAAGCACTTTATGTGTGTTTTTAAGCTAATTTATATAAAAGAAAACTGTTTATTGCTAAAATTTGGTTGATTTGTTAATCGGTACTTATTTTAAAATGTTTTTAAAATTTGTTGTTAAATTTGGTTGATTTTTAAATCCATTCTAATTTTAAATGAATTTTAAACCAATATATCAAATATTTAAATTAAAATGTATTGTTAAAATGTTTAGGTTTCTATCAAATTTGAAACGTGTTGCATAGTTTTTGAAGTTATTTTAAACCAAATCTAATTCTATTGCCTTCAATTCAAAATCTTCTTATTGATTCACTTCTTATATGCTATGTATGTTCTGTTTTGCTTTAGAACATAAGCACTTTGTAATTCCGTTATGGTTTTAAATTTATTTTAAGCAAAATTTATGTTGACTTTTATTTGACTTAATTTGTTTACCTTACGTCTAAAATATTTCGTGCTCTAAAAAGCAGGTTTGTTAGACCGTTATAATTTTATAGCTTTTACGTTTAATAAATATGCCAAAATGAATTAATTTTTTTTTAAAGATAAGATTTATATGCCTAAACATTTCTTAACATAACCCTTTTGTTGAGTGTAAGCTAGCGATTATATATAAACTGATGTCATGCTTAATATGTCTATCTGTCTGTTTATATAAGATGTATATGTATCTATATATATGTATTTCTTATCGCATTTTGAGTGTGAAAAATTATACACTGCCTGTCTGCCTGTCCTCATATGTTATCAACATTTTCGTTAATGTGTTCGTTGTTTTAACATTTTTTTTTTTTTTGCTATTTTTTTCTTTTGCTTTTGCCGTTTGCTTTTGTTGGCTGAGTGGACAATATTAAATTGTTTGCATTGGAGTGTGTAGAACAAATGGTGTTAATTCTATTAGTAAACAAGCAATTTCCTTCCTTTTCATTCTCTATTTTAAACAAACCATTTTTGATGTTGTTATAATATTTGTTATACAAATTGCTGACATTGTTGTTGGTGCTTTGAAATGCAAAAATTAAAATCAATCGAAATTATAACGGAATTACAAACATGCTGTGAAGTTAAATAAAATTTCTGAGAATTTGCTTGTGGGTTACATAAAATAAGTTGCTTACCTTGCTTGAGGCAATTTTATTGAATATTTTTGCTACAAATTCATTTAATATACGTTTGTACTACATCGGAATTAGAAACCTGTAGGTTTGAAGTGGTTTTTGAAAGCTTTCCGAAACATAGAAGTCAATAAGACCAAGAAAATAATTTTTATCTATTTCATTCTTTTTGTTTTCAACTATAACGGATAAATACTTTGAAATTTTGGGGTATTTTTCACATTTTTTAAATATAAAAGAGACTTCAATATATTTTGAGCATGTGTTTTTAATTACGGCACTTAATGTAATTATAAACAACATATTTTTACTGAACCAATATGATGTGGGTGAATTACTTGCTTTGTAAATTAATTTAAAATAAGTTTTGGGTAAATGTTTCTAATTACGGCATATAACGTAATTAAAAACAGCGTAAGCTCCCTGGATTTTCATCTCCGTGTACTAACATTTCTTCTAGTTCATACTTAAAACTCATTTTTTTAAATAATATTTTTAAATTTTTAGCAATTGTTTGTATCACGGCATATCACGCAATTACAAACATGCAGTTTTTATTGAATCTTATTGTTTTTGACTTATTATTTTGCTAAGCAAATTAATTTTAAATTGATTTTAAGTTATGGTTTCTAAATACGGCATATAACGCAATTACAAATTTGCAATAAACTTTGTGGCAGTATTTCTTAATTTTGAGCTACTGTTTCTGATTACGGCATATAACGCAATGTAAAACAATATATTTTTACTAAGCCAATATGATGTGGGTGAATAATTTACTTTATAAATGAATTTTAAATAAGTTTTGGGTCAGTGTTTCTAATTACGGCATATGACGCAATTACAAACAATCCATTTTTCTTATCTTCATGTTTGCAGACTAACATTATTTTACGTTTATGCATTACAATTAAATTTTCTGACAGTATTTCTTAACTTTGAGCTAGTGTTTCTGATTACGGCATATAACGCAATGTAAAACAATATATTTTTACTAAGCCAATATATTTTTACTAAGATGTGGGTGAAGAATTTGCTTTATAAATTAATTTTATATAGGTTTTGGGTTAGCGTTTCTGATTACGGCACATAACACAATTAAAAACAAACATAATTTTCCTGAATTTTTATGTTTTTGGTCTAATAGTTTTCTAGTTCATACTTAAAACTAATTTTTGTAGGAATATTTTTAACTTTTAAGCTAGTGTTTCTAATTACGGCATATAACGTTATTATTAACAACGTATATATTTCTTTCTTTATGTTTGTAGACTTACGGTATTTTACGTTTATACATTAAAATTAAACTTTGTAGCAGTATTACTAAACTTTGAGCTAGTGTTTCTGATTGTGGCATATAACGCAATTATAAAAAATATATTTTTACTAAGTCAATATGATATGGGTGAAGAATTTGCTTTATAAATGAATTTCATATAGGTTTTAGGTTAGCGTTTCTGATTACGGCATATAACGCAATTAGAACCAACATTATTTTTCTGAGTTTTTATGTTCGTACATAAAAACAGTTTTTGTACATAAAACTCATTTTTTAACAATATTTTTAAATTTTAAGCAATTGTTTGTAATTCCGGCATATAACGTAATTATAAAAATATGTTTTTTTTGCATCCTACATATTATTGACTAAAAATGTTGCTTAATAAATAAAACTTACATACATTTTAAGTTAGTGTTTCTAATTACGGCATATAACGTAATTAAAAACAACATAGTTTTTATAATGTGGACCAATAATTTTTCTAGCTTATGGATAAATCGCATTTTTTTAACAATAATTTTAAATTTAAAGCTATTGTTTTTAATTACGGCATATAATGTAATTATAAAAAATATGTGCTTTTACGTCCTATATGTTAAGGATAACGCAATTAGAAACAAAACATTTTCTATTGCATCTACATGTTTGTGAACTTATATTATTCCCAACTCGTTTAAAACTTTATTTTGTACACAATGTTTCTTCTATTACTCTATTATTCTATTTCTATTCTATTAAATCTCATTGTTTTATAGTATTTGAAGTTTACCTTTTTTTTTCAAATTGAATGACTCGGCTTGTTTAGATGGCTCATAATATGTTGTTGCTTTTTTCTCATTTCACCTTCTATTTCTACGGCTCTTTCATGTACAGCTTCAACTCAACATGCCTTTTGCTGTTTAAAAACAATTAGAAGTCTGTTGATAAATTCCTCAATAATTATACCCTCGTTAAGTTTCTTATCTACAGCATAACACCGAAATCTTTTGCCACCAATCAATACTGAACTCATTCACATATTATTCGAAAATGCTTAAATCTCGGCTGTTGACACGGGTTTCGAACTTTGACACACAGCGGCAGCGGCGACTGCGCAGCATGCTGTCTGTCAGTTTGTCTACCTGAATCTTATATTTCACTTTAAGGAACGCGCCACCGATTCGTGTCCAGTAAGTAACTATCAATAAATACTGAAATCTTGTTTTCAGAAATAAAAGAGTAAAATTAAATCTTCTGGGCTGACATTTTTTCTTTTTTTTTGTTTGAATAAAATTAATTTTTAAGATTCTTGTTTACCATTTAATGTTTGTTTAGCTCATGTGCAGGTAGCGATTTTTGTTTTTGTTTCTGAGAGCAACTCGCTCGAGTTCGTGATGCTTTCAAAAACTATCGTACTCTATTGTTATACAAATTTAAATACGATCTCAGTCAAAAGGTTCTGTCTGTCTTTGCACAAGAAAGTAAACATTTTTTCGTATTATTATTTAAATTTGAAGTCATTGTAACTGTTGATGTTTATAATATCTATGAGCAATCAGACGCAGATCTTCATAAATTTGAATTAAACATAAGAACATCGTAAAAAAATAGTCCATTTTTTAGAACAAAACAAATAACGACATTCAGTTTTTGTCTGTTTGATTTGCGGCATGATGAAAGATTTATTTAACACTGTTAAACTCTGATTCAATATAAATTCTGATAAAAACTTGAAATAACAGCTAAGGGTTCAAATCCTGGCCAGGCCATGGACCCACGCCATTTCTTAAATCTTAAATCTTAAATCTTAAATCTTAAATCTTAAATCTTAAATCTTAAATCTTAAATCTTAAATCTTAAATCTTAAATCTTAAATCTTAAATCTTAAATCTTAAATCTTAAATCTTAAATCTTAAATCTTAAATCTTAAATCTTAAATCTTAAATCTTAAATCTTAAATCTTAAATCTTAAATCTTAAATCTTAAATCTTAAATCTTAAATCTTAAATCTTAAATCTTAAATCTTAAATCTTAAATCTTAAATCTTAAATCTTAAATCTTAAATCTTAAATCTTAAATCTTAAATCTTAAATCTTAAATCTTAAATCTTAAATCTTAAATCTTTAATCTTTAATCTTTAATCTTTAATCTTTAATCTTTAATCTTTAATCTTTAATCTTTAATCTTTAATCTTTAATCTTAAATCTTATATCTTATATCTTATATCTTATATCTTATATCTTATATCTTAAATCTCAAATCTCAAATCTTAAATCTTGAATTTTGAGTCTTGAATCTTGAATCTTGAATCTTAAATCTTGAATCTTAGATCTGGATCTTAAATTTTCTATATTATACCTTTTATCTTGTTTCTTGTTTCTTGTATCTCGTATCTGTTATCTTGATTCTTGAGTCTTATATTTTGTTTTTTGAGTCTTTAATCTTGAGTCTTGAGTTTTAATTCTTGAATATTCAATCTTAGCTTAATAAGATTGAATAAATCTTGTGTTTTGAGCGTATGTCTTATATTTTCCGTTTTAAATCCTTAATCTTAAGTCTAAGATATCGGCTCTATGCTGACATATTAAATTTTATATCCTACGTATTCAATCCTTAATCTTCATTCTTGAATTCTTTAGCTTCAACCTCACACATATCTTAATTCTTATCGATTTTACATACAATTCTCATCAAATAACGGTGACATTGATTATGTTTCTGAAAATAAGCATTAATGGTTTCTTTCCAATGCAATACTAAGTCGTAACTGTATATTTCTTATAATGCACACATACGAATATACATAGTATATATGTATATATAACGTACTTTATTTTTATATATAAGTACTTTAAGATGAAAAATCATTGCAATGTAACCGCGATAAAACGAAGCTATATTTTTCACATAAAAACGTGATTTATGTTTAAAAAAAAATAATCCCACAAAAAAGCACATGTGTAAAATTTCGAGCCTGTACTTCGAGTTGTGGTTGAGACAGAACAAGTTTCTTCTTGCCTCCTGCTTCAAATATATAAGTTGAAGTTTAACAGCAATGAGAGGATCTTCAACTTTTATGCTCCACCTTCTGCTTGTGGTTAAACAAAACCAAATAAAAAGTGATTCATACAGTTTGTTTAAAAGAAATAAAAAGTTATTTCAAACAAACTATACTTACACATTAAAGTAAATTAAATTCAAGTTAAATATGTCTAATGACTGATAAAGAAAGTTGTGCAGGTAATAAAATTTGAGGTTTTGATTTAATAATTTTTAATTTTTCATTGTAACCAAAAATTAAAAACTAAATATTTTTAAAACTACACAAGGGTTTTGAAATTTAATTTTATTTTTTATATGCTTATATCAAATACTATCCGCTATCAAAATTTGGCTGTCGGGTTATGAAATATTGGTAGCCAGTAGGGGTCTATTGAAATGCCGTATTTTGTAATGCTTCAAAGTAAGATTTATTATAACTTTAAATGCCGTATTTTGTTATGCATAATTTAGTATGAAATTTATTTAAATTAAAAACCAAAATATTTTGTAAACTAGACACCGGTTTTGAAATTTCATTTTATTTTTTATGTGTTTATATCAAACACTATCGGCTTTCAAAATTTGGCTGTCGAGTTGTGAAATATTGATAGCCAGTAGGGGTCGTAACAAATGGCGTAGAAGCATTTTTACTTCTTATAAATTTATAAACAACTATATAATAATAAAAAGTGTATTATAGCATAATAAAATACTTCTACCAGTTGTGCACTCACTTTCTAGTTACCTAGTTACTTTTTTTTATATCTTATACTAATATTTCTCTCTTTGGCGTATTGCTTATACCGCAGGGAAGATTCATTGACTTTCATGCAGCTGAGTTGTTTAAAGATGCAAAAAGTTGCGCTGCAGTTAAACGAAATTAAGCAAATTTCAAATAAAAAAAGAAATAACAAAACGGAAGTAGCCACAAAAAGCAGTTTAAAAGTTGTTTGTCAGACTTTTGGCAAAAATATCGTGGGAGCAGAAATGTTGCATTTGCTTCGGGAAAAAGTTTTATTGGTTTTAAGTTGTTGCAACAGGCAACCTAGTTAAGACTAGCAGTTTTAATCCAAAAAACCGCATTGTGAATAAAGTCTCTCGCGCTCTAATGAAATAATTTCTTCAAAAGAAAAGAAATAAAAACAAAATACCTTTTCATATAAAGCAGCCAAGAAGAACCGAGCCACAACAGCGAAGCAGCAGGCAAAATAGTGACAGGTAAGCGGCTGTCCGTGAAATAATTATGCTAACCTTAAGGTTGGTTATGCTGGATGATGCTAAAAAAAAAAAACAAAAACTCCAATTAGAAATTAAAAAACTCTGCTGAAGAAAAGGCAGAACTACCAAAGCGTTTGCAAGTTATTAAGAAGAAAAAAAAAAGAAACAATCTTATAATAAAATATAAAAGCTGAAATTCTATACGACGGAAATCTTTATGCATCGTGCAACAAGTAAAAGACAGAAGACTTAAGTCAGGGCAAAGGCTCAGCTGTGCTACACAGAGAGAAAAACTACTCCGTTCAAGTTTTTAGAGATGTTCAGTGGAGCAAAATGATACATTTAGAATTGATCCAAAATAAGATATCGCCAAGATTTTTCTTAATGCTGATTATCTGCAAATTATCTTCGGAACTGTAAACTTTTATGATTTTTGAAATTTTTAACATAAGTATTTCCAGCGATTAACATTTGGCTGTCCAGTTATAAAAACTGTATGAAAACTAGGGTCTATCATCCAACCCCAAACTTTTCGAATTCTAGTTTTGCTTTGATAACTCTCGACGTTTATTTCGTATTTTTGTATTTTTCTTAATTTTTAATGATTTAATAATATTAGAAATTATTTTCTAAACCTAAGTAAAGAATATTTCAACTTTAGGCGGAACAAGGTTACAGTAGAATTACCCCACGGTTTGCAAAACAATTGGATAGAAAATAACCACAAATACCCTCAGTATACCCGTTATGATAAAAGTTGTGGTAAAGGAGTAAAAGTTAATATTTGCTCTAATGACAAAATTTAATGAAGTCATCGTGACGCGTAGAGAGTGATATAACCCATTTCCCCTTGTTGTAACGCATCCAGGTAAAAGGTTGGTGAAAAGTGGAAAAATTAGACAGAAACCTCCATAACTACCCAAGTTTTCCTCCTAGAGGTGTACAATAATCGACTGACTAACAATTAATTTTCTTCCTTAAATTTTTTCGGGACATACCCTTATCTTCACCTCTTAAGGAGATAATTGCTCTTTTTAAGGAAATAATTCCTAAGGTTGAGGTTGAGGTTGAGGTTGAGGTTGAGGTTGAGGTTGAGGTTGAGGTTGAGGTTGAGGTTGAGGTTGAGGTTGAGGTTGAGGTTGAGGTTGAGGTTGAGGTTGAGGTTGAGGTTGAGGTTGAGGTTGAGGTTGAGGTTGAGGTTGAGGTTGAGGTTGAGGTTGAGGTTGAGGTTGAGGTTGAGGTTGAGGTTGAGGTTGAGGTTGAGGTTGAGGTTGTGGTTGAGGTTGAGGTTGAGGTTGTGGTTGAGGTTGAGGTTGAGGTTGAGGTTGAGGTTGAGGTTGAGGTTGAGGTTGAGGTTGAGGTTGAGGTTGAGGTTGAGGTTGAGGTTGAGGTTGAGGTTGAGGTTGAGGTTGAGGTTGAGGTTGAGGTTGAGGTTGAGGTTGAGGTTGAGGTTGAGGTTGAGGTTGAGGTTGAGGTTGAGGTTGAGGTTGAGGATAAGGATATGGATATGGATAAGGATAAGGATAAGGATTATGATTAGGATAAGGATAAGGATAAAGATAATGAAAAGGATAACGATAAGGATAAGGATTAGGGCAAGTAGCTAGACAAGAAATATAACAAGTGAAATATTTAACAAAATATTCACAAAATTTGAAATTTTTTCTTCAAATTTGTTAAACAAGTTCCTTTTATGTGTAGTACTTTTCGTAAAACATGCTTTATCAACGCGTTTCTAGACATCTGTGACAAAAAACACATCAAACCGTGTCAACATAGCTGCTTAAAACAGTAGCCATTCAGATCTCTGTTGGAGCTAGTCTTAAATACACCTAAATTAATGAGTCTTCAATTAGCAGCTTTGCTCCAACAGTGCTTTTATTTTGAGCTATAAAACAATTAAAGCTTTTCCTTCTAGCCCCAGTATATATGAGTCTTCCACTCAAGTTCAAAGCATCAATGACCAAAGCGCCCTAGCTACGAAGCCCTTCAACCAACTAATTAAGACAAATTGTTTTGTATTTATTTTTGTTTTTAAATTGCTCAAAAATTAATTGAGTTTGGAAGAAACCTTTAAGTTATTTATTGTTTCTTTTACAGACGACAGTAAAACCATTCAAGGCACCCTCGGCAAAGATGACATAAAAACTCAGGGTCACAAACTGTAATGCTCTGCCGTAGTCATCGCTGCTCATGCAAACAAACATATTTGCGTCAAATATACTTATAATGATCAACGCTGTTGGACAAACGCAACGGTTTAGTTGCCGTTGCAAAACTCATTAAAATGCATCACGTGCAGTGCTTTTATTTGTTTTGTTGTTATTGTTGTTGTCATTACTGTCTGCTCATGCCATATTTGTTTGTTGGCTTCTTGTCTCTTAGTATTCAAGACGTCATTAAGTTTGATGTTTTTCTTTGTTTCTCGTTTCTTTATTTTATTCTTTGCATTCTTTTTGCTAGGCTACTGCTAAGAAAATAAAAGTAAAAGTTATGCTAGCCAACAGTAAATATGATGTAACTGTCATGATATGTCAAATTAACTGTTCTTGCTGACAGTTGTAAAGCATTTGTGTTCAGTATTTTATGTTGAGACTTCTATTTAATTTAAATTTTGTCCATTTAAAGTATTGGTTGGTAATGTTGTCTACTCTATTTTTCTCTCATAATTACTTAGTTTATAATTTGTTTATGTCAAAACTTTTCTCAAATTTAAAAAAAATATATATTATTATTATGTCAGCTCTTATGTTAAGTCATATAAAGTTCATTGCCAAGTCATTTTCAATATTTTACTTTGAAATTATGCAATATTAAGCTTAAACCACATGTCAAAACTAGCTGTCATAACTTGTTGTCTTAAATATGCTGGCGTGGGTTTCATTCAAGCATCACTGTCATTGGCACAAACAACTTTGCTCGCTGACATTGTCGTCGAAATCCTCCGCTATTTGCCAGCATACAATTTGCCTTTTTCTTCAACTTTGTTTTATGTTATAATTATATGCAAATTTTTTTTCTTACTTGCCGCTTGATTAAATTTTAATAAGTTCAAACCGCTGCCTTCGCTGTACACTCAATTATTTGCTTGAGGAACTCTGTGAAGATTTGCAATGGCAACACGAAATCTGTTGTGTTGGTTTATTTATTTTTTTTAAGGAACAAACTAACGCCTACTTGATTTTTTTAGCTGGAAAATTCACAGTGGCGTTTCTAAGTAATTTTAGTTAGTTGCATTACTTTTTTGCCCCCAACGGGCATGCAACACTTTAAATACATTTGCTTATAATTACTACAAATTAACACCAGCGCAATTATTTTCATTAAAACAAAGTCAAAATTTTTTTAGGCTAGGCTACAAAACAATTTTTTGGTAAATATCAATTTTTAAAATGCTATATTTTCCAAACTATGCTCGGAAACTTAAAAATTTCTTCATTTTTAAAAAGCTCTACTTTTATATTAAACGCAACTAAAATTTGATCGTCGGGTTTTAAAATTTCGATAGGCACTAGGGGTTTGTAATAGACGTGAATTTGTTATGTTTGCAAAAAGTAATGTTCAAGTTACTTAGCCGAAGTTAAAATATCACATTTATTGCATTAAGACTACCAAAATATGGCGCTATGGTGCATTAGAAAATGTTTACCTTGTCAACATATAAAGAATTATGACGACAATTAGTTATTTTGAAACGCTAAGCATTTTTAACGGGTTGTAACAAGAGATTTGTATTGAAAATATTGTAAGGTGCATTAGAGCGGATCAATTTTTTTTGCTTCCTAAACACACTTTATTTCTGTTTCTGCGTTTAATTCTCAGCAAAAAAGTTCATTACACAATAGGCATACGATAAACGTTCTATTTTAACGTAGTATCAGAAAAAAGTGTCTTTACTTGACAACATATAAATTAATTCGCTCTTAGGTTTATCTACCAATAAGTGTTCATCTGGCTATGAGGCGACTGTATTTGACTGTTATTTACTAGTAGTGTTTACAAATTTCTTTTCTGGTATATATTTTTCCCTATAATACTCCAATATCTACTCTCACATAAGCAATTTTTTTGTAGAATTTTTCGGACCGGTCTTACCGTTCAATTTTGGGTCCAAAACCCAATCATTATTCATCTTTCATTATTTTTTATATTCTCTAAACCGAATCGAATACGATTTTTCGAAGATTTCTGCGTTCGGGGTCTTCAACTTCAACCCAAGAAAGTGTTGACACATTAAAAAATTTTAGCGTGTGCTAGATGGAGATATTGAAGTTATTGTTTTTATTGAGTAAAAGGGAAGGAAGGTCCTAAACAAAAAAATGAAACAGTCTTATTTTTCGCGGTCTACTTTAGTTTTTTTCAGGTGAAATTCGGGTTTTTTTCTGTCGGAAAATGCTCTGGAAAAGTGCACCCTTCCCAGATAACTTCAGGTTTCCTCTAAAGTGTCTTCTTTGTTATTGAGAAAAACCGACAGAAATATTTCAACACACCTGTCAGTCACTGGTCTTTTGAAAATAGGTATTTCAACATACGACAGTCCATGGTGTGTACAAAAAATACCTATTTTTTGCTATATGGACAAATTTAGCTTGGAGTGAATAAGAAGTTTATGAAATATTTAAATAACATGAAGTTTATAAGAAATATATAATTCATTAAAAAACTAGTAAGGTATATCTTCGATTTGGCCAAAGTTAAAATACCCCCAAAACAATTCATAATGGTACAAAATCTTAAATTGCAGCTCTTTTAATGAGATTTCAAAAACTGTTACTATTTTGATGACGTCTAAAATACATGCATATCACATTGTTTTCCTGAAATGTAAAGCCAAGCCTTTTTATCAAGCTTTTAATTATGGGTTGTATGGGAGATGGGCGTGTTCTTGAGATGGGTTGATGCCAATTTTCAAACACATCTTAATTTTATTATAAAAAGAATAAATATCTAATTTTACTTTTGTAGCTTCGACAGAAGCCTATTTATATAGTTTTCAATTTTGGGATTGTATGGGAGGTGAGCGTGTTCGAGGGTGGATGACGTCCATTTTTCTCTCATGGCTTAATTTTTATGTAAAAATTAGAGATATTTAATTTTATTTTTATAGCTTCAACACAAGCCTCTTTACATAGGTTTCAATATTAAGGTTGTATGGGAGGAGGGCGTGTTAGTGGGTGGATAACGCCCATTTTTCTAACACACCTGAATTTTGTCATAGACTATACAAATACCGAATTTAAGTTTTGTAGCTTAAATATTCGCTTCTTAATGGAGTTTTCATCTTTGGGGTTGTATAGGAGGTAGGCGTGGTTTTCATCCGATTTAGCTCATTCTCGAACTTGATCTTAGTTGTTTTAAAAAAAGCTTAAATATCAAATTTCAGCACGATAGCTTCAAAATTACTGAAATCGTGTCCACAGACAGACAGACAGACAGACGGACATGGCTAAAGCAACTCAGGTGGTGATGCTGAGCAAGAATATATATACTTTTCTATACCTACCACGACTCCTTATGGGCGTTACACACGTCGTGACAAAATTAATATTATTAATTACGCAGTACGCGTGGGGGTATAAAAATAATTTTTCTATCAACGTCTTTGGTCGGGCTTCTATTGCTCCCCGGGCCGAAATTTCAAAATTTAATCAAAATCATATGATCCAATGAATATGGCCAGGCTTTAAAAGATTAAAAATGATATTGTTACGATCCTCCACAGGTCTCCAACCACAGAGAACCCGTTCAAAATGAAGCATTGCTACTGACGATTCAGGGTTGGAAACTACAATTAATATTTTGGTACGATTTGATATAATTGACGTGAATGCACCACAAACACAAATCAAGAAACTTCTGAAAACATCCAAAAAAGATCCAAATAGCACAGTCACAGATTTTTAGCAAAAATATGGCGTCAGAAAAAATTGAGTAGATTCTAATGTGGCAATGCGTTATCGCAACTCTTGACCAACTATTTCAATTCGGATTGTTCGTGAATTTGTTTCGATTTATACTGCTGATTGGCAAAATCGCCGGTCGTAGCGACATTTGATTCGTTGAGTTCGGAAAGTCGTTGAGTCCGCTAAAGTATCGGTTGGTGACTACCCAATTGTATCGAAACCATTTGTTAAGTACCTTGGCGTTATTATAGATAGGCTCAACTTTAAGGAGCAATATTACATTCCGGCAGCTCCCTTTCAAGAAAAGACCGCAGTCGACAGAACGTGCGTCTGCGTCTAGGAACCAACAATAGAACCAACAATCAAAATTTAACAACAAGGAGAGCAAGGATATAGCATGGTTGCTTAGCTCGATTGAAGTTAGGGGACTTTGAATATAAGCGTTTATGCTGCAAGAGACCGCATTCTACGCTCCGTTTGCATCGTCGTCTACGAATCATTTTCTGAAGTGGTTCTCTTAAAATAAGAGACCGCAGTCGACAGATTATGCGTCTGCGGGTAAGAACTTCTTCCCGAAGCGATATCCCTTCAAAGATCGAAGATTCAAAAAACTTAAAACTGGAAGCGAAGTAACAAAGTAGCTTGAATTGCTTGCGAGCCCCACGAAGTAATATCTACTTGAAGTCCTGCGAGATTGTGGATTCGAAGTGGTTCAGGCCATTGGTATCTATTAAGATTCTACATACCTTTTGTCATATAAAAAAAACATCACAATTGATCATGAGAAGATCGGTCAAAGGCCTTTCAAGGGCTGTAATGGCCATTTTTGTATCTTTTAATTACTTGGATATTAAAACGGTGATGAATGATCGAACAATAGTGAATGATTGAATTATCAGGCATCTTATATCAGGGATATCAAAACTACTATTTTGAATGGGTAAATCTATATTTTTAGAATTCAGCATAAGAAATTTAAAGAGTTTTTGAGAAATTTTCCTATGAAATTATTATGAAATTCATATTTTTGGCCAAGGATGCAGTGTTGAACATTTTGTTGCATTTAAATTTTTAAATAACAAAATATATATTTGCTGCCGACCTCTTTAGGATTTGAACCATCGTCAATGTTTCTTAAATATAATTTTTGAACTCGGTTAACACGTCTGTAAATAGTTTATGGCTGTCAAAGTAAAAGTGTCAAGTGTCGGTATAACCACATACGGCAAATGCAAAAAAAAAACAAAAAAAAAAAAACAAATTGGCCATTTCAGCCCTTGAAAAGACCTTGACCGAGCTTCTTATGATCGATTGTGTTGTGTGTGTTATTTAATGTTTGCACACAACTGACCGAGAACTGGACCTACATGTTTTATGCCGACTCCGAACGGCTAAAGTTCATTTTCTCAAGAAGCTTTACATGGCATTATTTACTCTCTGAGGTTTACCATTGTCTGCAGAGAGGTGGTGACCGATCAGAAAAATTTTTTATTGAAAAAACTTTTTGCCGCGGATGGGGATATCGCAAATGCAAGCGATATATTAAGGTAACTTTTTTGACAAATTCATAGCAAGTATTATAGCCAAGCATAGTTCTGATAAGATACGTGCTATCATTATAATTGGGTATCGTCATGGTAGAATGAACAAGGTAGCTGCAGAACTATCAATCCTCTCTCTCTCTCTCTGAGTCAGAATTTTCAAATTAAATACAAATTATTTGACGTCTCGTTTTGTCGCTCTATTTCGTTCAGTACTTTTTTACAATTCTGACTTTTGGCTCTCAGGCCTGTCAGAAATCTTATTTGTTGTTCTCTGGGTATCGTTATTATTTTAAAAATTTCTTCCAATCAATAAAATTGATTTGAACTTTTAACATTATCATTGTGGTAGTCAACAGAAATCAATCATCAACTTCAACATCATCATCAACGTCACTATGACATTTGTTCGCATATATCATTTGTCATGTTATTACCTTTCATGCCTAGTAATGTTAATTTCTTCATTACATTGCATTTCAGTCCGTCATTCATCGTCAGTCAATATCTGTCTGTCACTCTCACTTCTTCACTCTCATTTAGCGTCAGCATTTGTGCACTGCAAATATTTAACACAACAATGCAAAATTGTCAAGGTGATTATTAAGTTATTTTGAGAACGTTGTAATAACGTGATTCACACGCGCTCCAGCGGCTGTAGACAACGCAATTATTCAGCACACACACAATAATCGCTAGCAATTTGACGTTTAAAAGTCAATGTTTACAAATATTTGTTTGCTTTTCATTTTTCAATAGTGCTTGTTTGTTTTTCTTTTTTTTGCTGTGCGTTCTTTTTTTACTTTGCATTAGTTTTTTTTTTTTGCAAAGCATTTGAACTTACTCATTGGTAGACAACTTTGTAGTTTCGACACATGTTCCTACTGGGTGTTTGTGTCTTAAATTAATGATGTAAACAAATTTTTATTGACAAGGCAATGCTGCTTTTTGTGCTGTTGTGTTTTATTGCTTAATGCTGGCAATGCTGTTATTTGAATATAATTCACTGTCTTTTTTTTAATTTTTTTTAGACTCTCCAGCGAAAACTTGAAAACAAAAATCATTCCACTTGTTTGCTAGACTCAGCAGTTAATTTTGCCGTGCATTTAATAACTACATTAAATAATGTGCTTACTTTGCAAAAAAAAAAAAAACAAAACAAAAAAACAATAAAAAATAGAAAAGTGCAAACATGAATTCGTAGATATACTCATTTGAGACCATACAAATCAAGCTTCGCTCAAGCTGTGAGCTTTTTCTCTAGTCATGCAAAAATTAAGATAAGTTTGGTAAATATGGGAGATGCTGATTATGTTGTGATGCAATATTAATAATGGTTAAATATTAAAATCTTACTCGACTGGTTTTTTTTTAAATAATTTTGCCCAAATATTACACATCAATTGCAATCTTGTACATTTTTAATAGTTTGTGCAAATTTTTGTATATTTTGGCAACGCCTTTTCTTTTATCAATACATATCTGCTGTACATATGGGCAGCATATGTATAACAACTTAAAAAATAATAAAAAATTTTAAAATTAATAGACAAACAATGGTTGTTTTTTTGAGAGACGAGAAAAAAAAATTATTTCCTGTTTGCTACACCGATTTAATAAAACTCCTCAAAACTTAAAATTTGATCAATCTTGGAATTAACGTCACGCGCATTATTGCCACCAGCGAGTGAGCATTATTGCCAAAGTGTTAAACTATTGGGTCCCTATAAGGCTCCGAATGGTGTGTTTTTTTATAAAATGATAAGCCCTTGCACAAAATATTCAAAACAACAACACCGGTTTGGTGGCAATAATGGGCTTGGCGTTAATTCTCCATCCAACGTGCATTATTGCCACATGCGATATTAAATCACGTGACGTTAGTGTTTCGCCTGGTATTGCATGATGTAGTTTTTGCTAAGTGTAGTATCAATTATACATACAGCCATGTGCATTAACGCCACGAGAATTATTGCCACCAATTTATGGCAATAATACACTTTTAATGTGAATTACTGCCACCAATAATTTGGTGGCCACTAAAAATTCACTTGGTGTATTACCTCATGTCGTGTGAATTTTTGCCACCTCCAATTTGGTGGCAATAATGCATCTGACCTTAATGCACCCTCTATCTCTATCAACATCGTTGTTTAAGCTTGCACGTGATCATTATTATAATCGAACTTTTCCAAGCATTCTATTCATGTTATTACGAATGTTGAAATTCCAAACCTTACTTAAAAATTATGAAAATATTTTTGAAAGTACTGGGAATGTATTTATGGAAGAGTCTTTGGAATTCCTAAGAGCAACCCAGCAGAAAATGTAATGCAGTTTAGACTGGAATGCAAGCAAGATGTTAATTGTTCCCATAAAGAAAAGCACTGATTTTTCCATATAAATTAAAGCTTCTTCGCCCCTGACTTGGTTTTACTTTTTTTTACACGTTCACCTATCTATTTGGATATGAGCTATAAATTCAGGTTTGAAATTGAGGCATTTTCCAGTACTGAAAACAGCACTTAATTCTGCATTCAAGTCCTCAACTTTTCAGCCCTGAAATTTTATATTTCTTTTATGAAATACAAAAACGAATAAAACAGTCCCGATTTTTCTTGCGTGTGCTTTCAGCCCTGAAGTTTTTTTAAAAGTTCTCATGTTTTCTGGCTTCATATCAACAACGTACTTTAGTTTCAAGCTATAAAGAACTCTTAATTGTGCATAGAAGTATGCGTCTCTTCAGCCCTGAATTTTTCAAGTATTTATAGGAAAAATTCTTTTATATTGTAGAAATTTTATTCCATTTCAGGTTAGAATCCACATCGCGGGCAGAGCTACCTTGCTCGGTGTGTGAGTTGCATTTTCAAAAATGCGGCAGTATTTTATATTGCTTTTAAGACTCCGAGTTGTATAACTTGATTAAACAGCTTCATGTAGTCATAAAAACCCATCTATGTATCCGGCAGTATTTTAATACTAGGTAATATGTTAAGCTTGCTAATCAAGTCATGTATGCATAAAACTCACTTCCAGTTTTGTGAAGTGCTCATTCCGGATGGAAAGCCCTTTTGTCGGGGGGACTATTGTGGGTTGGCCCTTCGGGTAGTTTCGTGATAGCTGTGGTAAGCTCAATGTCGCAAGTTAGACTACGAGTAAGCGTGGTATTATGCTTCGTACAACCAGGCTGGCATATCCTATATGCAAGAAATTTTAGGTCGGTCTCGATTCAGACCAATGAAGGTGCATTGAAATTAACTTCAAATTATATATGTTCACACATTGGTATTATGGGTTTCTAGTATTAATAGTAGTATTCATTTTGAAAATCAGTAACCTGAGGGCATGCTCACTTTAATGGCAATTGCATTCCGCTTGAAACATTTGAAATGAAGGTCATTCAGTAGAATCTTGACTGTTGAATGCCTTGAAACAGGTCGATAGATTTAATTATATTCCTACAAACGGTTTTGAGAAAGTAAGATAAGTATCAGCCCACTCGAATCCAACATTGGCGTTTGTTTAAGTGAACATTAGTAACTACCTGTTGGGAGTTAGTTTCGAAAAACCGTGACCCCTCGCCAAGTTGCAAGTAGAATAAAGCCGTAAGGCAGGCGTCTTAAATACACACCTGGACTGTCATCATTTAGCAGATAATGGTAAATCACAAAGAAGAAATAATGGCGTGTAAACTTCTTGTGAGCATGAACATTAGCTGTTTAGAATCGGAATAAAACTTATAGGTTCATCCCAGCAGAAAACTCAGTCAGGCCTGTGTCACTCAGACTGGAAGTCAGGCCTAAATGAGTAAAAATAATTACTTCTTCATTTTTTAGTTGTGATTGCAAGGCTGGTATTAAAATAAAATTCTAATTTCCTGCAAACTAATCTGATTTCAGACCTGAAAGGCCTCTGAAAAATCAAGCTCGATTTCATAGCTGAAATTTCAATATAATTCAGGATTATTCTCTATAAAACTGATATCAGACCTGAAAGCAACGAGAAAATCAGGCCTCTATATTTCACGCCAGATTCCATAGCTAAAATTGGAGTAAAATTCTGGCCTCTTCCACAATGAAATAAATACTATTCCGAAAATTCTATTAATCAGGCCTTCATATTCAGAATAGAATTTTACCGTGACTTTAAAAGAGAATAAGTATGTATCCTGAATTTATATGTTATTATTTATATAAATGAATTATTATAAGTAATACTTATTACACGGAAAATTTATTTGGCTAGAAGGTGTTTTTCAATTAATTTGTGGGTATGAAGAGGCGAACACTTGTATAAAATCGGTTCAGTCCACCTTTTTTTTAGCTTTGAACCAAAGATTTCAGGTGTCAAACCTATTCAGTCAAGTCGTTCGCAAAATGGGGAAATAGATAAGTAGGAGAGAAAGTAGAGGAAAGTAGTAGTGAGGAAGTGTTATGCCTTTATCTCAGTCAATTCGATTTATTAAGCAATCTCATTCCACAAACATCTCTACCGCCAACTAAAACTTCCAAAGTCGTATATATTGATGAATTTTTAATTTTAATTGATTCCAAATGAGGAAAGAAATTAAGAAAGGTAAAAGCGTAGGCCATGGCTAGACCGGGATTCGATCGAACCCGGAACTTCTAGGTTGGCAGTCAAGCACGCTAACCACTCAACTACCGAGGCCTCAAAATGATGATTTAAGGGATTTGTTGATCACTGTAACTTCTATATTAATTAATAATTATTACTATTACTAGATAGAAGTATACTGAAATCTGAAATCTCAGATAAGAATAAGTGATAATTTGGAATGACCGACGAAACTATGATATCTATTTATCTAACTATTACTTTTATTATAACTTTAACTATAACTATAACTATAACTATAACTATAACTAAAACTATAACTATAACTATAACTATAACTATAACTATAACTATAACTATAACTATAACTATAACTATAACTATAACTATAACTATAACTATAACTTTAACTATAACTATAACTATAACTATAACTATAACTATAACTATAACTATAACTATAACTATAACTATAACTATAACTATAACTATAACTATAACTATAACTATAACTATAACTATAACTATAACTATAACTATAACTATAACTATAACTATAACTATAACTATAACTATAACTATAACTATAACTATAACTATAACTATAACTATAACTATAACTATAACTATAACTATAACTATAACTATAACTATAACTATAACTATAACTATAACTATAACTATAACTATAACTATAACTATAACTATAACTATAACTATAACTATAACTATAACTATAACTATAACTATAACTATAACTATAACTATAACTATAACTATAACTATAACTATAACTATAACTATAACTATAACTATAACTATAACTATAACTATAACTATAACTATAACTATAACTATAACTATAACTATAACTATAACTATAACTATAACTATAACTATAACTATAACTATAACTATAACTATAACTATAACTATAACTATAACTATAACTATAACTACAACTATAACTATAACTATAACTATAACTATAACTATAACTATAACTATAACTATAACTATATAACTATAACTATAACTATAACTATAACTATAACTATAACTATAACTATAACTATAACCATAACTATAACTATAACTATAACTATAACTATAACTGTAACTATATAACTATAACTATAACTATAACTATAACTATAACTATAACTATAACCATAACTATTACTATTACTATAACTATAACTATAACTATAACTATAACTATAACTATAACTATAACTATAACTATAACTATAACTATAACTATAATAAAAAAGTTCTTTCTTGTAAAGCTGAGACAATAACTTCCTAGAACGATATAAAATGTCATAGTCAAAAATTCAAAAAGACATTATCTCTCGAAGTTATTGATGCCTTTTTAACAATACATATGAACTGAACTATAACTGATCCATAGATTCTTTTTGACAATGAAGTATATTAAAATTAATTTGATGAGTTCATAAAAATAAAATTATCTTTACTCACCCATTTCACCCTTCTTGATACTTCTCATTATCAAATTGTATTATTAAAAAGTTTTAATGATTTTTTTTCTCTTTTCTTTCAGGTAAGTGTCAAATTTTAAATTGAACATAATCGGTTTGGTAAGCTTAATAGTATAATAACATAAATAATACCATTTTCACAAAAATTGTCATGCTATTTTTCTCCGGCAATATCTCGAAAAATTACGATTTTTTTTTAAGTAAATACTATATAAACGTATTTTTTAATCTTATCGTAAGGAGCTCTTTTATGATGCCAGTCAATAATTTTTTTATGTGCATGACTTAATTTTCTAGTGTTTAAATAGCTCGTATCTTTGACATAACTGTCAAAGTAACTCGTAAACTAGCCTCCAGCGAGCTTTCCACATGTTTTATCCTCAAGCAGACACTTATTTTAAACCATGTTTTTTTCATCACGCTCTATTGAACTTACGTGAATAAAAATAAAAAAAAACTTAGCCCACCTTCAGCCACATCGTTCAAGTCTAATGTCTTCCATATCGTTTTTGGTAAATATTTAATGCAGTCTACTTGTCTCAAATTCTATGATAAACTCTCTATTATATGACATTCGACTTCCTGGACTGGTTCGTACTTCACTTCCTGTTTTTTTGTTTTTATTTTCTTTTCTACTGACGCCAACATGAAAGGCTATACTTTGGCACGTCCCCGTCAATAAGCTACGAATGTAGGACATTATCCTGCAAGTAGTGCTTCATACACGTTTATCCTCTTTTTATAGTGCTTATTTTTTTGTTGCTGCTTCCTTATATTTTAGTGGTTTTTTTTTGCTGCAGCCAGCCATCTTGTGTTAACAACTGCAGTCTGTCCTATGTAAGCAATTTATGTCTTTTGCTTTTAGTTTGACCTGTGAAAAATATTTTCTACTCATAAGAAAATAAAACACACAAAGTCTAGACAAGCATGTTACTGCAAAAAATTATGCAATAACTACGTTTTCTTTTGACATATCTATACGAAGTTTTATTAAAAAATGTCAAATTTAAAATGAAATGTGTTTCGGATATTCACTTAGATGGACTTTCGAAATTATATGAATTTCTTGTGACTCTGGTATAAAAAACATTTTGTTTTTTTTTTTCATTTATTATTTGTGACAGTTTGTTATTTATAAAATATTGGTTAAAACGCGAAAAATTCAAAAAATTTAGAAAAAAATGCAACGTATAAATTTTTGCTTGGCAGCGTAAAAATAAATCTTTATGTTTTATATTCTATCTACATATATTATTCTGTCTCAAAAATGATACAGCGTTGAGTGAGTGACAAACAAACATGCACTAAAAATAACGTATGATGTTTACAACGCGTGAATTTTGTCTCCTACTTTGCATATGCTAGAACTAGCACAAGTGGCAACGCTGACAGTTGACAGAAAAAGAAAACCATAACTTGCACACCCAACAAAATTTACATTAATAAACTTTTACAAAATGCTAAACATACTTATATTTTTAAAAGTGTTCAGTCATTGTTACTTATTTGGAAAAGTGTTATAAACTGCTTTGGTTAAGTGAGAAGCACACATAATTCCGCTTTGGTTTTGTAGCATTTGTGTTAATTAGCTTATCAAAGTAGAAAACTCTAGAAGTCACAGAATGACTAATGATGGGCTTTATGAAGAAATATTCAAAATTAATTTATTTTTTATATTAAATATTAAAAGAAACGGATATTGATGCAATGATATGTAAAGCTATTTCAAAATATGACATTTTCCAACTACATATATTACGTGCCTTTCAAATTTAATTTGAGTTATAATACTTCGAGTACCTCCAGTTTCCACCGAAGTGATGCAATCTTTAACATAACGAAAAGCGCTTGACATTAGCTTCCAGATGACTCTGTCTCTTGCCATTGCTTCCAAATCATCAACATATTTTTAAGCCCTTTTTTTTTTTTTATTTCAAGGCATTATTTTAACTGTCTGGCACCTAATAAAGTATTCACAATGTTAATGTGCCTTTTTAACCTACCTTGTTGGAAGTTCCAAGTAAAAATTCGATCTATAACACAACTTGGTCTACTTGATCTACTACTACTTGTCAAATATGGCTAAATCCTAGCGTTCGGACGTTATATTCGAACACATTTCTTCATATATTTTACACATTTTGCAAACAGTTTTTCAATTAATATAGATCTGTTTAAATAGCCCTCCATAAGTATTATAATTGATAATTAAAACATTATAATTTTGAACGCATTTTAGTTAAATTTTTCTTATTTTTTTTGTTCATTCGGACGTTACAAAAAAGATCTTTTGAGACCACGCTCGAACTTGGAATAATTCTGCGAAATGGTCAATGAAACATCTTAAAAATCTTAATATTAAAGTCACAAATTAGAATTATATGTGTTTAACTTTGCGTACGGACGTTACATATTTTTCTCTTCACATTGAAAGCTCTCACGAATTTTTATAAAAGAAATACATATACGCTTGGATTATTAAAGTTTCTTCATATGCTGACTTTGATATACTTCGAATTGCAGCTGTTCCTTCTCGAATTGCTCTCAGAGATATTTTATTTAAACATTTTTGATATTTCTGGTTGACCAATTTCTGTACAAGCGCATATCCGAACTTTATTCTTTTTAAAATTATTTTCCCAGCTCTGTTTCCTACTCTTGACCTGGATTCTATCCATACTTTATTAATACTTTACTCTAATTCGACTTGACTCTACTTGATCTGGAGCCCATTTGGACTTGACTTACCTATACTTGCTTTGTTGACTTTATTTTGACTAAACTCTCTTTAAAATTAATATTTGTTTGATTGGAAAATATTGTTAAAAAAATAGAAATATAAAAAAAAATCCTAATTTGTAAAAAATATAAGTATTTAATTATTTATATTTCTTATATATAAAAAACATGTAACAGTTATTAAAGTAAAAAATTTAAAAATTTTGTGAGTTTTCACTAAAAACAGTTTTAAAATATTTAAGCAATAAAAAGAATTATTTTCGTTAAAATTATATAAAAAATAAAAAAAAATGAAAAAAAAAGAAAAATATTTTACATAATATATGAATATATTTGAAGATATTTAAAAACATACGCAAATAATAACGAAATTATTAACAAAAAAATGTTTAATCTATAAAATTTAAAAAAAAATTAACCTTTTTTTAAAAAAAATAAGGTTTTAAAAATTACAAATCCTTTTTGTAAATAAAATTAATTTTCAAAGCGAAACATTTTTTAATATTATTCATGCAAGTCGTAAATTTGCAGTTTGTTAGATGTACATTCCATTTCCTTCGATTTTATGGGAATATAGCTTAACCACTAAGGACTCGATTTTAAGGGAATAATTATAATAAGGGTATAATTTTTCAATATTCTAAAAGCTTGAAAACTATTTTTTGCAGTTAAAAAAAACTTTTTTCAAACCAAATTCAACTTTTTAAATTTAAAATTTAAAAAAAAAAACAAATAATAATTTCATGTTTCACGAAATTATTGTTTCAGTGAAATTTCAATTTCACAAGCGCGGATCAGTAATTCTGTGATTTTTGAATGAAACAGAGTTTTTTTGACAAAAAATCATTATATTTTTTTCCTTTGATCTCTAAACACTTCATCAAACGTTTCTCAAATTTTTTTTTATGTTTTCCAAAAAGGAGCTTACGTCAAGGTCCTCAAAATGCTGATATGTTTGTGCGATGATTTCATCATTGCAGTCAAAACTCTTTCCGCCCAGACTTTTCTTTAAGTTTGGATACAAGACTAGTCACTCGTGGCTAAATACAAAGAACAGGATGGATGAGAGAACAATTCCTAGACCAATTTATGAAATTTCGCCATGGAAACTTCACATGTGTTTGTAATCGATTGTGAGTAGACGCGTTACCCATCTTTCGGAAAGCGTTTTTCATACTCGACATTTAAAATCGAGACATTTAAAATCGCCTGTTATCAATGGCTGACAAACACAAACTAAATGACGTAGCTTGTTCAAAATTTGACAGGAGACAACTGAAAAATGCTGGTTGACAGGAGCAGTATTGCTCTTTGAAAAAGTCACGGACTTATTGAGCCGCCTTCGTATTTTGTTATTTTATTTTTGTTTTAGCTCTGAACTAAGAATTTCAGGTATCAAACCTGAAAAATGCTGATTGACAGGAGCAGTATTGCTCTTTGAAAATGTCACGGACTTATCGAGCCGCCTTCGTATTTTATATTTTGTTTTTGTTTTAGCTCTGAACCAAAAATTTCGATCAAGTCTGCCTTGGTTCAGAAAATGCGGCGATAGATAAGAAGAAGAGAAAAAGAAATCAATTGAAAGAAGTGTAGAATGTTCTATTTGTACCGAAGTGCTATATCAACATGCAAATTTGAATCTGAGGCAAGTGTTATGCCTTTACCTCAGTCAATTCGAGTTATTAAACAATCTCACTCCATAAACATCTCTACCACCAACTACAACTTCCAAAGTTGTATATATTGATGAATTATAAATTTCAGTTGATTAGAAATGAGGAAAAGATTAAAGAAAGGTAAAAGCGTAGGACCATGGCTAGACTGGGATTCGAACTCGCAACCTCTGGGTTGGCAGTCAAGCACGCTAACCACTCAACTTCAGAGTCGCCGCGTATATCTATAGCATATTCATAGAGTGTTAGTTAAAGAGTCTAAGAAAACTGTGTTTCGTTAATGAGGCAACCTAAGCCCCACAAAATATTCCTTTTATCAAGTCTTTTAGAGTATACATGGATTAAATTAAGTGTTTACAAACCTATGCCATGAAGTTATACGTGCTCCTTAAGCTTATTATTCCACCAAGGTTTTGCACAACGTTTTGTAGTATAATAAACAAGAGGAGACAAAAAGATGATTTTCTGATATGTTAAAGTGATAAAAGTTGAACTTAAAGTGTAAAAAAAGCTTAAAAAAAGTAAAAAGTTTAATTTAAAATGTTAAAAGTAGAATTTCAAATGGAAAAATTTCTATTTGTTCATAAAAAATTTCAATTTGAAATACAAAGGGTTGAATTTGAAGTTCAAAACCTGTATTAAATTTGTTTTTTGGATGAACAAATCTTCCGATTAAAAACTAGAAAAAAACTATGTCATTAAGGTTTTATAAAAATGTTACTCCAATTCTCGAGATATTCATCACCTACTTTAAACTGGCCTAAAGATTCGAAACTCGTCCATACATCGGGCGTTTCACGCCTAATGCGAGTCGTGATGGATCGATTTTCTTGAAATTTTGGCTATAGGTTCATTTTGCACTTACAAGAATAAAAGTTATGAAGGTAGGTAGTATTTTTTGCTAAATAAAAATCATGAACATGGAGTTATTTCCAATAAATCATATATTTGTCAGCTGTTATCCTATTTTTGTAAAAAGAAACGTAAGAAAACCATTAAAAGGCGTTTTTCAAAAAAATAAAATATTTTTTCAATTTTTTGTCTAGAGTTGTAAACTTTTTGTAAAAAATGTAAGTTGCCTGAAATTAAAAAAGTGCAGTGTTTTTAAAAAAAAAAAAAAAAAAAATCGATTGTTTTGACATTTTTAGCTATATAACACCTTAACACCTACCAATCTTTTTTGTTCAACATATAATAATCTTTTCTTAACGTTTACTAACATTTTTGCTATGAGCATAAATATGTGCACATGTTGCACAATTTGCACAGCGTGATTATTAAAAGAATTTTATGCGTCAAAAAAAAAAAAAACACAACTGCACCGCAGTTGTACTTTATTTCAAGGGTAGCCTGCTTTTAGGCGCTAGGTGTTGGCATTCACAAAACCAAAAATAGAGTACTAACAAAACATATAAAAATAGTGTAAATTTAAAAAAAAAGATATTGCTGAATGTGGGAAAGCAGTATTTGTATGCATGTCAAATTCTGAAAGCAGCAAACATATTGAAAGCATCAAATTTGTTCATGGCATGGATTATGAGAGAAAAATGTTGGAACATTTTTTCGCATTTTACGTAAAAATAAGCTAAGCAGCAGCTAAAATATTTATAAAAATTTTTTGTTTTTTTTTTATGATGTTGTTCTATTTTTCTGAAATGCAGCAAAAACGTCGGAATATCGGTGTTAATTAACACACAGCAGCATTTGACGCGTAGCTAAATTTAGAAAACTACGCGGTGGTTTTATTTCGTTTTTGTGAGGTGTTTATTTTCAACATTTTTGCCGGAGAGGGTGCTTTTGGGCGCTTTTCAATATGCATTTGCTATGTGGTTCTATGTTTATGTATGTCTAAGTGTGTGTGCGTCAGGTGGTTTTGGAGCTTATTTTATTCTAAAGAACGACCTTATTTTGGCCCGTGGATATATGTCAAGTAATATAAATTAAAATATATGAGAATTTCCCATATTTTTTATTTTAGTTTTTTTTTAAATTTTGTTGCACTTTTTGAAAATTTTCAAAATCTGTGATTGATTGAAAAGCATTTTTAAACGCTCATAGCTGTACATTATAAATCAAACAAATCGTTTAAATTTTGGCCAATTGCCATAATAAACTAGCAGTTGCTGTTGAAATTCCAGCGAAAATCACTGTCGTCATAATATTACGCATGTTTGCCATAAATATTTATTGCTTTATATTTTTAACGTCCATATTTAATGTAAGCCATATTTTTAATGAAATAAAAAATATGCAAAAAAAATAAAACAAACCATGCTTTAACGCTTAAGCGCCTAGCTGGTCGCCTATAAAAACATCAAGTTGTTGTTATTTTAATGAAAGCTCGTTGTTGCTGCATTTTTCTTTAGCTTTATTGCATTTTTGTTGAAAAAATATTTTCTGCATGAATTCATTAATTTTGTTTTTTTTTTTGCTAAAAATAATGCATGTTTTTAATGAGCAGAGCAGAACAGCAGCATTTAAGTTAAATTCTTACTTGCACTTCAAATCTAGCTGCTCCTGCTGCTGCTGTTATTCCTCTTTGAGTTGTTTTGGCTTTTGGCCAAGTTAAGTGGCATTCACTTAAAACTAAAGAATTTTTCCATATGCGCCATAATATTTTTAAGAATGCAATAAAAAAATCCTCTTTTGCCCTCGTTTATAGCTGTTTTGAGTAACGCTTATAGATCATGACCATCAACGTTTAGCGGCAAAATTTTTAAAATTCTTGTTTTTTTGTGAAATGCAAGATTTTCTCAAAGCTTATTCGAGTGTAATAATTGCGTCGAATGCAAAAATATTTCATTTTTTTAATTAATTTCAAGTTGTGTGAATTCGCTTTTATTATAATTATAAAATTGAATTTGACTCTTGGAGATGTCTCTCTTTTTGAACTTGAGTCTTCTGTTAAATTTTTAAGATTTGGGCTATATTGAGTTGACGCTACTTTAATTTAGATTAATTGACTCTATTTGAAGGTGACTTGGCTTGAGCTTGACGTTGGCTTCAGCTAAGTTTGACGCTACTTTACTTGATCGAATAATACTAGCCCAATTTTTGAGAACGGTGACGAATAGGCACTTCGGGCCGATATGGTAGTAATACTCTCCCCGGTACGCACTCTCCGCATACGGATTGGTGAATTGGAAATTTGGTCTCAATTTCTTGAATAGCCTGTTCGGTAGGTCGATTATGACGACCGTAAAATTATCGTAATTTGCGAAACACATTTTTCACAGAGCACAAATTTTGATAAAAAAATTTAATAGGGGTATTCTCGCTGTCTTGCAAAACCCTTACAAAGTGTAAGAATTGCATAAGTTGCAGAATCTTGCAACCCGTGCAATGACAACAAAATACAAGCGATAAAAGTTTCGCAATTTCCTGGAGAACCCTGTGATCAGGAAGTGTGTACGACTTCTTGATCTGTAGCGTTTCGCAGTACACCCCTGATCGTGTTCCTTTTTCCATTTTGTAGTCATCAGTGTAGAATTGGAGATTACCATAAGTTTCTATGGCCGTAACTTCTCATTTTTGTCTGCTGGGAATGGATGTGGTGTATTTAGTAGCGAATCCTACCCTAGGTGTGATTTAGTCGGTTGTTCTTTTTAATTCCTCAGTTCCACAGATTCATTCAGAATAGATGCATGTCCGAAGGTGTTGTTTTTCCAGGCTTCTGACTCTCTAAGACGAATCGCACTCTTGATTGCCGAACACTTAAGGTACTCTTCTATGGGAAGAAGATGTAGCATTATTTCTAGACTCGCCTCTGGCGTTGATCTATCTCATGGCTCCTGTTACTCTTATGCAAGCTAGCCTTTGCGCTCCTGTTAGAGAGTCAACAACAATTGTCCTTTTGTGAACAATTGTCCACCACACCAGAGAGCCGTAGGTGAGAATAGGTCTAACGATCGTTAGTTTACAACCAATGGATGATGTGCGGCCTCAGGCTCCACTTCTTACCGAAGATCCCCTCGTATGCATAAAGTGCGCATAGTGCTTTTTCCTTCTCTTCTCTGTGTTGCGTTTCCAGCTGAGCTTGTTGTCAAAGATAGTTCCAAGATATATAGCTTCAGTGGAGAGCTTCAGAGCAACTCCATTTAGTTTCGGCAGTATGAAGCTGTCTACTTTTATTTTTCTTGTGAACAGAACGAGTTCGGTTTTGGCCGTTCATTTCTCTCTTAGTGCTCCCGACATTAGATCACTAATTGTAAGCAGGAATTTTCCGCATATAAGGATGGCAACGTCGTCGGCATATGCTATCACTTTTGTTCCGCCAGCTTTAAGTTTGGAGAGGATGTTGTCAACCACAAGGAGCAGTACTTAAGCATTTTACAAACCAATGTGCTAGTTACCGCGCTAGTTACAAGGAGCAGTACTTAAGCATTTTACAAACCAATGTGCTAGTTACCGCGGGTATGCTGCCCATGCGAAAAGATCGAATCATTTTCCAACAAGACAATGTACCCAAGCACGCTTCAAAACCAGTGCAAAATTGGCTAAAAGCCCAGGATTTCAAAACAATGAAGTGGCCTCTGCAAAGCCCGGATATGAATCCTATAGAAAACCTGTAGAGTTTTTTGAAACGGTAACTGACAAATTACGATAACCCACCTAAAAGCATGCACGAACTTTGGGAGCGCGTTGAAGAACAAGGGTACGCCATATCACCAGATTTCGTCTACAAGTTATACGAAAATATGCCGCGACGGTTTCAAATAATTTGAAATTTACAAAAATATAAAATTTTTTTATGTGGTGCAAAACTAGAACAATCAAGTTGTACCAAATTTTCTATAATTTTTTTAACCTTCCTTTTGAAATTAATATTTTTTTCGAAAAAAAATTGTATTATAAAAAAGTAATTAAATGTGTAAAATTCCTTGATCGAAGAAATTTGCCCAAAAACATTACCAATTTTAAAATGCATAGAAAATTTGCCCACTGTTTTGGTACAACCCATACCCAAGCTTGTTTAGAAATCTTACTGAAAACTAAACAGTCAACATTTTTTTAATAAAACTTAACATAATGACGAAATTATTTCATAAATTCTTGTTAAGCCTAAGTTTGCTCTAACTTCTATATGTTGGCATATATCTGCAATTTTTTCTTGCTATAATTTTGCACTTCGTTGCACATTCTAAACATAAACAACAGTAATTGGCTTAACTACGGTTTTTAGACCCAACACAGTAACCTACGAAAGAAAGAAGAAAAAATAAAATGTACGCAATAGCAGTAAAAAAATGTATAAAATAAAAGTGTTAACGAAAGCATAACATTAAAAGATAAAAGATAACAGCAGAAGGAGCATCAGCAGCAAGCAATTAAAGAGAATAAAAATGTATTTAATTAAATGAAAACATAAAGAGCTCTTTTGCTATCTTTTTTATAGCATAGTTTTTATGGCAACGCCTGAAATTTTAAACAGGAAACTGCGTTAATTTTAAGCAAGTATTTTTTAAACTGGCTTGAATTAAAAATAAAGTCCTGTTTTTTTTTTAAATTTTGAACGTTTATTGCACACTTATTTAAGCTGTAGCTGGACAAAAGTGGAAATTAATTTGTAAATAGTTTACAGCTTGCGTCACTCAGTAATTTACGCAAGCAATTTAATTAACTTTTTTGCCAAATGCATCCATCAAATGTTGCCAACATTCTGCTGGCAACCACAACAATAACAACAACAACAATAATATGGCTAATTCTATTCTTGCCAATATAACAACGAGTGTTTGCCTTAAATAGTAACAGCCACTAGCTGTTCTCTTGCAATCTTTTGTGTCATTGTTGTTGAGGTTGTTGTTGTTACTGTATGTGTGTGCAAACAACGTCCAACGCTCCATACTTTATGTTGTCACTGACGTTGTCAGCAGCAACATGCTTTATTTGGAATCCCCAGCACTCAGCAACCAGCTAACGAACCATAATAAAGCAACGAGTGGCATGGCTTCAGTGAGTGGAAGAAATAATGTGGTTAATGAAAACAAAAAAAAAAAAAAAGAAAACAAAAATGATGGAAAAACTTGTCGTCTAAATTCTTGTGCTTTTATGGAAAACTGCAGCATGACAACAACAATAATAACTATTGCTGCTGCTCTTATTGTTGAGCGCTGCAAAAATTTTCAAATTAGGTTCGCTTAGCTGAATCTACAGTGTGACCCAGAATAACTGTCACTAAAATAAAGTGCAATAAGTACTAAAGTAGTCAAACGATTTTTAAAATTTATTTTTATTTATTGAAATATATTACTAAGCTTAAGGAATCAAGTTGCTAGTTTAAATCGCTCGCCCTTATCTTCGATTGTTAGACGCTAACGTTTGAAAAATGATTTGCAAGCGGCATGCACCATATCTTGATCCATTTCATTCCAAATCTGTATCAGCCAAGCTTTGAATTGGTTAATATTAAGGCCTTTAGTGAAGCCGGTTTTGCCTAAATTATATCCGCATACACAGAAGTCCTAAGGATTAAGATCTGGCAAATTTTGCTCACACCAGATCTTTTGAGTGCGTTTTGCCTGGTGTGATGGAGCAGAATCTTGCTGGAAGCAAAAATATTCATCGCCATACAAGGCCTGTGCTTTAAGTAATAGATGGCCTTCCAAAACGTGTTCAATGTAATAAATTGTATCAATTTTGACCCCTTGATCTATGAAAAGAAGTAGCAATTTGCCTTTTGTTGATAATGCTCCCCATACCATTACTTTAGAAACATTTTGGTACCGCTCCACAGCCAATTTATCTCTAGGAGCATCTGCGAGACTAACAGCATATATGCGATTGTTTTGTTGATTGTGGCTATCTTGAAGTAGGAACATTTTTTCATCAGAAATTGAAGTTACATCTCCTGCATGCTAACGCAATAGCTCTCTGCTTCTTTCAACTAAATTTTTTTGCTTGTCAGTAAGACTGTGAACGTGCTACTTTTTAAAGGCTGTGAGCTTGAGATCATTTTTCAATATCCGCTGCATTGATGACCTGGATACCTGCCTATGCATTGCCAAAGTACGACCCGATTGAGCTGGATTTCGTCTAATCCTTTCTCTGACGCATTTTATGGTTGTTTTTGTACTAAAAATCAGCTTGCGTCCAGATTTCTTCGCAATTTTATGACTTCCCGTTTCATTGAACCGTTTTACAGTTCTATAAATAAATCTTTCCCCAATATTGAGCGGTTTTAGCTTCCGAATTATGTTGCACATTTTTATTTTTTTAAAATATAAATTCACTACTAGCTCTCGTTTAGCTTCCATTGCGATACTAACTACAAATTGGATGAAATCGAAAATTTTGTACCTCCTACTTATTGTCATTAAATTTCTAAAAGCATCGCATACTAAAAAAAATTTTATTTCTTACGATTGGGAGTAAAGCAAAAATAGTGACAGTTATTCTGGGTCTCACTGTATATAAGCTAGATTTTCTTTAATTTTGTGTTACTTTTTATTGATGTATTAAAGCAATGAACATTATTAATACAATTTTTCGTTGAGGTATGAGAATCGCTATTAAATCAATAAAAATAAAATAAAGTTTATGACAAGTTGAAGTCGAGCCAAATCTTAGTAGAACTCTTAGAAAAGTCAAAGACTTGAAAACCAACCCTAGGTAGCATTTGGTACAAGTAGAGTCAAGACAAAGTTGACGACTCATGCCAAAGTATCGTCAAGTTTGAGTTAATTCAAAGTCAAAGTCAACTACAAGTCGGGTGACCAGATCAAAATTTGACTTAAAAGGACAACGTATGACAAAAAGGAGAAAATTTGTTCTAGGGAAAATGAAAAGAGAGGCTACATAGAAACACTATATATTTTTATAATAAAAAGTTTAGTTTAATAGAAAAAAAAAATTGCTCATTTGCCAAAGACGATCAGAAGAGAAGTTGGTTTTGCGATGCATTAGCGATTCACCTAATTGATCTTTGAAATATGGATTCCTTTTCAATTGCCCTTTTCAACGATGAATGCGCAATTCACGAAAACTTTTCAAAATCAACTTTCGCTCATTCCAGTGATCGTGGGAAGTTAGATAGCTTTTTGAGCACCCAAGCGATGAGTCGCGATTCACAAAAAATTTTCAAAATCTTCTTTCGTTCATTGCGGTGATCGTTCGAAGTCTGATCACCTTTCGATCGCCCAAATGACGAATTTGAAATTTACGAAAACTTTTCAAAATCTTCCGCTCATTCCGACCATCCTTTGAAGATAGCTTTTTTTAAAAATGTTCAGTATTTATTGTTTGAATTTAAAGTAGGCACTGAAAAATTGTTAAAATTATTCATAAAGTTTTTACTACTGAAAATTCATTGAATTGAGACGGGACAACGTCTGTCGTGCCCGCGAGCTTAAACCATAAAACCACTCGTGACGTGGTTCGTTAATTCTCTTAAGGCCTTTTCTGCCGGTTCGTGTGCGAGTCTTACTGGCGAATCGCTTAACACCCCTCTCAGCGATACATTCGCGACTCTTCCTAGCGAATTTATTAAGACCCCTTTCGGCGATTCGTTGGCGAATCCTCCCTGTAAATCGCTCATATAGCCGTTGTTGCTTGCATTCAATAGTACCCAGATGACTCAAAAGAGCTCGCTGCCGATTGTTTTCTCTTCCAACCGATTCACTGGCAATTCTGAGTCAATTACCCCGTTTGCAGTAGGGCTTAATTTTAAGCCCACAATGGTAAATAATGAAAGTGTTATCTAAAAAGAAAATAATGAGAAGAACAAGTTTTGACAATAGTGAGAGAATACTATTGCGTACGCGAGATGGTTCAAGTGTAAAAAAGGAGGACTTTTTAGACGAAAAGGAGGACATTTAATTTTTAATGAAAAAGGAGGTCATGTCTTCCTTTAGGATACCATCTGGATCTACGTGAGATCATTAATGATTGCCCTCGGAAGACTGTTGTTAAAGGCAAGGATATTAAAAAATGCTTGTATTGTGTATTCCTATGTTAAAAAGATTTCTCTATATAGCTTTCTCGAGAGCGCAAGGACATGCCTACTGACTTGCCATAGCAGTAAGAATAATTAAAAGATGGATGCACCACTACACTCCAGAGAAAAAAAAATGGTCAACACAGTGGATTTCTGAAGGTGAACTGGTTACGACCTTCCGAAATCTTGCTTTAAAAAAAAAAGTTTAAATAACGCTTGGAAAAGTCAATTCAGTTAAGAGAAGATGATGTTGAAAAATATAAACAAAATAATATGTTTCTAAACTTTTTCAGAGACTTATGGAACGACCCTTGCACCCATGCAACACCGACAATCATAGCGCTATTTTTTGACATTAATGAATGCTTATCTCTCAAATCGAGAACGGAGATACAAATTAACAAAACTAATTACCGGCTACAAACGAGATCGAATTGGATCACGTATTGCGATAAATCAGTGAAATCCTTTAACGAAGCTTTAACGAAGTTATGATCTGTAAACTTGATTAAATTGCTTTGCAAAAGCCTTTAAAAATGCTTTAAAGAGACGAAACAAGTCACACACACTCACTCACCAGAGTTTAAAACTTAACTTCACAAATACTTTCGAAGTTTGGTAAACTTTACAAGTTTGATAGAAGTTATATCGAGTTGGTAACCTTTAACAATCTCAAAAATTAAGCTTTTTGCAAGTACTATGCAAAGCTTTATGGAAATATAAAAAAAAAAATTAATTTTACTCCAAAGCACTTGAAATTGGTTTGTTTTATGTAATGTAATAGGTGGAATCAAAATTTCCCAAGTTCGATTCCGCAAACTGGACTAGTTCACATGCTCTAAGTACTTTTAAAAGTTCGTTCGGTTTATTAAACGACGTTCGCCAAAAAGAGTCTGAGTAAACTGTCTACAGTCTGGCTAATTGTTAATTTTCTACTTTTATAAAATTGACTCCAATAACTTCAAAGTCACTTCAAATTTTCCAAGTCAGTGATTTGATTATTTCGCTAAAAAATAATGAAATTTAAAACCCTCTTATATAGGGTTGACAACTACTATTTAGCCCTTAGATTTATAGTCAATGGTAGCACCCAAAAAGCAAAAAAAAAACGGAACTTAACTATAACTAATACAAATACAATGCTATAGACAGCTTTAGAAATATCCTTTAAATATCCTTGGCAAGTTGTTGTCAAAAGCAACAGCTTCGTTGAGTTGCCCAAATATAACAAGGGACCCTCCCCCCAAAAGCAGGAAGTTGAAAATATAAACAATTCATAAATATGCGATGACTCACTCAACATGGGTTGAAAAGCAAATAACAAGCGTTACTCCCTAAAATCAGCTGTATTGCGTGCTATACTGAAAGTAGTACAGTGGGACAAATTACAAAGGCAACCAAAAGAAATAAAAAAAAAAAATACTTGAGATTTTATTTATCAAATACTTAAGAAACATATTCATTGAAAAGAAAGAAACAACTGAATATTAAGTGTTAAATAATTAAATTTCAAAGTGCAAGAAATTGAATTCGAAAAGTTAAATTTTCTGGACAAAAAGTTAAAGTAGAATTGCCAAAAATTAAATTCGACAAATTGAATTTCGTGTGCAAAGAGTTAAACTAGAAATGCGAAAAATTGAGTTACAAAAGTTGAATTTCGTGGAGAAAAAGTTAAACTAGAATTGCAAAAAATTAATACAAAATCTAATTCTAATAAACAAATTTAATATTAAATATTAAAAAAAAAAAATTTCTTTACTGAAAAGTTCAATTTCGTGTGCAAAAAGTTAAATAAGAATTGCAAAAAGTTAAATTTCTTAAGTGAAGTTGAATTTTGTGGACAAAAAGTTAAATTTCTTAAGTGAAGTTGAATTTTGTGGACAAAAAGTGAAACTAGAAATGCAAAAATTTAATTCGAAAAGTTGAATTTCTTGTTGAAAAGAAATTAAAATTGCCAAAAATTAAATTCGTAAAATTGAATTTCTTGTACGAAATGTTAAACTAGAAATGCGAAAATTTTAATTCGAATTCTAAAAAGATGTATTTGTTCTCTTTAAAGATGAATTCCTTTTGCAAGAATAAAGCTTGAAATGTTGAATTTCATTGAAAAATTTAATTTTTAGAAATTTTTAGATTTTAGGCAATTTTTTTTAAACGTTTGAATCCAAACTGAGTGGAGTATATTTGGTGAAAAGTTGAATTTCAAGTGTAAAAAAATTCATAAAGATATTTGCTTAGTTATCAAAATCTGAATTTAGTTGGTGATAGTAAAGTTTAATTGATGAATAAAATGTCAGATTAATTCTATAAAGTGTTGAATTTCAAGTTTATAAAATATATTTGATGGGTTAGGGATAAAGTTAAATTGATGATTAAAACGAGGATATGCTATATAAAAACTTCAGGCTGAAGTGAATAAACTCTTACAATTTGGAATCAAAATTCTGAATTATTTGATGCATTTGTTTTCTGAATTTCATTTTAACAAAGTTGAATTTGATATTTAATTGGTTAAACTTGCAATAAGAACACAATATTTTACAATGTTTTGGTAACATATTTATTTTTTGCTTGGTCAAAAGCTGAATTTCATATTGAAAAGTTCAATTCGAAATGCTAAAAGATGAATTTCAATTCAAAAAGTTGTATTTCAATTCTTTTCATTTGTTTTTGTTTTAACAGAAGCTGAATTTAATTTTAAAAGTTCAATTTGAAATGCTAAAAGATGAAAACCAATTGAAAAAGTTGCATTCCAATTCATTGCATTCATAAATATTCAATTTTGTTTTGTCAAAAGCTGAATTTAATTTTAAAAAAGTTGGTTTTGAAATGCTTAAAAAAGTTTGTTTTGAAATGCATGAAATAAATTTCAGTTGAAATAGTTGTATTTCAATTCACTGCATTTGATTTTGTTTTGTCAGAAGCTGAATTTAATTTTAAAAAAGTAAAATTTCAAATCCAAAAGACAAATTTCAAATGAAACATTCGCTTTTCATTTCTTTGTAGTCAAGACTTTGCATAACATATGATGGGTTAAATATTAAATTAGATTTTTCAAAAGTTGAGTTTCACTTTAATATGCAGAAAATTGTATTGAAAGAGTAAGAATTTCAATTTAGTTAGTAAAATATTGAGTTAAAACTGAAAAACATTTAATTTGATGGATTATAAGTTAAATTTTAATTGTTTTAAGTTGCTATGACATGTGAAAAGTTAAATTTAATTTAGTTAAATTTCAATATGAAATGAATTTGAAAAGTTTATATTAATTTCAATATGATTTGCACAAAATTTAATTTTAAGCGTTAGAAATTGAGCTTAGCATGTTAAAAGTTGAGTTTGAACTATAAAATTCTGAATTTAAATGGCGTTAAGTTGAATTCGAATTGCAAGTTGAATTCGAAATGTTAAAAGTTGAGTTTGAAATGTAAAAAGTTGAATTTCAGCAATATTTGATTTGTAAAAAGTTGAATTCAAAAATGTTTTACACAAAACTGAATTTTAAGTGTTTGAAATTGAATTTTGCTTGTTAAAAGTTGAGTTTAAACCATGAAAACCCGAATTTTATCGGCAAAAAGTTAAATTGTAAAACGTTTAATTTTGTTTCAAAATTTGATTTTTTTTTTTGTAAACAGCAATATTTGATATGTTAAAAGTTGAATTTCAGTTTGTTTTGCAAAAAATTTTATTTTAAGCGTTGAAAATCTAACTTTTTCTTGTAAAAAGTTGAGTTTGAACAGTGAAATGTTAAATTTTAATTGCAAAAATTGAATTAGAATTGTAAAAGGTTGAATTTCGAAGTTGAATTTTTTTTACAAACAATATGATATGCAAAATATTAAATTTCAAAAATGCCAAATTTAATTCAAGTGCAGAAAATCTAATTTTGAATGCATAAAATTTGAATTTGAAGTTGAAAATTGAATTCTATTTAAAAGTAATTAAATTCAAAAGATGAAGTTGACGTGCAAAAATTGATTTCTATATGTAGTAAGTTGAAATGGAAACTCTAAAGTTAAGTTAAACTTGAAATTATTTTGTAAAATTGTAAATGTTACATGCAAAAAAATGTAACTTCAAATATCCAAACTTAATTTGCACCAAAAAGTTGAACTTATTCCATCTTTAGAAAATTGATTTTCTTTGTAAAAAGTTGAATTTGGTGAAAAACCAAAAGTTACGTCTGAAAACTTGAATTTAATTTATAAAAATTGAATTTGAAATGTGCAAACGGAATTTGCAGCAATAAATATGAATTTGGAGTTGACAAAATTTAAACAAAAGTTGAATTGCATTTGTATAAAATTTATTTTCTTTGTAAAAAGTTGAATTTGAAATGTAAATCCAAAAGTTAACTCTTAAAATTTGGATTTAATTTTATAAAACGTTGAATTTGAATGTGTAAACTTTCGAAATTTGCAGCAAAAACGTGAATTTGTAATATAAAATATTGCATATAAAGTGTGAAAGAGTGCACTTCATATGTAGAAAATAGATTTTAAATTGTAAGAAGTAGAATTTGAAGTGTAAATCCGAAAGTTAAGTTCTAAAATTTTAATTAAGTCCATAAAAAGTTTGAAGTTGAATTTCATCTGAGTAAAGTTTACTTTTCTTTGTTAAAAGTTAAATTTTAAGTACAAATTCAAAAGTTAAATTTTAAAACTTGAATTTAATTTTGTATAACGTTGAATTTTGAGTGTGAAAAATTGAATTGTAGCACAAAATATAAATTTTAAATTTTTAAAACTTGAATTTGTAGAGTAAAACGGAAGGTTAAGCTTAAAATTTTGATAAAGTTCATAAAAAGTTGAATGACAAGTGTCTAAACTGAGTTTGCAGCAAAACCGATTAAATAACTTCAAATATAAAAAGTTCAATTTCATCTGTGCTGAAATTAATTCTCTTTGTCAAAAGTTGAATTTGAAGTGAAAATCTAAAATTTAAGTCTTGAAACTTAGATTTTATTTGTAAATCTTGAATTTGAACCATGCAAACTGAATTTGCAGCAAGAAATATGGATTTGAAATGTATTGAATTGCATTGAAAGTTGAATTTCATCTGGTGAAAATTGGTTTTAATGTTGAAAAAGTTGATTTTGTACTGTAAATTCGAAAGTAAAGGCTAAAAATTTGAATTAAGTACGCAAAAAGTTGAATTTCTAGTGTCTAAACTGACTTTGTAGAAAAAACAATTAATTATGAATGCACAAAATTGAATTTCAAATGCAAAATGTTGCATTTTAGTTTTAGAAAATTCATTGTTTTTGTAAAAAGTTGAATTTAAAGTGTTTAAAGTGAATTTACAGCATACAAAATGAATTGGGAATGTATAAAATTGAGTTTTAAGTGAAAAAAAGTTAAATTTAGTTTCTATAAAATAGATTTTTATTAAATGTTAAAGTTGAATTTGGACGGTTAACCTAAAAGTTCAGACCAAAAACTTTAATTTTGTTTGAATTTCTGGAAAAAACTTATTTTTTTTTGGTTTGAAGTAACCAAACCGAATTTTCAACAGAAAGGATGAAGTTGGCATCTAAAAAACAGAGTTTAAACAGTTGAATTTCATCGAACGAAAATTTATGTTTATTTGTAAAAACCAGAATTTGAAATGAATTTCTGACACGAAAAATGAATTTGGAATGCATGAATTGTATAAGAAGTGTAAAATTTTGAATTTCATTCTTAGAAAATTGAGTTTTGTTTTCAAAAAGCTGAATTTGAAATGCATCAAATCGTCAAATGCAATGTTAAGCCTCAAAATATGCAAAAAGTCTCAAAATATGAATTTCATTTGAAGAAAATTGACTGCAAAAAGTTGAATTTGGGTTGCATTAAAATGAATTTGAGATGTTTTCCGATTAAGTTAAATCTTCACTGAAATGTGTTTTTGTAAATGGGGAAAAAGTCTTTAACTGGTCCACGTTACTTTTTCAAACTTGACCAATTTTATATTTTTTATTTTTTCTGTATTTTGCTCAAGTTTAAACATGCAATAGCATGGCATGTGGGTTAGGCGACGGACTCTTATGCGTTAGCTACGGAAGTTCAGGTTCGATTCTTGTATTGAACGGTTTTGAAGACTAATTAATTAATTTTTTAATCGTAATAATTAATTTTATTTTATTTTAAGTTTTGTTTTATATTTTAATCATAAAAAAAGGAAAATATTGGTGTATACTTAACCACATTTCTCAGTTTTATTAAGCCACAAAAACAGGTTATATTTACTTAAAAATCATGTAGTTACCTTTACCTTACCTTAACCTTACCTTAACCTTACCTTAACCTTACCTTAACCTTACCTTAACCTTACCTTAACCTTACATTAACCTTACATTAACCTTACCTTAACCTTACCTTAACCTTACCGTAACCTTACCTTAACCTTACATTAACCTTACCTTAACCTTACCTTAACCTTGCCTTAACCTTACCTTAACCTTGACCTTAACCTTAACCTTACCTTACCTTAACCTTACCTTAACCTTACCTTAACCTTACCTTGACCTTACCTTAACGTTACCTTAACGTTACCTTACATTAACCTTGCCTTGACCTTGTCTTACCTTAACCTTCCCTTACCTTAACCTTACCTTAACCTTGCCTTAACCTTACCTTAAACTTACCTTACCTGATCTTAACCTTGCCTTATTCTTACCTTGACCTCACCTTATTCTTACCTTGGCCTTACATTAATCTTACCTTAACTTTGCCTTAACATTACCTTAACCTTATTCATGTTGGAAAATGTTTAACTGAGATTTGGTTGAATTAACCTTGAAAAACATGTAGTTACCTTTACTTTACCTTTAATTTAACTTAACCTTAACCTTGCCTTAACATTGCCTATTCCTTACCTTAACATTTCCTTGATATAATCTTAACCTTACCTTTAAATTACCTTAACCTTACTTTGACCTTTCCTTAACCTTACCTTCTTCTTACCTTGACCTTACATTTACCTTACCTTATCTTTGCCTTAACATTACCTTATGGCGTTTTCGTTTCTACCAAAAAATGTTGCCTTTTCATTGCCCTTGCCTTTTTTCGTGTTCGATTCTAAAATAAGTGCAAACGGGTGAGTAAATTCTGTGTTCGTTTCTTAAAATGTCACACTCACAGAGGGCAAAAAAGGCGCATTTTCTGCCCTGCAAACTTTCTCAGGGTAGATGATTGCCCTGCATATCAGCTGTTTTTAAAACGATAATATTATCACATGCGTGCGTTAGACAAGGATGGTTATATTCGTTTATTTAAGTTGACATTTTTCGAGTAGGCAAAAACATGCACTTTTACAGGGTTGCGGGCAACATCGAAAACATTTTGCACTGCGACAGGGCAACATTTTTTGGTAGAAACGAAAACGCCATTAACCTTATTCATGTTGTAAAATGTTTAACTAAGAATTGGTTAGATTAACAAAATTTTTTCTCTGGATGTATAATACAATTTTGCGCACATTTTACCAATTTTGCCTCACTGTCCGTTGGCGCCATTTGGGCGCATAAAGACGTAAAATAAAAGTTACGAAATAAACCTAACAACCACCCCCGTTTTAATCAATATATGTTGTATGTTTGGTTACTTTGCCGGTTAATAAAAAAAATCAACAACAACAACTGCTCTGTATAGCAACATAACAATTTTATGTGCTTATTTTTTCTCCCACTTGAATTTCGTATCCTTCATTATATTAAAATTGTTTTTTATATGTCCGTTTTTTCTAAAGAAATTACGTTTGACGATTTTATTTATGTCTCTACTTCATGGTTTGTTTCTTCATGTCAAACAAGCGCCAAAGCAGAAGCAATCAACTACTCCCTTCTCGTATGCTGCATTTTAATGATATGCGCAGGACCTGCGCAGCAGCTATGCAATTTTATTGTCCTTTCACATAACATTGTACAGTTGTTTTCACGCAAATACTTGGTTTTATTTGGTTTTATTTTTTTTTTTTTTTTTTTTTTTTTTGGTAGTAAGTACGTGCATTTTGTAGCTTTTACGTTTTGCATTTTTAATTTATTGCGTGTTCTTTTTATGCTAAATTTTGTTTTCTTTCATAGTTATGGCAACCCTAGCACTTCAATTTGTTCCTGTGCAACATAAAAATTGCTTTAAATAATTTTAATTCAGTTAAAGTCCTTCTTAAAATAAGTTCATAGTTTGCTTGCATTAACCCTCATCGGCTGACCTGTCTGCTCTACCCACTCTACCTTCTGAGCGTCTAAATAAGCCCCTTTAAGCATAAAATTGTTTACCAAGCAGTATTACAACGGCTGTTGTTGACACTAAGACATGAGTGCTGCACATTGCTTCTTGGCTGCCCGTAGTTATTGTTACCATTTTGACAGTTATTGTTACTGTTATTGTTTGTTGTTTCTATAGCAACATTTGTTGTTCACATTTTAAATTATAAATACCTTTTATTGTCATTATTTGATGTCTTTACAGAAATTGCATGTTCCCAAAACAACCCAAGCGCTCACCTCTTTTTAACAGTCATATTGAGGACATTAACCTGTGCCTCTGCTGCACTTTATGTGGTCTACGTTTTTCACTTGCCACTAAACAATGTTATTTGCTCTTCCTTGTTTGTATCCTTGTTGCTATTGTTGTTGTTGTTGATTTAATGCAATTTACTGCTATTGGCTTTTGTTTCAATACCATTTAGCTTAACACTCTGGGGCTTTGAAGTCATGTTGAACTTGTTTTTTCTTACTCTATGATAAAATGCCTTAATAATAGAGCCTTTTTGATTTTGTTGTTGTTTTCGTTGGTTTTTATTTTTAGAATACTGCAGGGAAAACTATATTTTTTTTTAATTTTGTCTATCCCTAGATCTCTAAACCATAGCCCATAATATTTTCTTTAACCATATCATAATTGTCTGAATACCAAAAACAAACTCTGTTACTTAGAAGACTCTTGTGAAAAAAATCGACATACAGTCGATGCAAAACGTTAATTTTTTTAATTTTTGTTAATTGAATTTCATTGTTATACTCTATATTTTTTAAAAAAATATCAATTGAACGTGAAAATAGCACGTTGAAAATAAACACTTTTAATAAGAAAACTACGAACTTTTTATGAAAATAAATAAAACTGCATTTAATTTTCACTGCTTTTGTTAAACAATGTTAAATATCGATAAATATTTGAAAAACCCTAAGCTTCGACAATCGTTTTTGAAAATGTAAAAACATATCAAATTATGTCACGACCATACTTGCCCCTATATTTATTATTATATCTACTATTAGACCTGTAAGTGTTAACCTGAACGTTGTTGCACTGCTCCTTTTTATTTTACCCTAAACCTGAAAGGTCAGGGTATATTAACTTTGTGCAAACGTTTGTAACGCATAGAACGAAACGAGTCCGGTATAGAAAAGTATATATATTCTTGATCAGCGTCACCACGTGAGTCGAGCTATTTATGTCCGTCCGTCCGTCCGTCCGTCTGTGTGTTGTCCGTAAACACAGGATAAGAAGAAGGAGTCGAGATAATTGGATGAAACTTGGTACACATGCACCCAAGGATCTGCACTATTGAATATTTTTGGAATCCGCCCACGGACACGCCGACCTCCCATACAACGCAAAAATTTAAAACTGCATAACTCAGCTCATGATTAGCCTAAAACAATAAAATTTGGTTTGTATGTGTTTTATACAAACACAAAGATGTCTTCGAAAAATGGACGTCATCCGCTCAAGGACACGCCCACCTCCCATACAACGCAAAAATTGAAAACGCAATAAATAAGCCTCTGTTTAACCTACAGAGCTAAAATTTAGCACGTATGTTTTTTTATGACAAGACAAAGATGGTTTTGAAAAATGGACGTCATCCGACTACGGACACGCCTACCTCCCATACAATCCAAAAAGTTTAAAACTCAATTTTTAAGGTTATGTTTGTCATAGAGAGATGAAATTTGGTATGTATGTATTTCATACCAAAACTAAAGTGTGTTCAAAAATTGGGAGTTATCCGTCCATTACACGCCCACCTCCCATAGCGAAAGCACAATACAAGCATTTGCTGTGAGCTACAGGAATACAATTTGGTATGATTAAATTTTTCATCAACATTTAAATGTATATAAAATATAGGCTTCATCCACCCACGGAAACACCCATTTTCAATAATATTATTGTATATTGAAAAAGTAGGTTTAGGGTATAGTCGGCCTAGACCAACTTTAGACTTTCTTTACTTGTTTCTAACCTAAGTTGGTCCCAAAATAACATATTATTGAATTAAAAACCATGTTTTGACATCATATGATGAATATTATGTATGGAGAAATTATAATATGAGTTTTTTCATTAGTGATTAAAAAACCCGGAGTACTAGGACCTTTAGATACAAAGATCAATTTCTTAAAGCAAATAAAGTTGGCTGGATTCTTCGATCTTCTCTTTTATTAAAAAGTTTTTTAGAAACTATATAAATACATATCTGTGTCGACAAGGAATAACAACTAAACTCATTTTCAAAATTTCAAAAGACCATTTTTCAGATAAAAATTTCTCCCTAATAAAATGGTACCCTGACTTTTGTTGTTAAGATTTGATGGCCTCAAACATTTAATTTTCCAGGTACATCCATAAAAAATTTGCGTAATAGTGTATTTCGTTGTGAAAAAAAGCAATGAAAGTAATTATTTCTTTTTTCCTAACTCGACTTTAGAGGTTATTCCTTGTTGACACAGATAAAACACAGTTCGACAAAATGGATCGAAGTCAAAATACCTGGGAAATTATGTTATTTTTCTGGTAGGTCTTGCCGAGTTAAAGAATGTTCAATACTTTAAATGGACACCCCCAAAATTTGGACTTACGGTAAAACAACCGGTTTTGACCCCTTGTTGGCCTATAACATACCTGATTGTCACACGATATTAATAATTTAACCGGGTCCTGAAAGACGAAACCTGCAAAAGTTTGTATGGTCTTAGCTGATGTTGTTAATTTTCAATACTTTTCGATTGTTTTGAAAAACTTATGATAAATTTTCGTAAAAACGCTTTCCCGCGAAAATTATATATTTTTAAATGCGAAATTACATATCGCTTATTTTTTTTTTTTTTTTCACAAACAAACTGACAGAAACAGTGAAAATTGAGTGATGTCAGGATTTGGGGGCCTCGGTAGTCGAGTTGTTAGCTTAATCGACTGGCAACCTAGAGGTTCCAGGTTTGAATCTCGGTCTAGCCATGGTCCTACTCTTTTAACTTCTTTAAATTCTTTCCTCATTTCTTATCAAATTAAATAAAAAATCCATCAATAAGTATGTAAGACTTATGAAGTTGTTGTTGGTGGTAGAGATACTTGTGGAATGAGATAGCTTAATAACTCGAATTGACTGAGGTAAAGGCATAACACTTGCCGCAGATTTAAATTCGCATGTTGATTTAGCGAACCGCCACACATACAACATTCTATACTTGTTTAACTTGATTTCACTTTCTCTCCAACCAAGGTAGACTTGACTGAACCCTTAGTTTTCCGATTTCCGGAGTCAAATCATTGGTTCAAAGCTAAAAAAAAAAAAAACAAAAAAAAATGGAATTTCAAACTAGAATTTAATTCGTATGAAGAAACTTTTCAAAAAGAGACATCTGATCATATCTTAAAATTATTTCAAAAACCATGATATTGCTCATTTTGTGGAACAATGAATTAAATTTCACTCATTTCGTTTCGGAATTTCGCTATTTTTGTGGAACCTGGCTGAATATTTTTAATCCCTTTGCATGACAATTAGTTAAGGTGCACCTTTAATCTTTATCTTCATCTTCATTAAAGCTGGAAAAGGTGCATTAGATGTCCTTAATTTGATATGAAAACCGAAAGTAATGAGATTTACCAATTTTTTGTAAAGCGAGTTACCGCTTAGTTTTTGGATTATTTAAAATACTTTCATTTAATATTGCTGTTTTCTATAAAGATAATCTTATTGAAATCCAGCTGCTTTATTAATGCCAAATGTAAAAACATCTACACACAAATTTAGCAAAAAAATTTGAAAGAAATTTACTCTCTGAATATGTTGTACTAAAATTGTAACGCAAGTGACTAGCCTACATTATTATTTCACTAGATAAATATTATGGTACCACTGACTTTTTTAACCAATTTGTAACATACATAAACCATTATTTTCATAAAGAGTGCATTTTATTAATTTAATTTAATTTAATTTAACTCCATAAAACTCTCTGAATGTTACGCGAGTTACCATGGAATTACCACGTTTAATTATTTTGTATTAAATTTAAAACCGAGGTACTAAATTTCACATTTTATTTAGCCTTGACTAAAAAGTTTCTAGTATTTTGAAAAGTATAATTCTAATAGAAAAGTATTAAAAAATGCTTTAGTCCAGTGTTTCTCATCAGTGCGCCCGCGGGCAACGTATTAGTGTTAGTGACCTTATGCATGTAAAGCCGAAGCTAAAAAACGAATATCAGTCTTATGCCAACTGTCCACACAGAAGGTTCACGTCACATGCTTGCTTGAATTTGATTTTTTTTTCAGATAATTTGCGTGTTTATTTTAATTGATTGCAACAACTGCTATGCTTACACTCTAAGAAAAACACACAAGCCGTTTGTTGTTTATTTAACACTCATTGTTGTTTATGAGTACATATCATTGAGTTTGTTGTTGTTTTGTTTTGTTTTTTAAACAAACTTATAGTTTTCTAAATCATAATTATTATAAATAATTATTCTTGAAAACATAAATAAACCAACAAATATTTTATTTTGATTTCTGTGCATAGCTGCTAACACATATTCCCATAGAAAATACCTTTTTCCCATAAGCAAATTAAAAAATTACCACACAACTGCCTAACTTTCCACGGTAATTTTTTCATTAAAAAATACCACAGCAATTAAAAACATACCACAAAAATTCCCACAGCCATTAAAAAATACCTCAAAATTCCCACAAACATTAAAAATTCCCACAATAATTAAAAAATACCACAAAAAGTCCCAAAAAGAATAAACGGAATTTTTAATATATTAATTATTATTTTCTGTTTCATTAAAAAATACCACAGCAATTAAAAAATACCCCAAAAACTCCCAAGCCATTAAAAGATACTTCAAAATACCCACAAATATTAAAAATTCCCACACGAATTAAAAAATAACCCCGCGAATTAAAAAATACCACGGCCATTCCTTTTTCCCATAGCAATTAAAAATTACCACAAAATAGATTTTTCCCAAAAGTTGGCAGCTATGTTTCTGTGTACTTTAATGCTTTTGACGATTTTCCGAAACAGCTGATGTAAAATTGTTTGACCAAGAGCTATGTTTAGCATTCAACGTTGTTTGAACGTTTCTTCAATGTTTTGTTTTCAATGTTGAAATTGGCTCAGTGTATGCACATCGTTACATTAAGATACGAAGCATGATATCGTTGTGTGCGCTTGGCAATCACTGCTTTAGTCCAACGATTGGTTTACAAATTATTCCAAGATTTTGAATCGTGTACTGATATTTTTTTTTATTTTTACTGGATTTAAAATTAATGCTTCAATTAAATGAAAATAAGAAAAAAAATCAGCAAATTAAATTTCGTTTAAAATAATAAAATTAATCAAACGTCATGATGTCTATTAATGTTATAAATTAATTAAATGAAAATAAGATAGAAATCAGCAAATTAAATTTAGGTTAAAATAATAAAATTCATCACACGTCATGCTATTATGTTTTAGATCAATTAATCTATAAGTAGTTTTTTCGGGTAAGTTTGTTTTGCATTTGCTTAAGAAACCAAAACAATATTTCCTACGGTTAACCGCGAAACAGTCATGTCAAAATATCAAAAAAATCCATCAAAATCCATTTTGAGCCAAAAAATGGATGCCATCATAAATTTGATGCAAAATTTGCAGTTTTGACAAGTGCTTTCACGAGAGATTATCAGATCTAAGTTCCAAAACGATGACCTTAAAAAAGTTGCACAGTATTATGAAAAGCGAAGAATAAAAAGCATTCCCCTTTTGGCATGTTTTTCCCAATGTGCGGCATCTATGCCGAGATATAATTTGTGTCCGTATCAAAGCTCTCAGAAACAAAAGGCCCGAATCTCAGACTCAATTCCATTGTTTAAAGCTATGAGTAGTAAGGAAAAACTACGAAGTTAATGAAAAAAAAGAAATTGCACATTGATGTTACACCGAATGAAAACGAGCTTTATCGAACAAGATCCGAGAAAAATTCATATATTTTACCGAAAATATTATCGTAGCTGTCCTGAGTCTTAGCTATACATAGTGCACCCAAAACATACTCAACAAGTATCTTGAAAATCATCTGAAATAGTACCGAAGTAAGTCTGTATTATGTTCAAAAAGGGTAAAGACGAGCGACTATATTCGGAAAAAATACCACAAACCAACGAGTGCCCGATTCGGTCTTCGTTCGTACACTGTGCCTGCCCAAAGTGTTGCCCAGAACTAGCACTTCTTCGGTGCAGACGTAGGACATTCACCGACTTGGGCACCGCACATATATCTAGTACTTTATTGACAAAAAGTATTAAATTGTTTCTCGGGTATTTAATATCGAATGAATTCGATGAAAAATATTGACACATAATTTTTGAAAAATACCTATTTAATGAAATGTAAATGAAATGTGCGTTTTAAAACAGCAAAACAAATTTAGTGCAAAATTTTCGTAGTCAAAACGTAGTTAAAAAGAAAAAAAGGCAACAAATTTCATTTAAAAATTTGTCAAATTTGTCATAATTGTTTTGTGTCATTGACAGTCAATTATTTATGTATTTCATTTATTGTTTGTTTCACTGGTTTTGTTGTTATTCTAATAAATCATGATACAACAATGAGTCAAACTGGATTTATTTAAGCATTTTTTATTTATTTATTTTCTTTATGTCTCGAGATAAATCTTCTTATTTTTGTTTTGTTTTTATAGTTATTTGTGCTAAGTATTCAACAATCTGCCTTCATACAGACTCGTTACCACATACCTTGCAGCCCACTCTCAATTGATGAGTGTGCGTTGTAGATCTTACCATGAGTTTACCTTGAAATAAAGCAAATTAAGGTGTTTTTTGTTTTTACATATTTTTTTTTTTTTTTTTTTGTCAAGTGTTGAATGTTTTGATTTTCGACTTATGTAGATTTATATATTTTTTTTTTATATTTTTATTTTATTGATTTTTCAAGATTAACATTGGATTAGTTACTATTGACATTGAGCCGGTTTTGGTAGTGGTGATGATGTTGACAATGTTTTTACAACTACCTCCAGGTTTTTTTTTTTGAGCCCACAGTGCAACTTTGTATGACTATTAAGTATTTTTAGTACTAAAAAAATATTTATAAATATTGAACTTGTGCTTGAAAAATCTGCTTAAGATTTTCTGAGCACAAAAAACCATTTTTTTCTGAAGTTTTCTGTTCAAAATTTATTGTTAAGTTCTACTTTTGTCCTTGACCAATATAGTTGCTTGTGTTCAAATGTCAGTCAGTGCGTTTCCTTTTTATTTTTTTTTTTTTTGCTTCAAATCCTTTCATAGTTATGTAAAGCAATCATCATAGCTATGTCTTCTTTATCTTAACTTTTTTTTTGTGCTCTTGCCCATTGTTCTTCTTATATTGATTTAGCTTCAACAGCATTCTTTTATCATAGTTTTATTTTCTTATGGCGACGACATAGAAAAGTCGCCAGCAACTCATTTCAAAACTTTTGCTGTCACATTTTTTTTTTATTTCTAACATTATCTCACATTATATTAAGCACACAGCATAATTTTAGTGGTAAAAATTTTTGAAATTATTTTATTTTGCATTAAAATATTGTTCTCATCTTTCACATGCCATAATTTTGCTCATTCATCGATTTATCGGCTGTGAACTTGAAAACATCTGTTCGAAAAAAGAGTTCAAAATAAAAAATAAATTGTATGATCGTCAGCAGTAAACATTAGCAGCACAATTAACAGAAACATTATTAATAAAAATATCATTTTACTAGAAATTCTGAAAATTATTATTTGTATAACGACAAGTATGTATTATTGAGCTTTAGAAGCGAGATATGAAACGTCAATACAGGGTGTTTTGTTTACATGAACTTAGCATCAAGTTTTGATGTTTGAATTTTTCTTCAAATTAAATTTTTCTTCTCAACTATAATTAATTTCTTCTCCTTTAAATTTTTAAACTTTAATTTGCCATAAAGTCGTCTTAACTTAAATATTTTAAGGGGGAACATGACATTGGCCGTTTTTTTATAATTTTGTTTTTTAGTAAATATTCTTAAGATTCTAAAAAAAAACGACAAAAAATTCTTGGAAAAATTACTACGGGTTCAATAGTTACAGCCGGATAAGTGAGAATGCATTTTTAATTTTAACCTTTTTATACCCTAAACCTGAAAGGTGAGGCTATATTAACTTTGTGCAAACGTTTGTAACGCATAGAACGAAGCGAGTCCGGTATAGAAAAGTATATATATTCTTGATCAGCGTCACCATGTGAGTCGAGCTATCCATGTCCGTCCGTCCGTCCGTCCGTCCGTCCGTCTGTCCGTCTGTGTGTTGTCCGTATACACAGGATAAGAAGAAGGAGTTGAGAGAATTGGATGAAACTTGGTACACATGGTCACTTGGACCCAAGGATTTGCACTATTGAATATTTTTGGAATCCGCCCACGGACACGCCTACCTCCCGTACAACTCGAAAATTGAAAACTGCATAACTCAGCTTATAATTAGCCTACAACAAAAAATTTGATATATATGTGTTTTATACAAACACAAAAATGCCTTCGAAAAATGGACGTCATCCGCTCACGGACACGCCCACTTCCCATACAACCCAAAAATTGAAAACGCAATAAATAAGCCTCTGTTTAACCAACAAAGCTTAAATTTGGCACGTATGTTTTTTATAACAAAACAAAGATGGTTTTGAAAAATGGACATCTTCCGCCCACGGACACGCCTACCTCCCATACAACGCGAAAATTGAAAACTGCCAAACTCAGCTCATAATTAGCCTACAACAATAAAATTTGATATGTATGTGTTTTATACAAACACAAACATGTCTTAGAAAAATGGACGTCATCCGCTCACGGACACGCCTACCTCCCATACCACCGAAAAATTAAAAACGCAATAAATAAGCCTCTGTTTAACCAACAGAGCTAAAATTTGGCACGTATGTTTTTTATAACAAAAAAAAGATGGTGATGGAAAATGGACATCATCCGCCCACGGACACGCCTACCTCCCATACAACCCAAACAGTTTAAAACTCAATAAATAAGGTTGTGTCTGTCAAAAAGAAATTAAATTTGGTATTTATGTATTTTATATCAAAACTAAAGAGTGTTAAAAAATTAGGAGTAATCCGGCCACGAACACGCCCACCTCCCATAAAGTCAATATTTTTTTCGAAAAAACACACGTTCAAATTTGAAACATCACCAAAAATTTAAAAAAAGCTCCTGTCATACGATAACCAATTTTGTTAAGATTTAAAAAAGTCATTTTTTTCCAGATCTGACAATTTTTGCGACTGCAGCGCTGCAACCACGAGGACCCGTTTTTTTCTCTGCCAACAGTTTGAAGCTCTATAGAACCATGTTGGAGTGAAAAATATATTTTTTGAATATTTTTCTTGTAATTTGTTCAATTCTCTACAAAAAATTTTGGAAAAATGTTTGCTTTTGACTGAGTTATGAATTTTTAAAAAAACGTCTCATTTCTCTGCCTTTAGTTATAAATTTTTTTTTTTTAGACTTAAACTTTATCTTCATTAATCGTTCCAAAAAAGCTTGACTAACTTTCAAGTTTTCCCTACAAAAATTGTCAAGTTGTTGATAACTCTCGAGTAATATAATTTTTTCGAATTTTTCGAAAACTATTTCAGATTTTTTTTAAATTTCATATTTTAATTTTTTCATATTGTTCTACATTTAAACTTTAACTTCATTAAACGTTCCAAAAAAAACTTTTCACAGCACACCCTGCAGTTATTTCATAAAAATAAAGCGCTACTGTAACCGCTAGATTAAATAATCTGCGTTCATATCAAGCAATTTTAAGCGCAACCATTTACACGGAATGTAAAAAATTACAATAAAAATAGAAATAAAAAATAAAAAATAAAAATTAAATTAAATGGAACGCAACACTTTCATCTATACAACAGCTTATATAGCTATGTAGCTTATCATAGTTTTTTCTTTGTTTTCTCCCCCACTAGATAAACGCTTGACTGTTTTTAGTGTCGGATGCTTGCCCGACTTTATGGCGAGCGATACTCTGTTTGACCCCATTATGAAAATGACCCTGGACCTTCATCAATTTGTTGCAATGTATAAGGCAAAAAAAAAAAAATCACTTAAATGATTCAAAAGTTAAAACAATTGATTCGAATGATTCAGTGAAGAGAGGAATTTGAGCACATATTTTGCTATTTTTAAAATTAATTTTGCAGTTTTTAACTAACAAAGGTTACAAAAACCACAAAAGCAACATTTCTGTGAAAAGTTATGAACAACTTTTCTTTCTAGCACAGAAAAAAAAAATTTTCTCAAAACTACTTTCCGCTGTGCCATTCACATTTTATTCCGTTTTGTCTGAAATTGTTTGTATAAAAAAAACAACAACAAATTTAATTAGTCATTAAAATTTTCTATTGAAAAAATAAAAAAGAAACAATTTAGCGTTTTTGTCACTGAATCTTTAGTCATCCACTATTAAAAATCATTTAACCTGTCACAGCGCAATAACTTTTGAACTGTGCAAGTAATAAAAAATATTTTCTGCTTTTCAAAACCGTTGAATAAATGCACAATTAAACAATTTAATTATTTATCCAATAGACCGTTAGTTTTTAACTATTTTTCCACATGAAAAATACGTAAGTAAAATGCTACAAACCACCAGAGGTCTACATCAGCAACACACAATGGGTTAAAATTAAAATCACTGATTCTGTCGATTAGTTCTGTCGATTTCTTTAGATTTTTTAATACATATTTATATCCAGAGAAGGAGAATACAATTCTAAAGACACAGATTTAAACTACAAAACTTAAAGAGAATTTCAAAATTGAAAATAGAAAGTTTAAGTCGAGGAGAATTTCAAAATTGAAAATAGAAAGTTTAAGTCGAGTTTAACCTGTTAGAAAGATCTGAGAAATCGTAGAAATAAATTCGTTCCTATGAAAAAAACACTTTATCAAAATGATTTGAAATTAATTTTATGAAGAAAGTAGTGTCCGACCGATTATTCGGCTTCGGCTTCGGTAATCGGCATAATCGGCCTATATTTTGATCTTCGGCTTCGGCTTCTGCTTCGGCCGAAATAGCCGATTATTTTTGCCGAATATTATTGCTTTGCTAAACAATTTTTTTATAAGTTTTTTGAATTTTTTTGAATTATTCAGTAAACATTTTAAACATTTTCATTGTTCACTTTGTGTTTCTCTCCTTTTCTGTTCTCTCATGAGTTGGTGTTCATTCCTTGAAAATTTTATTCAAATGATAAATGCAGCGAGTCCGACTGTTACGTTTCTGTTTTTGTTATGGACTGAAATATAAACGCTAGAAATTTTCTGCCAGATTTCAGTTAGTATTATATTTCTGTAGCTTTTCTCGACTGGATCGAAAATATATTCAATTTTCTTCTACTTTATCCTGACGTCAATAATTCGATTTACAGAAATATCCGAATTTTGCAGAAAAACTCTTACGTTTAACTCGAATTTAAGGGGACATTCAAAAAAGTTTATTTTAATGTTTTAAAATGCCTTTAAGTTGAATAAAACACAAGATATCATTTTGAAAAATTATATATATATTTTGTAGTAAAAAAATCACACAAAAAAAATTTGATTTAATTTTTTTGATTTTTTTATCTTCAAATATGGCTACTGCAATTATTTTAAAAAAGCATCAAAAAACCATAACGGGCATGATTACAACTCACTGGAACATCGGAAAAAAACAAAGAACGGGGTTTTTATCAGCATCAAAACCGCCATGGAATGAACTAGAAGAAACAAGTTTGGTCAAAAAATAACAAAATGGCGGCGTTTTTTCAAAAATTGACCAGTTTTTTTGGACAATATTGGCCAAAAACTCAAAAACTATAGAACCGATTTTTCTGTCCGTAGTTCATGCCATGCATCAACAAGTGTAAAACAAAATATTTAAATTTCAATTTAAGTAAATGATTCTTTAAACAAATTCCTGTAGCAATACATCTGATTAAAATAATAAAAAAAAATTTTTTTTGAGTAGTTTTTAAAAAAAAAAATATATTTTTAATTTTTCAAAACGATATCTTATTTTCTATTCAACTTATACGCATTTTAAAACATTAAAATAAAAAAATGTCCCCTTAATGATTTCAGTAAGTTTTTTGTACTGAAATGAATATTAAAGGTGGTTAAATTTTAAGGGCCGATGCTGATTTTGACAAAACACAAATTATTCAAAAAATTACTGTCATTTCTTTTTATTATGATAATATTGGTATGGTTCAATTATGTATTAAACAAAATATCGGCCAATTGGCTGCCGTGACCTCGGCGGCACACCTCCATCCGTTGGTACAAATTTTCGATGACGCTGAGGCATAATTGAGGTTCTATGCCGCTAATGTGCCGAATTATCTCATCCTTTAGCTTTTGAATTGTTGCTGGCTCATCGACGTACACCTTTTCTTTCAAATAACCTCAAAGAAAGAAGTCCAACAGTGTCAAATCACATAATCTTGGCGGCCAATTGACATCTCCACCACGTGAGATAACACGGCCATTGATTTTGTCGCGCAAAAGAGTCATTGTTTCGTTAGCGGTGTGGCAAGTGGTACCATCCTGTTGAAACCACATATTGTCCACATTTATATCCACTAATTCGGGCCTTAAAAAGATCGTTATCATCTCACGATAGCGAACAACATTCACAGTAACTGCCTGACCGGCCTCATTTTGGAATAAATACGGACCGATGATGCCGCCAGCCCATAAACCGAACCAAACAGTCACCCTTTATGGGTGCAATGGTTTTTCGACAATCACTCTTGGATTATCATTCGCCCAAATGCGGCAATTCTACTTATTGACGAATCCACTGAGGTGAAACTGTGCCTCATCACTGAAGATGATTTTCTTCGAAAATGATCATCCACTGTTGCCATTTCTTGAATAACTTTAACGCGTGGCTCAATTATGTGTCTTTCCATGGTTCAAATTGAGTTAGTCTGAAATAGAGAAATGCCAAATGAAATGGAGAAATTTGACGTTTAGGTGTGGTTCACATTCAACATCGGCCCTTAACAAAAGCAAAGAATAACTTTATAATTTTTTACTTGAAAACATTTGTTTCTTCTTCGGCTTCGGCTTCGGCCTTCGGCCGATTATTTCCATTTTGCCGAAGAATCGGCTTCGGCTTCGGCTTCGGCAAAAATTCACGTTCGGTCGGACACTAGAAGGAAGACTAAAACTCAGAATGCATCAAAGGTATTAGAAGTGACGTTTATCAAAACTAATTCCCACAAAAAATGTGGAGTTGACTAACGGTCTTTGGCCGCATTACTACTCGAATTCCAAATCTAATATTTTATACTAGTTTTCGAATTTTTTAACTAAAGTTTTCGAATTTTGAACAAAGAAAGACACATTTGCTCATCACATAAAATCATCACCACATAAAATATAGATGGGATGGGATAAGAATTTGTCGAACCTACCATACAACTCCAAATCGTCAGACACGATATTTTGACATATTTAGTTCAAAGATTCCGAGATATAATATTGGCAATTGAGTTGACTATCATCGGCACTTTTGAAAAGAAATGGTCAGGATACGAACATGGGAGCTTAGTGAGAAAAATATCCCATAAAATCACTACCAAATTCCCGCCTAAGACTGTAGAACACGAACGAAATTTCTCTTAGTATTTTCAATTAGCGTAGACTTATTTTCTTAGTAAATTTTAAAATTTTGTGCAATTAGCACGCAAGGCATAAAAATTTAGTTGGTTTTTTGTATATTTGCTTAAAATGGTTGAACATTCTCCCTTTTTCCCTTAACCCTTTCAGTCACAGCGGTACGTTCCCACCCAAATGATTATCTCTTTAACCCTCTTATATTCATTCAAATTGGTTGCAAATGGAAACCCAGAGGTTTTGAGGTTCGTTAATTCCGAATATAAGAATTTAAGACACTGATTTATAATCTTATCACGGAGAGATATTTGAGCTGATAGAAATTCCAAACCAATCAATTTTGGGAGTGATTCTGAGCTAAGCCATAATATTCTTGATATCAAGCCCTAATGTAATTTTTTATCAATAAAATTTTCACTTATAAAAAACCTAATATGCCCACATGCGTCCAATATCAGAAATTTTTGGATTGTTTTTCAAAAAATTAATATGCTAACTTGTGTCCAATTTATGTCATTTTGGTGCTGTTTATTTAAGAACATTCTCATTTGTGTCCAATGCTTGCCATTTGTGGATTGTTAGTAAAAAAAAACAATATGCCTAATCTAAGAATTTTTGGAATTGTTTATCAAAATATGTGAAATGCCAACAATATTTTCAAATAAAAGCAATTTATGACATTTAGTAGCGATGGCAATAAGCAAAATAAAAATTAAATTTTCATCGTCCAAATTAGATATATTTCATTCTAAATAAAAATTAAATTTTCATCGTCCAAATTAGATATATTTCATCCTATTATTATTTTCTGCACTTTTATTCACTGTTATACTAACAGGAACAAAAAACCAACTGAGAATTATGTCGTTCGGTTGCTCATTTTTTGATGTGCAAAAACAACAGCAACAAATTTGTTTTTTTACAAACATGCCCAAGATTTAGCGCAAATTTACGTGTTTATCAAACAAATTTTCAAGACCAATTTCTGGCATAAATTGCGAACGTGAATAGCATGTTTTGAGATGGTTTTGAGCTCTATTGAGCTCATTTCAGTTACGAACGCTTTGAGCTTGATTTTAGTCCATTTTTTTCTCTCCGTAATATTATTTAACAATTGAAAGAAGTCAAGAGAACTATTCCGTTCTTTGAAAAAATCCTATATGGAAGTTCACGTCGTGGGGTTTTTGGGTCATCAACTATGAGTTACTTTAATAAGTTAAGTTATGGATCGAATAAGGGATTTTCCGCTTACCGTTTATATATAAAAAAAAACAACGACAAATTGGCCATTTCAGACCTTGAATGGACTTTGACCGAGCTTCTTTTGATCAATTGTGTTGTGTGTGTTATTAAATGCTTGCACACAATTGCCCAATAACTGGACCTACATGTTTTATACCGACTCCAAACGGCTAAAGCTCATGTTCTCAAGAAGCTTTACATGGCATTATTTACTCTCTGAGGTTTGCCATTGTCTGCAGAGAGGTGACGTGGGAACAGAAAAATGTATTTCTATTGAAAAAACTTTTGCCCGAGGTGAGGTTTGAACTCGGGATCCGTTGGCCGCCACACCTTAACCGCTAACCTTCTATACACCACATTAATTCCGCCGTCTTGGATTAGGAAACTATCAAAATCGGTTCAAAAACCTTCGAATAACCAAATTCAGACGAAAAAATTAAGAAGAAATATATGTGACTAATGTTTTAACCACTTTTACACCACTTTGCACTTGAATTTTTTAATATTTTACTCAAATTTTCCACAAAATTTTTTTTTTTCAGAAACAGCCGAACATTTTTTTGACATTTCATTAAACGTTCATTAACTTTCTGAAAGAAGAAACATTAGTTTACAAATTTTTCATTTATAATAGATTGAAAATTATATTCGGCATTGTCTAATATAATCTAATATACTAATATCTTAAGGACATCGGGTTCAATTTCCACCCAGCAGATTTTTATTTGTTCCTTTAGCTCAATAACCATCTTAAATTACCTGCAATTTGAGTAGATCTTACAAGCCAGTATAAACTAATGTCCTTGATTCGAAACCAAACCTTCGCTCCCCTTCCACACATGAATGTTTGCATTGTCTTGCTGAAAAGTGTGCTAGATTATCATATTATTCTTTGTATATATCCTGGAATTTATTTTCGTTTTAATGAACCAGAATTGTAGGTAAAGGCACCACATACCATTACAGATCCACCTCCAAAGTTAAACTTTATTCTTGACCCAAGTTTTTTGCCGGTATCATACCATGAGAAGCGCAAACCATCAGGGCCAACGAGAATAAATTTCGTTCGAAAAAATTACGTTTTCCAACTTTTTTGTCCAGTGCATTTACTACTGGTCACAGAAAGACCTAGGGAAAATGTACAACAGTACAATCCTTAGAAACCAATACTTAAGGTCCGAATTGACCCTATGAATAAAAAAACAGCTAGTTTTTTTGATGCAATTATATTGCCCTTAAATACTAGAACCAAATAAACTGTCAAATGAGCCAAAAGGTACCACCTACTAGATCCCAATTTTTTATACCAAAAGTTCTGAAACCAAGTGGGTCGGAAAGGCTTAAATTTGTGAAAGCTGTATTAAATGTTTCTACACTCAGAAAAATATCAACTGTTATATTAACAGTCGGCCACTGTTATTTCAAAACACTGTTCGATTGAATGATTTGCGTTTAAGTAAACAATTTTCTTTGTTAAATGAACGTTTCAAAGTAATTTTGTGCTGTTAAAATCATCTGTTGAAATATTTTTGTGCTTATATTGAATTGTCAATTTTTTCTAAGCAATAGTTTTTATATGTGTTTTGCTATATTTATATTATCGTTGCCAGTAGCTCAGTGGATGTGCACTAGACTGTCACGCGGGAGACGTGGGTTCGAACCCTAGCTGTGTAAGTATCAAAAATTTTAAATTAATAATTGAAATAATAATAATTCTGTTTCATTAATTGTTTGGTCAAAAAAAAACCTTCAAAATAGAATGCTTACAATCTTGCAAAAAAAAAAAAATGTCATTTTTTATTTAAAAAAAAATATTTTAAATAAAAAAAAAAATTTTATTGGCCTTGCCCGATTTGAACCGTGGACACTCGAGTACTAGACGCACAGGTTAGCACACTCGGCCATACATGAACTTTCAAACCAATGATCAAATTTCAGTAAATAAGTTTTTATACGGGTTCCGTGTTCCATAGACCAACAGTCAACCAACTGTTGATTTGAAAGTTTCATTTGTTGGATGGTATTTAACAGTGAAATCTGTTTTTTCAACCCATGATTTGTTTGATAAAACAGCATTTTTTCCCTGAGTGTATTAAGAAATATTGCAAATGTGTTCAGTATTTTAGCCTATATCTACCCACATTTTGGGTTAATAATGCTCCAAAATTGCAGACACACCAATAAACAAATTCTATGCAAGAAAACTCTACTTATTACGAATTAATTTCTTGTTAAAATTCATCGATGAAACCACTATCGATGTTGTCACTTCTTAAACATGTACTTGACATTGAGTTTCTTGAACAAGGATCGAAGCTAGTAAGGTATATCTTCGTCTTGGTCGAACTTAAAATACCTCCACGGCCAATTCGTAAGGTAGATTTTTCATGAGATTTTTAAGATTTAAAATTTTACTACTTGATGATGTCTAAAATACAAACGTATCAAATTGTTTTCCAGCAGTATAAAGATAAGCCTTTTTATAGAGTTTGGGTTTAAATTTTGGAGTTATATTGGAGATAGGCGCGTTCGTGGTGGATAAACGCTCACTTTTGTTTAAATTTTAGTCGATTTTTAAAACATTTTTTGACTGAAAGAAAAATATTTTAAGATTATTGTGTGAAAATTTCGATCCGAGAAAATTGACAGAGATGTAGCATTTTTAGTATGAGTGCCTCAAATGCAATTTTCAGCGCAATGTTAAACTTTAAATCGATTTTCCTACAAATCGCTTTTTAAAGCCGGATTTGATTTTTTACCCACTTTTTTCTATACACTTAAAACGCTGTCGAATTTGTGGCTAGGTAACGCTGTCGAATTTTTTTTATATTTTGATTTTAAGTCCTTTTTATTAAGGCTCAAATGTTGTTTTTTTTTTGGTCGAAAATCGGTTTTTTTACTTTTTTTAAGTCTAAATCACCAGAAATCTAAAAATTAAAAAAATTCTTTTTGACAGGGCTACCTATAAAAACTTATAAACTGAAATAATCACTTTGGTTTTTACGTTTTAGACGAAGTTCTGAAGTTCATCGTAAAACGCCTTTTCCCGAGGCGTCTGACAAGAATTGCACATTGTTCAAGTCTTTATATTTTTTTATGAAAATTTCATAGAGCATTCTTGAAATGTGACCTGACAATACCTCATTGGAATAGCATCATCTTTATTCACTGTTTCTTCAATAAAAATTCATGAAAATATGCCATTTTGCTGTGTTGACGGCGAAATATCTAACGATTTAAGAAACAAAAGAAAAACGGGTTTCTAGACTTGAACAAGGACTTAACACAAAATGTAAAGAAGGTGACTTAAAAAATGCAATTAAAAATTCTCAAAAACACTAGGATATAAAATTTAAGCGAATTCGAATGAAGCGCCAAATGCGGAATGGATGGAAAAAATGGAGTTTGAGTGAGATGTTGATACGGTTCGTAAAAGAAACGGTTTTTTCCATTATCTGGTAAACACTTATAACAGCCATAATATGTTCGCCGTTTCGAATTATAATTTTGAACTCTAGATTCGAAATGAGCGATCCAAAAACACTCAGAGTACCATATTTGTCCCAAAGCTCAGCTCCAATGATACAATAATGATCTACAATTTTGATACCTCCTGAACCCACAGTTAGTCGTATAGTACTTACTGTATTATGAGACCGTTTGGTTATGAAGATCATCTATATCTCGCAGTCTACAAAGAAAACTGCTGTATGCAAGATTCGAAAAACCCACTCATAGTCGTAGAGAAACAAAATTCATTCTGAGCGTGTGACTGTTTGGTGTGGTTTTTGAAGTTCACTATTATTGACCAATTTTTCTTCGAAAATGAAGCCGCACCACACTAAATGAAATTTAAAAAAGTGGCAATTGATCGCCGCGATAGGTTTAGTGTTTAAAATTACATAAAAGCAATAGAAAGAGAGAGTATTTTCGAGCATAAGCCATTGTCTCCAAGTGAATAAAGGCATTACTTTGGCATGTAACAACGAGTTAACAAAAGAAAGAAAAAAACTTTGTTTATTTATGAATTAAATTTAGCGTTATGTGATGGTACGCATGCGCATAAACACAATGAGCCAGCCCAGAGCATTGTTGGTGTTTGAAGGTGTTACACCTGGCAATGATTTAGCTGTGACAGCTGTTGCCAACTTTCTAATGTTGTTAAAAAAAATTTTATAGTAACAGTTTTAACTTTAATTATTTTAGTCTAAGTTGTTGTTTTTGCCAACAATTGAATTTTTTTATATACAAAAAAAATCATAAAATTCATAAAAATTAGAAATGCAGAAAAATTAAATAAAAGTTATAAAAATAAAATATTTTTGTTGTAAAGCAGAAATTTGATTTAAAATAAGAAATATTGTATAAAATAATGTTATGTTTCATGCAGCTACTCCCTTATAAATTGCTTATTAAGTGCTGAAGTGCGGTGGCAACACTGTTGGCGTTGCATGAACAAGTGTTGATAAGCGTTCTACATCATTGAAAATTTCTTAATTGCTGTAAAATTTGTTTGAAAAAAAAAATAGAAAAAAACTACAAAATGTGCAAGAAAAATTCTACAGAAATGCATGAATATCGTTGTTTCGTTACGCCAACAACCCACACACACTGGCATTCTATGAGTTTGGCGCGCGAACAAAGCATTTAATTATTGCTGAAGTTGCGTTAGAATAGCTGATGTTGTTGTTGTTGTAATTGTTGTTGTTGTTGTTTTATGTTACAACATTTTGTGCTTCATTGAGGATTGAATTTCATTATCATGGCCACGCGAATGACTGACAGAATCAATGAATGAGCATCATTGAGGTTTTACTTGAATGAAATTTGGGTGATACAGTCTATATGACAAAAATCAGCCATAGATATGCCGTACACTTGCTCTACCATTTTTTTTTTTTTTTTTTTCACTAAGACTACAATAAATTTAAACGAACTTTTCGCTTAAATGTAATACAATTTTGCGCTAATGAACTCATTTTTGTTATTATTTATATTATTTTGTGCGGTCATCTTTGCAAATTATTTATGAGTCATGATTTTTTGTTTGTTTTTTTTTTTGTGCTGTGTAGGCTGTTGGGTATGCTTTGCTATAAAGTTTAATTAAAACGAATTTGTCATGATGAGAAAATTATACCCACAGAAAAAAAGAATGTAAAATTTAAGATGCCAAAATAATTCTGCTGAATTAGATTACAACGTTTTGAATGAGCACGGTTTTTAATAATTGAAAAAAAAAAAATAAATAAAAGAAATTACAAAAATTTTTGAAATAAAAAAATAAATATAAAAACTAAATACAAAAATAAATAAAAAAGTATATAAAAAATAAATTAAAAAATAAATATATTAAAAAATTAAGAAAAAAAAATAAAAAAAATAAAAAAATAAAATATTTATTAAGTATTAGCAAGTATTAGCGTCTCTTGAAATATTTTCTCACTTTACTACACTCAGGGAAAAAATGCTGTAATATCAAACAAATCATGGGTTGAAATAACAGAGTTAAATAAGACCCAACAAATGAAACTATCAAATCAATAGTCGTTTGGCTGTTGGTCTATAGAACACGGTACACGTATAATATTTTTTTTTTCAATAGAAAATAAAACGTACAATTTTTTGTAAGATTGTAAGCAAACTTATTTTTAAGGTTATTTTTGACCAATCAGTTACCGAAACAGAACTAGAATTTCATTTATTTAATTAAAATTGTTGATACTTATACAGCCAGGATACGAACTCATGTCCTCCACATGACAGTCTAGCACACTTCCACTTCCATACTTTAAAATTATAAAAATTTCATTTATGCAAAGACTGGATCACTGGACCATCAATTTTTTGAAAATTCAACTGAGGCATTTGCCGTTATTTTTTAAAGATTATTCAAATACTGCAAAAATGTTTTAAAATATCGCCCATTCCACGCCTAATGTAAGTCGTAATTGGCTTCATGCTCTTCGATTTGCTTGAAATGTTGGCTATAGATTCTCTTTCCACACTTCTTAAACAATTCTTAAACAGTTCAATGTTGTAACTTTTTTCTTTTCAGAACGATTTGAAAAATTCTTGCAGTAAAATTGACAAAAATTCAACGAATTTTAATGTAGGTTTTAAAAATGTTGTTAACTTAAGAAAAAACAAAGTGAATAAAACGGAAAAAATCTAATTTTTAATTTTTTCAGGTTTTTCCCAGTTTTATGGGCCAAGGTGCGACATAACATTCGCAGCAGAGAAAACAGACCTTTTTTAAAAATTTATAACTGTCAAAAAAACATTTTTCCAAATTTTTTTTTATTATTGTAGAGAATCGAACAAATTACAAGAAAAAAATTCAAAATAATATATTTTTTACTAAACCATGGTTTTATAGAGCTCCAAACTGGCGGCAGAGAAAAAAACGGGGCCTCGTGGTTGCAGCGCTGGGAGTCGCAAAAATTGTCCGATCTATTGTCTTTTTAAATCTTAATAAAATTGGTTATCGTATGACAGGAGCTTTTTTTTACATTTTTTTTAAATTTTTGGTAATGTTCCAAATTTGAACGTGTGTTTTTTTCGAAAAAAATATTGACTTAACAAATTCATAAAAAATCGAAAAAAAATAAAAAAAAGCTCGTGTCATACGATACGAATCAAGTTAAAAAAATACAAAAAAAAAATTTCGTCAAAAAATGAACCCGCTAGTGCCGCAACCAGTACAAAAAACATGGTTTCTAGATAAACTCGTGCAAAGTTTGTAAACAAAGAAAAATAAAAATGAGCTCTCACTAATCCGGCTGTAACTTTTGAACCCGTAGGTTTTTCTTAGAATCTTAAGAATATTTACTAAAATACAAAATTATAAAAAATCGATTTAAAAAACGGGCAATGTCATGTCCCCCTTTAATATAGAAAATCAAATGTTTGTCTATCTGTCTGTTCCGTTTGGCTCGCGCATCGTTTATCCGATTGAGCTGAAATTTGAACTTCGAGTACTTTTCATAAATTGTAAGATTATAAGGTGTGTAAAAAAGTAAAAAAGTGGGCGGAAGTCTGTGGGCGTGACACTCCATAATAACTTCTAAATGCCTGTCCCGATTTCAATTAAATCTGGTATGAATGTTAAACTGCACCCAAGAGATAACATAGACTATACAAAATGCCAAAGGCTTCCGCAAGAGGGCGCTTTATGCAATCAACTATGTCTGCCTCATTCACGTCAAAACAGATGTACCGATTTCGATGAAACTTGGTAAGCATACGTACCTATTACTGAAATAGATCCTATGATTTTAAAAGTTCTTTCGACAATAATCAAGGAATGAGCGGAAGGCAAACGAAGTCAATGACCAAAGACCAAAGACTAACAAAAAAAAAAGATGAAAGATGAATTAAGATGAACAAAAATTAGATAAAATTTATCTAATTTAATTTAATTAAATTCTAATTTAAATTTTTTCTGAAATAAAAATACATATTAAATGCATGTTATGAAAAACTCGAAACGCATATTTTGCGAAATGGCTTTTTTCAAACTAGGTGACAATTTTCCTCGGAAACCAGACGTCGGATTGAGACGTGGAAGATTTAATTTTTTGTTTTAATCATGTCCGGCAGGTACTGTTTAACGGAAATTTGACTTAACACTTTCGACGGAGGAAGGGGGTAAAACCAAAAAAAAAAAAAATGATAATTTAAAAATTTAAAAAAATTGAATTGATAATATAAGAAATTATAAATGAGAGCAGTTTTAAAAATCGTCTTTTTCTGTGCTCGAGCCGATGAACTGTAAAGTGAAATACAGTGTCAGAAAAAATGTAGATTGCGAAAAAAGCATAATTTGGCCATGGTCATTTTTTGTTTTTGAAATTACAAAAAAAAACTTTTTTTTGAGATATGAGCAAATTAAATTTTTTTTAAAAAGTTGGCAACTCTAGCATACAAATATTTTATATTTTTAAATCGCTTTAATTAAAATTTTTAAAATGACAAAAAAAAAAGTTTTTTGAGATATGAGCAAATTTTCAAAAGCTGGCAACAATATTTTATTTTTTTAATCGCTTTTTAACCATGCTTTTTAACCATTCTTTAATTAAAATTTTTTAAATTAAAAAAAAAATTTATGAGAATGAGCAAATTAAAATTTTTCTCAAAAAATTGGCAATTCTAGCACAAAAATATCAAAAATATTTTATTTTTTTTTAAACGCTTTTCAATAGCTTCCTAACCATGCTTCACTTACAAAAATAAGGTTACAGATGATGGAGATATGATTTATTGGAAATTAAACTATTTTTAAAATGTTTACTTTTATCAAAAATTGGAATCTCCATTGACCCCCGACTAATATCCAGTTTTTCTTGAGAGGTGCTATTATAGAGGGTTAATGACGTTTAATTTATTATTTTTGCACATAAAACTTAAAATTTGCGTCTCAGTGCTATATAAAAATTACAATTAAAGCATTTCTGCCTGCTTCATTCAACTATCTAATTTTTTTTTATTTTCAAACTCAAATTTTTATCAAAGAAAACACCAAATTGTTGTGGTTTTCCACTACATATACCAACCCTGCATACCATACCAATTGTGGTATATTTTTAATTATGCGTTTATGATGAACGCTTCAAAACTTTGCCTGCGTTTTGCTCTGTTGATAGCAACAGATAGTAAGAAAGCAGAGAGAGAGTCTGTTTGGTGTTGGTGCTGATCTTATCAATGAACACTTGAACGCTCTAAAGTGGTACAATTAATATTGCATCATTTAAAAATTAGATACTGAATCAAAGTGTTGATTTCTTTTAAATACTTCCTCAAGATACTGATGCACATGATGATTTGATAATTTGATATGTGTTGAAACTAAGTGGTACTCGTTTTGTTAGGAAATTGACAACTAAACAAAACATAAACAATGTAATTTGTACTCTTTTGTAAACAATTAATGGAAAAGTAATAGGGAGGAGGGAACTATGTGTAATATTTTGATGAATGAAGTTGATGTTTTAATGACTTGTGGTACTTGTTGTTTACTCTATAATTTTGTTAGAAAAAATGGAAAGGATTTTGTAAGATTTACAGAAGCTGATAACATTTTTTGTTAAATTATCTAAGAGCTGTCGCTGAAACAATAACAACACAGTAAAAAATATGAGGATACATTTTATACTATTTGGTATAAATATAAATCCATACCAAATATGTTATAAAATTTATACCATAAAATCGTATACGCAAAATTTATACAAAGTTGGTATAGATTTTATCCGAAAAGTGTATAAAATGTGTTTACACCAGGTTGGTATACATTTTTATAAGCAAAAGTAAAAAATCTTTTTAAACCACATTTGGTTACTTTGTATAGCAATATTGTATAAAAATATGTGGCACATATGTAAACATACATTAAATATGTTAATATGTATTACATTTAAAGTCATTAATTAGGAATAATATTAAGATTTCAATTGATAGGTTTTTGATTCATGATATATTATTTTTTTTATATTTTCAAAAACAATTTGACAGGAAAAATAAAGGGTAAAAAATTGTACTCAGAAATTTGCATGGTTAATCATGTTGGCAGAGATTCCAATTCAAGCGCAATATTTTTGTCTTAATTTTATGTGTATAAAAAAATTTTCAACGGAACTATTTGCGCATAACATGATTACTGACAGAAGAACAAACGCCAACTGATTGTCTGCTAGCATCTATGAAGTTCGGTAGCTTTGAAAACTCGACTTGTACGTGAAAGCCGAGTGGCTCTGTGAGGTTCTCGTGTACATGATATTTATAAATTCATATGATATGATATTTATATTTATAAAATTAATGTCATAACTGGATATTTATAAATGATATTTATAAATGTATGGTATAAAAATGAAACTATTTTGGCGTAAAATAGCTGTTTGAATGGAAATGCAAGTTTTATACTATAGAGTGGAATAAAACTTATAATAAATTAAGAATAAAACGAGCTTATAAGAAATGTTATAAACAAGATAAAATTTACTCTCAAACTTTTTACTGTGAATAGAGCAAATCGAATCAGTCAGCTACATAACGAAGACTTAATTTGACGTATATTTAAGGGAGGCGGGGAAATATTGAGAACTAAGTGAGAATTATAAACAAACTCACATGAGTAATTGAAACGCTTAAATATGAATGGCAAATCGCTCGGAATGAGCGGAATACGCGAAATAAAAACATTTTCACCTTTGAATTTTCCCTCAAAATCGTTGCTTAATTGAGATTTGATTTGAGATTCCTTTGCAAAGTTTTGTGAGATAGCTAGTGGCTTCGTTTTCATCCAACACGGAGTCGACGGATTTGTCGAAATTCAAAGGATCGACATCCTAATTATTCGCAGCCAATTAAGGTCAACATAATTCTGAGCCATATTCGGGAAAGTATTCGTAATGAGCGGCTTCGTTGTAAAATAGCAAAAATTTGTTGGAAATTCAATAAGGCCAGTCACTTAGTCGACTGGAATCACGCCAATATCCATCGCCAAAAATTGTCTGGGAAAACTCTACATCAGACTAGTCATGTCGTAAAGCAACTTGTATGTTCGTTTTCAATTGAAATTTCTTCACGTAAAGCGTTCACTTTATCTGCCGGAGTTGATCTTGGAATGATTGGCAGCGTTTGATAAAAATCGCTTGACAGTAAAATATTTGCACCACCGAATCTTTGTGATCCTACAATCTTACATTGCTACAATACTTTCGCCATCGCAGAGTTCTTTGAAAATTTGCATTCCGGTTCTTCATTAACTTGCTGATGCAATTGCACTTTCAATGCAGAATGAGCTGTTCGAACGTCTTCTTACAACGTATCCGCTATCCCATAAGAGCAGAGTGCCAAAGCAATCTCAGACCCCGAATGAATCGTTTTTCCGTCACACATTGACATTGGATGAAATCTGGATCCACCACTATACACCAAAATCGAAGGAATCAACAAAAGAGTGGATAGGTCCCGTGGGGAAGTGCACAAAAACTTCGCTCGTTCAACAAGCGGTCGAAAAGATTTTGGCGTCTGCTTTTTGTGATTCAAGTAGCGTTTTGTTCAACGACTATTTGACAAAACGAAAAATTATCAACTTACTAAAAAATATTGGACGGATTGAAGAACGAAATCACAAACAAACGGTCCTATTTATGAAGCAACAAATCAACTTTTTGCAAAACAATGCTTCAGCATTGATGAATTGAAGAACGAAATCACAAACAAACGGTCCTATTTATCGAAGCAACAAATCAACTTTTTGCAAAACAATGCTTCAGCTCACAAAACGATCGAAAGCACGTCCAAATTATCTCCTCTTATTCCCCATATTCTCTAGATTTGGCCCTAAGCGACTGTTACCTGCTCCCAAACTTAAAAAAGTGTCTCCAGGGAAAGACACTTCTGACACAAGACACACTTTGACACAACGAATGAACAGGTCAAATACAAAACTGAAGCATATTTCGGAAATCTTCAAAGGGTAATCTCGTAATATGAGATAATCGAAAAATTAAATTGGAGTAAGTGTATCGAGCTGAAAGGAGACTATGTGGAGGAATTTGCCATAACTTTGGCAAAAATTGCAAGTTTTCTTTATTAGGTAGTCAGCATCTGTAACGCCCTAGTATATAAAGCGCAAGTGTCACGCTCCGCACCTAATATCGCTCAAACTGTTCATTTTCTCAATAACAATGCTTTTATTATACAAAAAAATGTGCAGCCTGAAAGTATGCACACAAAATATATTTACTATTTTAAGTTATGCTTCGCACCTTATATCTCTCGAACTGTAATTAGAATATTACCGTGCTTTTCAAACTTTACCGAAAATATTTTCGGCCTGAAAGTATGCACAGGAAATCTTTTTTATACTTATGGGTTTAATAATATATTTTTATTAAAAATTGCAACTACTAAAGAAAGTTTTTTGCAAAAAATATGAAAAAATTGCATTTTGAATAAAGCATTTGATTGCCTCTACATTAAAGTTTATTTCAATCGTTGTTCATCAGAGCTAATAAATACGCTTTAAAGGACAAAAACTTGAAATGTTTTGAAATGGATAAAATAAACAAGTCAGCACAGTCTGCAGGTCGCTGGCTAAAAAAATATGCATTCAGGAACTTTAACGCAACAACCTTTAGACATCTACCGTGTTTAACTCTTTTTTTTTCTATTCATTTAAAAACTAGTTAATGGCAAACCACAGATATGCATAAAGGCAGTAACATGCATGTAAGTGGGTCACATGCTACATGTCACTGCAGAGGGTATTCATTGAACAGCAAGCAAACGCAAACGCTGTGGTTTTCATATGCATGAGCAAAGACGAAAGGCCACCGCAAAATTGTGTCATAGTGTGTATGAGAGAGGGCATGAAAATGCGGGAATTCTTATGTTAAATTAATTTCAGCACCATGAAAAGCACTTAATTTCAGTTAAAAACAAATTGATTTGCATATAAGCAATGCTTTTGAATAAAAGCTCAACATGCTAAAAAGCTCTTTATATACTTTTTTTTATTATTCTCAATACACATTTCAACTTTGATTTGCTTTTATTTATCAACTAATTTTGTTCTTCCTTTTATTTTTTCTTCGAAACAGAATGTGGTGGACCATTACTGGCAATTTTGGCAATATTCTACCCATCGATTGGTCTAAATCGTACACACGTCAAATGCACATGCCAACCTTACATTTGGCTAATAAAAATTCTCAATCCAATTCTTTGGATGCAAACGCTGGCGGCACAACCGGTGATGAGCTCAACGATTTGAGCAGCGAGGATGAGGCAGTGGCCAATGATTTGGATATGCATGCTTTAATACTCAATGGTTTAAATGCCGAACATGATGAACCGATAAAATCTGTCGAGGAGGTTATCAAAGAAATCGATGATATCATGGATGAGGCGGACACTCCCTTGGAAGAGCCCGAAACTTGCGATTCAGAAGTTATGGAGAAAGCTAAGGAAGTGCTCGGTGCATCACTGCATGCAGAGAGTAAGTTTTTTGCTTTTCTGTATTCATACGCTTAATTCTGTATACAAATTTAATTTAATTTTTTTTTTTTTGCAGAACTTCAATATCTCTCTATGTCACAATTGAATGAACTCTACATGGAAATGGAGGTGCTCATACAAGAATTTAGTGAAACCCTCATCAATGAGCTGGCTTTGCGTGACGAATTGGAATTCGAAAAGGAATTGAAAAATACCTTCATCTCATTATTATTAGCGGTGCAGAATAAGCGAAGACAATATCATGTTGAAAAGAAGCGTGGAAAACTGCAAGGTAAACACAAAACATCAAACAAATTAGTACTAAGAAATTTATCACTCAATTTAATCTTGACATTTCATCGCCTGAGAAATTAAGTGTAGTTTGTGGCTTTGATTAAATTTAAGTTTAAGGTCCAATAGCTTTGTTCATAGCAGACCAATTTTCTTCAAATTTTGTATAGGATACGCATGTATCTTGTAACAACTTAAGATATAAAAAACTGACCACGCCAAATGAAAGAGAAATCCTCATAAATAAGAAAACTATTCTGACTCAAAACCGATACAATTTCACAAACGGCATTTTATTTCTCAGTCGACGATTTAAAATTTTAAGTAAAAAACTTAATCGAAGAATTGAGAAAATTTAAGAGAATTTAAGAAAATCCTTCATCAGCTTGCTTATCAACTTATCAAAATTGGATCTAAGAAAGAATTTTCGCCAGCCTCTTTAGTCGTGCGCGTGCTGGCGCCAGTTAGAAATTTCAAGCATTGTCAGGCTTTCCAATACCTAGTCTTTCCAAAGGAAATGCGGTCTTCCTGCGTTGGTCGCCGCTGAGTGCTGAATCAAATAATTTTCTCACTGGACCGTAATATTTCATAATCTCGGCACAACCTAGCGAAGCCGCTCGATTTGTATACACTTGACTATATCATATCGGAATTTAGCTCATACAGCTCGTGATTCCATTGTCTAAGGTACTCGTTGGTGACGCAGATTGAACCATAAATCTTCCGAAGAATTTCCCATCGAACGCTCCTAAAGTTCTTCTTTCAGTGCTGCTCAACTTCCAAGTTTGTGATGCGCGAGAGAGAGGGCTATGCTTCACAATTGGCTACTCAGCCCAAAGTAACACCTGTTGGCAATTTTTATCCTTCGTTTAATTTCAATATTGATATCGATGGAGTAGTCAATGCTGGATCCGAGGTAAACGAAGTCCTTTACAACCTCAAAGCAGGTGTTCTCAACAGTGACGTGGTTTTCAAGACGCTGGGACTGTTTGTTTGTTGACACGAGATACTTTGTTTTATCTGCATTCACTGCAAGACCCATTCGACTCGACTCTTTTTCTAGCCTGGAGAATGCTGTTTTGACTTCGCGCGTATTAAGGCCAATGATGTCATTATCATCAGCATACACCAGCAGCATAATAGTCTTATAAAAAATTGTTCCACTGCATCTCAGAACAGGAGCTCAGATGCTCTTCTCCATTACTAGATTTAAAAGTCGCGTGATAAGGAGTCATATTGTCTGAAACGTTGCTTGATATCAAATGAAGGGGTGCGGTTGTAGTGTCTTCTCCAAGACCTTCTCATTTGGTGAAGTGTAGAGATCTGGTCGATGGTGGACTTTCCAGGTCTGAAGCCACACTGATAAGATGCAATCAGTTGGTTGTGGATGGGCTTCAGTCTTTCATACAATACGCTTGACAGGACCAGATATATCGCAGACGTTGAATTCGATCAAATGTGCGAATTGTATTCCATTTTCGGCCTAATATTTGAGGTAAAGATAGTGCGAAGATCAGCTGAAGTGAAGTATTTTGTGCACTGTTTGAGGAAACTTAAGCACTTGGCAGCTTCTTTCGACACATCGAAAATTTAATCATTCTAACGAAGATCGGATTGAATCGATATGCCCAGATACACCATTCATATTAAGAGGAGCTAAGGGGAAATCCATTCGTTTGTGGTTTAACAAACAACACTGCGTCTTGCTTGCATTAAACTGTACTTTTTTAGCAAGACTTCACTCGGAGATTTTTTCAAGTCGTCAAGGAGTGTGTCGTTCATATTTTGCCTTTTTACCTCAATATCTAAAGAGTTCGGGTGTTTTTTGATGAATAGATTAGGTTATGATTCAACGACATAAGGTCGTTGATAAAAACCAAAAACAAAGTAGGTGATAGGACTGAACCCTGCGGTACACTCTCCATGGCTTTGGAGAGTATTGAACATATCGCAATGGGTCGGTAGTTTGCAGGATTCGTGGCATCGCCCTTTTTTGGTACCGGCTGGATATTTGCGACCTTCCAACAAGACGGAAATACTCTTGTCCTGTAAGAGATGTTGAAGAAGTTACGCAAAGACCGAGCCAGAGAAGAAGCACACATTTTAAGCACAATTGGTGGCATGCCATCAGGACCAGAGGCTTTGTTTATGTTGAGGTTTGCGAGGACCATTTTAACTGCTCTCATTCGAATGTATATCTCCTGCATTACACAAGGCTTACCTTCTATGAAGGGCTGTGACTGATTGCAAGCCGGGATTGTGGAGTTCTGTGCAAACAATCCAGCCAACGGGTTCGCCTTATCAGCTCCTAGTCAGTGAATAATTGGTCATCTTTTAAAAGAGTTGGAATCGACGATGATGTCTGGTTCTTTTCTCTCTTAACGAATGACCAAAAGTTTTTGCTTCCTTTGGGACAGAGAAGAATCTGTTCTCTTACGCGAGTTTCATGAAGAAACTTTTCACGGTCTAGAATTGCATAACAGCGATTCCGAGCCTCGGTGCAAAGTCTTTTTTGCAGCTTGTCGCTGAGTTTTTTCCAAGTGTTTGAGAAATGTTGACTTATCCACCGTCGGCCACCACACGATTATTCCGTAGAGTGAAATTGGACCAACAACCATTGAGTAGATGCATTGCATTTGAGTGGGAGAAAGGTCCCAAGTGCTGCACAGCATCTTCTTGGATGCATATAGCGCATTGGTAGCCTTTCTCACCCTCTCGTCCACATTGAGTCTCCACGTCAGTTTGCTGTCGAGTACTACTCCCACATATTTCGCGTGAGTTTTCGGAATGAGTCGAGTGTTGTTTATTCTCGGTGGTATCTTGTATTTATTCGTAATCAGTACCAGATCTGTTTTATCTGCCTTTATACTAAGACCGACTGAGTTCGCCCATCTCAGTACCTCTTTTAATGTGTGCTCCATTAAAGAGCTTAATGTCGAAATGCGTTTTCTCACTTTAATTATGCTTATATCGTCTGCTGTTATCTTGGGGGCTCTGCTTTCAAAGTTTTTGAGTAGTTCGTTGACAACTATTTTCCATAGTAGAAGTGGACTCCTCCTTGGAGTGTCACCCTACTCACTTCTCCTACCATGGCCGTAGAACCCCAATCGGCTTGGACTCTTCTACAATTTATTAGGTTGTCCATTCAGAGGTCGATTGCTGGTGGTGCGTCTATCGCGCGTAATCCGTTAAGGATGACCGTGATTGATACTTTGTTGAATGCATCTGAAATGTCTAGAAAAGCCCCTAGTGCGAATTCTTTATGGTGGAGCGCTTTCTCTACTAGGTTATGTAGTGCTGTTTCACCTTATTTTCCTTTCATATATGCGTGCTGGTTGGCTGTAGTTCTACCAGCTTCTCAAGTGTTTTGAGTAGAAAGTATGTTAGGCTTATTTGCCTGTAGTCCTTTACATACAGGTGGCTACTACAATCTGATTTTGGTATGAAGACCACCCTAGCTGTACTCCAGGCTACTGGCACGTGGTTAAGTCTAATACATCCTTCATATTCAAATTCTGCAATAGAATTTAAGAATTTAAGTTATGTGGAGTCTGTGACTGGATTGTCCAGCCTCTTTCTGTGGCATTAATATTTGAGACTTCAGTCTGCTTGAAAAATGTGCATTTGAAGCACATCTAGAGATTCCTTACTACTTTCCGTCCATTCGCCATTGTCCTTTCGGAGGTGACTCTGAATGCAGGGTTGTTTTGAGAGCAGCTTTCTGAGCCTTGCTTGTAGTTTTCTCAATGCCCGAGCAGAAGTTCTTCCATGAAAATATTTTTACTCGCCGGATTCCCTATATTCTTGTATTCCCTTCATATTTCATATTGTTCAGCTTATTGGGCCAGTTTGAAGAAATCTCTTTGCTCCACAAGACATGACTTCACCATAGTGTTCTGATTTTTTGCTTTGTTGGCGTGAGTCTACAAGAGTGAAAGGCTTTTATTTATAGGTCTGAAAGAGTCTTTATGGACCTTTCAATATCGAATTTTGTATTAATGCGATGTATCAATGATTCTTCTTAGCTGGTTCCAGTTTGTGATTCTGGGGTTATTGATGATCTTTTGAGCCAGTTTGTGGTTAAATTTGTGGTCTGAAAAGGAAGGCTATTCAAGCACTCTCCAATCTGTTACAAGAGGTCTAATACGTTAGAGAAGGTAGGACCTACATATGTAGGTTCCTTACTTGTGTTAGCTACGCTTAGGTTAGTTTCAAGAATAAAGTAAAGCATGGACTCACCTCGATTATTAATATCGGGGATTCCCCCCACTGAGTAATGTGCGTAAGCATCTGTACCGATGACAACCGCCTGTTTCTTTTTGCTGGCTATGATTCACCAGCAGACGTAGTTTTTTCGGTGGTACGCTCGCCATGTAGCGGGATGCGATCAGGATTTGCTCTTCTCATTTGCTCTTTAGCGCCACACTTATATATTTTGCCCATACATTTCTTCTCGTATACCGCATACATGTCTTCAGTTATACAAATCGATCGTAAATCGATGGCGACTTTGTATATTTGAGCAGGTGTTGGGCTCCACAGTGCTTTGGCTGACTTATAATTTGTTTGCACAGCTTAGCATGCACACTTATTGTCAAAAAACCTATTTTATTTTAAAATCTTTCCACTGTTTTTGGTTTGTTGGATTTAGCTTTTAGCTAAGTTGGATTTTACCATTTTTTCTAGCGTCTTGCTCCTTATTTATATGACTTAATATTGCTTCAAGTCATTCAAGATTCAAATTGAATATGAATGCATTCATGTTGAAGATTATACTGTAAGCTTGAGAGTAATCTATGAATAAATTTTTCAGAATATATTTTTCGATAACATGCAAGCCATGATATTGCTGGGATGCCAACAGCTTCTTTTAATTCATCTTAGAAAGTCTTTCAGTTCTGAAATTGAAAATAAATAATATTAAATTAGTTATAATAAATTAATTAAATAAGCATTTTTATAAAATAAAACTTATAATAAAATTCTCTTCTATTCTTAGGCCCTGAACCCAAATATCTCACCACAGTGATTCCCTATCATCTAGAAAACGGCACACCCAACAATCAGTCTTTGCAGGTTTTGATTAAAAGTGAGTACAAAAAAAGTTAAAAATTTGTTTAAAACAAAATATATAATTCGTTTATTTTTCTTTACACTTACAGTTCTGAAAGCAATCAATGAAGACAGTCCCACTGTGCCGACACTGCTCACGGACTACATACTCAAAGTTTTATGTCCAACATAAATGCAATAAAAATTAAACAAAATTTATTACAAATTTGCATTGGCCCATAATAAGCAAATGCAGCTTATTTGAATGCAAAAAATAATTAAAAAAATACCTTAAGTTTAGTTAAAAAAAAAGAAAGAGCAAAAAGCAGAAAAACTTATAAACTAAAATTAACTAAACTTAACTTATAAGTTGTATGTTATATAACAAGAAACAAAAAACAAACAAAAAAAAAAACAAAACAAAATAACTTAATTTAAATGCTATTTAGAAAATATAAGCAGCATGTCTTGAATGCCGACAGTAGAGCAATGCGTTAATATATGCAAAATTAACACTCTAAATAAACTTGCAATTAAAAAACAACAAAGTTTCATACACAAATTTGTGCAACTATACTTTCCACTCTCAAAATAGACGCACCTGCAATTCGCAAATGCGTTCAATGCAAATTTGTTGTTTTTGCATAACTTAGAAACCACCAAATTTAAATGCTTTTCATTTAAACTCAAGTTTGCAAAATAATTTACTTCAACAACAACTGCCGTCTAGTTTAGTAAAAATCTGAAACAAACAAAAACATTACAAGAACAAAGAAATAAGAACAACAAAAACAAAACAAAACAACAACAATTAAATTGCTGCATTATCCTTTGGCATTTGAAATATGGCAATATTTATTTAATTTTAAAAATATTGTTTGCGCATTTTTGCATAAATTTGGATTTTTTTTTATATATTCTAAATAAACTGAAGCTTTCAAAAACAAAAAAAAAAACAAAAAGTAAAATATATAAAAAACAAAAAATTTAAAAGAAATGCTAGCAAATAATATGCCTGTTATATTATTTGTGCGTGTTTTAAAATATATTTTGTTATATTAATAAAAATAAAGCATTAATAAAAATTTATTTACATTTAATTTTAATAAAAAAAAATAAATTAATTTATATTTATATATAATGTATTTCTTAAAAAAGCGCTTGAAAAAATATATTATTTTTCTGCGCTCTATATTAATGTATTATTAGCCTAAATTTAATTTGCATGCATTTAAATCTAAAAGCTTGCATACAAATTAAAAACCATTTTAAATATTGTATGAAAACAAAGAATTATAAGAAAAAAAATTGCCAAACTGAACATAGGGCAATAAATTTTGTTTTTATAAAATTTTGCCGTTTTTCAAAACTTCAGCAAAATGTTGAACTCACCAGGTCTGCCAAAAAATTAAATTACTTTTTTTATACGTAAGTTATGCGACGATGCGAGTTATGCGAGCGATGCGTGTTATGCGAGTTATGCAAGCGATGCGAGTTATGTGAGCTATGCGAGTTTTTGCGAGCGATGCGAGTTTTGCGAGCAATGCGAGTTATTGTGCGATTTTGAGCTTTTTAAAATTCTTTAAAAAAACAAGAATATTTTTAGTGGCTATTTTTTATAAAATTGATGTTTAAACAATACAAAAAAAAATTAAAAAAAAATAAAAAAAAATTTGAAAAAATAGGCTGGTAAAGTGGTGGGGGGGGACGGTAAACAAATAAAGGTGCATTCTTCTTGACATGATTCCAACCCTTCTTATAATCTGAAGAAGAAAATGTAAGAATGTAGCTATTGTCTGAACTACGGAAATTAGAAAAAAATTTAAGAAAATGGCGGCTATTAGAAAAAGTGATTTTTGGCCCTTTTTCAAATTTTGAATTTTTTAAAAAAGCAAAACAACAAAAATTTTAAAAATTTACAACAAGGCGGCTTTTTAAAAATAGCAAAAAACAAAATATTATAAAAATTATAGTTCCAACAATAAAAGGATATACAAAGAAGGTCCCCACAAGTAAATTTAAATTTAAATTTCAAGTAAATCGGTTCATCAGAACTTGAAAAATTACGTCATGTATTAGAAATTTATTTTTTTAAATTTAAATTTATAAATTTTTTTTAATTTTTTGTATTGTTAAAATATTGGTTTTAACAATACACTTTTAAAACAAATGGCTGGCAAAAATATTTTTAGTTTTTTTTTTATGGAATTTTAAAAACTACCCAAAATTAGAACGTCAAGACAAGAATGACGAACATTGCGGGAAAGACGAGCCTTGCGAGTAAGACGAGTCTGGCGAGTAAGACTAGTCTAGCGATTAAGACAAGTCTGGCGAGTTAGACGAGCCTTGCGATTAAGATGAGCCTGGCGAGTAAGACTAGTCTAGCGAGTAAAACGAGTCTGGCGACTAGGACGAGTCTGGCGAGTAGGACGAGTCTGGCGAGTAAATCGAGGCTTGCGAGTAAGACAAGCCTTGCGAGGAAGATAAGGCGAGTAATATGAGTCATGCGAGAAATATGAGTTCTTTAAGTAAGAGTGCGATAGTCTTACAAGTCATGTGATACGTGATTTTGAAAAATATGTTTATAATTTGGCAGACCTGGTCTAAAGCATTTCAAAGCGAAAAAAACAAGTAAAGAATGATTTCAGCTACTGGTTAGCATTGACAAATTTGTAGGCATTCATATATTTTAAAATTTTCAAAAATTATTAAAAATTTTCCAGTTAACTTTGGCAAACTTAGACATAAGCTTTGTTAAAATAATGTTCTCAAAATAATGGCTTAATGGCTTTGCTTAAATTGTAAAATTTTTCTGATAATGCAGTAAATGTTAAGTGAATGACATTTAATTTAAAACTTAAACTAAGCACTCGAACAAAGTGGCCATAAATAAATAAATCCGAACTGGTTTAAGTTTAAACTTTAATTTAAGATATTTTTTAAAAAAAAAAGCTCGTGCATTGTATAGTTTATTGTTTATTCAGAATATTTGTATTTTTATAAATGCTGTATATTTTTTATTGAAATTTATATTTTTTTTTTAATTTTAATTTTAACTCAACAAATACTTTATTTAAACTAATTTATTAAGTTAAAACATTAAAAGCAATATCAACTTATATGAAAGAAATGAAAATAAGAAAATACTGTGGTATAATTTTAGTTGTATTTTTTTTTTTAATTTGCATTAATAATAAATTCAATAAAAGGCGCACATAGCTTGCATATTTAAAAAAAAAATATATATATATATGAAAAAAATTGTTTTTATTTAACTATTGGTTGCCAAAATTTTATTTTAACTGATTCCAAAATATTTATAATTAAGCTCATGTCTAGATCGTGACTAAATGAATTAACTGTTAAACGAACTTTTTCGATAAATTTGTTTCAATACAAAAGCATTTCCATTGAGAATAAAACCCATACAAGCTCGACAAAAAATCACTATCATAATTACTCAATATTTATAACAGTTAACTGAACGTTCATTCATTTAAAACAATCAAATACTCATCCATTCAAAGCATTCATAATAATCAACTGATGATTCGCAACAGTCAGTTGATGATTCATATCAATCAGCTAATGATTCATAGCAATCAGCTGATGATTCTAAACACTTATTAAACTAACAGCTGCTCATTGAAAGCAAGTTACTGATCATTCAAAGTAATCAACTCATCAATCCACTGATTTTGATTTTCAGAAAACTTTTAAAAACTGTAAAACAAAAGAAACTTAGGACAACTTTGAATTCCTAGAAACGCCGAAATCGCAAGACATAATTTTATTTTGCTTTACATGCTTGAGTTGCAAAGCTTCATTCCACTTTCAAGTTTCCCAGTAAATAAATGATTATTGAATATATAGCATAGAACAACCTTTGAACAATAACAATACTGATAAATCAATAAACTGATATCTTTGTACTCATACATTTCTACAGGCGGTTTTAAATAAAATGCCGATGAAAAATTTTTAATTAAATTTTTTCAACTAACTTCATGCTTTTCTAACTTTTAATATTTATAAAAAAAAAAATTATAAAATAATGAAAAAAAAAATATCGAAAATTTTTTAGTCAAATCCATAAATTACAAAAGTAATGCAGAGTTTCAGACAAAAATTTGTATGTTATATGAAATAAGTATGTGTGTGTAAAAGCAAGGCAAATAAAGTCTCAAACAAATAAGAAATTTTCACTTAATGAAAGAAAGCAACGTGCAAAGTCCATGTTTATTATTAACAATTTACAACAAATAATAATAAAAAAACAAATAAAAATAACTTCAAATTTCATTCACAGACATATACAATATATACTGCAGACATAAACAAATTGAAAAAATCTATATGTATGCATATTGTAGTACATTCATAAAAATAAAATGAATTTAAAGAATTGCTTAAATAAATAAAACAAAAAACAAATAAAAAAAAAAAAAACTAATAAAAATTTTGAAAAAATTCAAAAAGGTCGAACTTTTTACTTGCTTTAATCTTAGATTTTCAGAAAATGAAATAAAAATTTATGAATTTGTAGTGTATGTCAAGAGCCTGGCTCATTTTGCCTCACTTCTAGATTTTTTTAATGGATGAACTCTTAATTTTAAGCTCTCAAGCTATGAGAGTTTCCGAGCTATGTGAGTTATACAAATCATATGATTTATATGAATCTTGTCAGTTAATGAGCTAAGCAAGTAAAACGAGTCTTGCAAGTTAAAAATATCAGCTAAGCAAGTTATGTGAGCTAAGCGAGTTATATGAGCTAAAGGAGTTATATGAGCTAAACGACTCATTTTGAGCCTTACGCGTTAAATGAAGTTTATAAGTTATATGAATCATGCTTGTTATACAAGCCTTGCGACTCATTCGGCCTTGCAAGGAGTTATATGAGCTAAACGACTCATTTCAGCCTTACGCGTTAAATGAAGTTTATAATTTATATGAATCATGCTTGTTATACAAGCCTTGCGACTCATTCGGGCCTTGCAAGTCATACGGGTCTTGCGAGTCATATGAGCCATGCAAGTTATATGAGTCATGGGAATTATATAGGCCATACGAGTTAAATGAGTCATGAGAGTTGTATGAGCTAAGCGAGTAATATGAGCCTTACGAGTTACATGAGCCATGCGGGCTATATAAGCATGTGAGTTACAGAACCCTTGCAAGTTAGACGAGCAATGCGAGTCATAGGATCCATTCGAGTTATATGAGCTAAGCCAGTTATACGAACATGTGCGTTATACTAATCTTGCGTCTCATATGAATCCTACGAATTATATGAGCTAAACGAGTCATATGAGCCTTGCGAGTTATATGAGCCGTGCGAGTCATATGAACCTTGCGATTAATATGAGTCACGCGAGTTATGCAAGCCATGCAAGTCATACGAGCCTTGCAAATTAGACGAGCAATGCGAGTCATATGAACCTCGCGAGATTTACGAGCCTTGCGAGTCATATGATCCTTTCGAATTATATAAGCTAAGCGAGTCATACGAGACTTGCGAGTTATATGAGTAGTGTTAATCTTATGAACCTTGCGAATAATATGAGCCATGCGAGTGCCTTGCAAGTTGGACGAGCAATGCGAGTCATATGAGCTAAGCGAGTTCTACAAGCCATGCACGTTATACGAGCCTTGCGACTCATATGAACCTTACGAATTATAAAAAAAGGAAAAGGTGGTAGGCAGGCTAGAAGAGGTGGGGTATCGGGAAATTAAGCGTTGGCAGAGCTATTTCTCGAGTAGGAAAGCATGCGTAATGGGTGTTAATCAAACGGAAGGAATAGATGTTGTTCGTGAGCGTACGCAAAGTTCTATAGAGTGATCCGATACGAGGTCCGTTTTTCAACTGGGTTGTCTTGACAGCTTTTATGTGTCAAATGGCTTGTCCAGATGACGTTTTTGTTCAGTATTCAATACGAATCAACCGTGAATAGACTTACCCCTGAACAACGTTTATTAAAACTTACTTAGAGAATGTTACAGAGTTCTTCATCATCATTTTGGTCGTTATGAGCGTCTGAGTGCACTATTCGTTACACCGTCACCAGATTTCGAACCAATTTTGCACTATTAGATATTCTTCATTCAACCGGAGTGCATAGAACCCGTAATTTTGAGAATATTGCTGCAGTAGCAGAGAGTATTCGTGAAAATTGTGAACAGTCGATTCGTTGCCGATCTCGGGCTTTAGGCATTTGGATAGACCCACAGAAGAGACCATTTAAGAGCTAGTCGTGGGCAACATTTGAAGGAAATTATTTTAAACATAGTGTTGTAGGATCCGAATCAATTTTGTATCAATACATTGATTTTTATGTATTTTATTTAGAAAACAAAGTAGGAAGCTCTTATTGGATCACCCTTTATTTGTGGTTCATACATATGGAACCTTATGATGGATCTTCTATTGCGGCGGATTGAACATCTGTCTAAGTGCTGTGCGCTTGCTGATGACCTACTTGGTGGAAGGTAGTTCTCGTGCTGAGCTTGAAACCAAGGCGAGTGAGGTTATGGCTCCCATTAGAGCTTGGGGTGCACAGGTGGGGGTTGGCGTGGCAAGGGAGAACACAGTGATGATGTTGCTCAAGGGGAATTTCTCACGCGGTCAAACTCCTTTTGTCAGCCTGGAGGGTGTGGGCCTCAGGTACCTGACTGAAATCAAATACTTGGGGATTCACATGAGAGAATGGATAAACGTCTTGGTGCACCTAGAGAAGGTAAGAGAGCGTCTGTTGACTGTGGTAGGGCTAGTGTGGAGGATTCTGAGGAGTGACTGGGGACTCATTAGGCGGGCTGTCCTTCTCATGAAGATGGGCTGTTTGTTTCTTGTGCAACTTATGGTTCGCCTGTGTGGGAAGACTAGGCAATTCTGCTGTTGGCTTTCTAAAGATACTCTCATGTCAGAAAGTGATCTTGATCGAATGTATGCCGGTGTGTCGTACGGTTTCTACGTATTCACTTCAGGTGTTGATGATCCAATTGTGCTTCTCCTCAGTCTTGAATAGCTTCCAAGAATGTTTCCATGAGAAAGCTTGTGTAAGGTAATGGTTAATTTTTTTTCTTATAAGCATTTTTTCTCATGTCTTCTGAAACATGGCATGCCTGCTTAAAGTTTTCCTGGAAAATACCTACTAAAATCCCTTCATTGAAGGCCTGAAAGAAATCTTCCATTGAAAAATTCTAGAAGAACTTCTAGAGAAGACTAACGAAAGCATTCCTCCCAATGATATGCATATGTTAAAAGAATGCCTTCTGGGTATCAAAGTAGAAGGGATGGAAATGGAACTCACGACTTCCCCTTCCACTTTACCTTCTTTTGTAAGCTTTTTTTGCTGGTATGTGGTAGTTGAAATATCTTTAAAAGGACTCGGAGTGTGACTTTTTCCCCTTTAACTAAGCAGTAGTTATCCTAGGGAAGTCGATTTTTACGCTAAATTTAGACTTTTATGTAGCGTTGAGAAAAAGTCCACCCAAACAAAATCCTCTGCTTGTATAAAAAATTCGTTTCGTACTATTGGGTTATACGTTTTCGGCTGTCAAGCGGTGTTCCCGGCACCAAGTTTTCTTAATTTTAATTTTTATTGCAATCATCTTATTGAGCAGTTGTGATTTCATTGTCTTTATTTTGTGTTTAGTCTTATCAAAAACTGCACTATTGTTCAAAACATCTTGTTGAAGTTTGCTGTTTCCAGCTGACTTGTTTAATTTTTTATTCCGCTTTTATTTCAATGCGATTTTCCACTATCTATGAGAGGACAAACAACATATTAATTTAGTGGCTTATCAGTGGCGTCTGCCTTAGAAAATGTCGTGAAGCTTGCAAACAACTTTATCTGGCACTACTTTGCCTCTTGAACTTGCGTAAAAAATGATGATAGCAAAATTGTTGCAGGAAAATTTGTAAAATTTTGTAACCATCACACGAAACACTCAAGACTCAAGCCTCCAGACAATCTAGCCTAGCTCAGTTGAGTTTAGTTCTACTTGAATAGCAGGCGCGCTATGGTTGAGAAAGTGATTTTAGCTTATTCTGGTGGTCTAGATACCAGCTGCATATTAAAATGGCTGCTGGAGAAGAAATATGAGGTCATCTGTTTGATGGCTGATGTGGGTCAACAGGAGGATTTTGATGCAGCACGCAAAAAGGCGCATAAGATTGGCGCCAGTGGTGTTATTGTCAGTGATGTGAAGCAGGACTTTGTACGGAACTATATCTGGCCCGCCATACAGATGGGTTTGATTTACGAGGAGCGCTACTTGCTGGGCACATCATTGGCGCGTCCATGTATTTCGGTTGCTTTGGTGGAGGCGGCCAAAAAATATGGTGCCAAATATATAGCTCACGGCGCCACAGGCAAGGGCAACGATCAGGTGCGCTTTGAGCTGTGTGCCTATGCCTTGCATCCCACTATAAAGGTAAGTGTTTTTGGTGTGTCATTCAAATTTCTTTTAAATCTTGTTTTGTTTTTTTACACAGATCATAGCGCCTTGGCGCGATGAAGAGTTTTGTCAACGCTTTCAAGGACGACTGGATTTGATACAATATGCTAAGGATAACGACATACCAGTGAGCGCAAAGCCAGCTGCGCCTTGGAGTACTGATGCCAACATCATGCACATCAGCTATGAGTCTGGTGTGCTAGAGAATCCCAATCACATAGCACCTGAATCACTCTATGAAATGACTGTTGATCCGCTGCGCAAGGCGCCACAAAAATCACAGCTCATTACGGTGAAATTTAAGCATGGACTACCCACCTCTGTAGTGGATGCATTGAGCAACTGTGTCTACTCGACACCTCCTGAAATGTTAACATTTCTTAACGATATCGGCGGCCGCTACGGCATCGGTCGCATTGATATTGTAGAAAATCGCTTTGTTGGCCTTAAGTCGCGTGGCGTCTATGAAACGCCAGGTGGCACAATACTCTTTGCCGCACATCAGGATCTCGAGGTTTTCTGTCTGGATCGTGAGGTTTTACGCACCAAGTCGTTGCTACGTGATCGCATGGCCGACTATGTCTACAATGGCTATTGGTTTAGTCCGGAGGCGATTTATGTGCGACGCTGTATTGAGTTGTCGCAAGAACATGTTAACGGTGAGGTTACCATTGAGCTAAATCCTGGCTATTGTAGGGCAATAGCACGCCAAGCGGCAGGTGCAGCGCTCTACAACGAGGAGTTAGTGTCCATGGATGTACATGGAGGCTATGTTGCTGCAGATGCCAGCGGTTTCATTGCGATAAATGCGGTGCGCATACGGGAGCATGTGCGTGCCTTCGGCGACTATGAAAAGTGATGGCGTGTACAAATTGTTGAACTAATAAATTGAAGACAAAAATATTTCATAAATAATTAAAAAAAAATAATTAAAAAAAAATTTAGACTTTAGATTGGTTTAAGGTACTATTACAGTGTGTAAAAAATGAAAAATTTTTTTTTGTTTTTTTCTAGAATCTGGTTCCTTAAGGTCTTAAGAATGCGTGTACAAAATTTTAGAAAAAAATATCAAATGAAAAAAAAGATATAACATATATTATATTCGCTTTTCGCGTATTATTCATATATTATCGTTCATAGAAGAAAATCTAATCGCGTTTTTCTCGAAACAAGTTTTTTCGAATTGGTTTCTAAGATATCTCGAGTTCTGCTTGATCGATTTCGATGAAACTTGATTTATTGTGATCTTCATAAACTCTGTTAAGCACTCTACCTATAAAAAGCAGAGAAACTTTTATATTTTGTTTTTTGCGGCTAAGAATATCTGCCAAAAAGAGGGGTTTTAGGTAAATTTGTTTTTCAACGCATGCCATTTTTTCGTTTGCCTTATTTTTTTATTTGCGTAGGTAGAGTGCTCAACTACAACCCTTTACTGAAGAATGCACTTTGATTTTTTACTTTCCGACGCCTTGGAAATGCTGGAGACGAGAAACCAACTTACAACCTTTTTTTAAACACGCCAACTTCAACGACCTCTAGAAAATAAACAACAAATACAAAAACAAAAAAAAAACATTTTTTTTTAATATCTTCAACTTTAATTGTCCATAATGTAAATAAATTTGAATTGAATAATTTTATAATACTATGTAAAAAAAATTAATAAAAAAGGTGTTGTTTTTAATAGCTTCACACTGTAATAGTACCTTAAGACGGTCATGAATACTGTTAGCAAAAGTTTAAGACTCGCTCTTTGCAGTCTAACCATAGTCTTTCAACACTACTAAAGTTTGATCATCAAGCACTCCAAGCTACAAAAAGCATGACAAAACCAACTGTAAGCAAATAGTTTGATACAAAAAGAGCTCAACAAATTTGAAAACCGATCATTTTGAAGAATATGAAAAACATAAAAAAAAAACATAAATTGGTTTGCTCTAGAAAAAATGGTTTTGGAACAAAATATGTTGAAATACAGTTTTATTAAACAAATTTGTTATGATAGAATAACTTGTGCTCTATCTGATTTGTCCTCTCCTCCCTCGTAAGTTTCAGGGTTTCATCCAAATCCTGAAAAAGTGTTTAGGTCAGAAACTTACAAATATATTTTCTGTACAATCAATTACAGAAATAAACAGTCAATCAGAGTTAGACAAGTTCAAAGTATTGAAATAAAACTGCCCAAGTGCATTGCATTGTTATCAAAACCGTACAAATTCACATTTCTAAGTCCAAGCTAAGTTCAATGACACTGGCTATGAGCAGTTTTTTGTCAGTTACAATCCACATATTCCGATTTTACAAGTTTTGAGTCAAATATGTAACTGTGTTCAGTTTAAAATTTTTGTATAATATATAAAAATACTTGTTTACGTTATTTATACAAAATCATGCAAAATGTGCTTTAAAACTCAGACTGTTTATTTACAACAAAAAAATTTCAAACTATTGGGTTACTATTTATAAAGTGGAAAGAAAAAATTATTTTGAGGTTAGAGTATCGACTGAAAATTGTGAAATTTGTTACCATAATTGTGGATCCTATTTCAGGATGTAGTTGGGCAATATCTGCGGCGAGTAGTTGAACCCAGGTTTATGACCACACTATCGGCAATCGAGAACAGCGGCAAGTCGAGCTGACCGCACGATAACTTCAGTGTTCACTTAACATGTTAATTAATTGTTCTTTCATCGCAAATTTATTTAAACAAAGCGGAGTTATTGCATAATCTCAACCGAAATATTTAAAAAACAAAATATTCATTTCAGAAACAACACTTTAATTTTTCAAAACGCAACGCTTCTATTTCGTAACACAAAAATATGATACTGGCCGCATTCAGCGAACTTGACTTTTATGGTAGCGATACGTTGCGCGATGTTTTTCTGTGAATGGATCGCTACGTGAAATGTCAATACACTTTCAAATTTTCAAACATTTATATTAATGGTACTCATGCAATGCCGAATATATTTCCATGCTGTATATCGATAAATATTAGCTGTTTTTACACGAGGTATCTTTTATGTAGTTTTCGGTTATTGCTGTATATCAATCATCTGTTCTTTAAGTTGTATTGAAAAAGTTGCAACTTTGGCTTAATAAATGAGCTGAAAATAAATAAATATACAAATAAATAAATGGTTTGATAAATAAGTTGAAGACAAAGAAACCCAAGATAAATTCTTTATTATTCGACAAATGAGAACTTAAATTTTTCGTTTAAAAAAATTTTATATTAAAAAGTTTTTAGTTTGTATTAGGGATGTTTGATGATAATCGATTTTCGATTTTCGTCGATGTTAAGAGACAAAATTCTATGTTTTAGCATCGATATTGGAGTATCTGAAACAACGTTAAATTGATATCACGAACATATAATCGCTGTTTTTGAAATACTTTCACAAAGTATTTCAGTATATTTTGAAATTTTCATAAAACTCCGTTCTGCGAAAATGTGGAATATTGTGAGTATGTGATTTTACAAAATGTTGTTTTTATATATGTGGAAGCTGTATTCGTGAAGATATTAAATCTAAAAGTACTTTAAAATTAGATTAACGTCTGCCATTGGTTTTGATTTGAAAAAATAAATTTTTATCGTTAAAAACTGTTGATATTTCTGCCTTAAATTCTTATCAAGGCGAAATATCTCTGAAGCGCAAAGCTAGGAATCCACACCTTCGGGACTTGAAAACCTTTAATTTGCAACCTAGGTTAGGGAAGGTATTTCCCAAGCTAAGTTACGGCGAAAAAAGTATGATTTTTGACAAAAACTACTTTTTTCAAATTAAAATCAAAACCCTGGATGAAGGATCTTCTCGAATACAGCTTTCTCAATATAAGTGTCGAAAAAATGTATATTCGAGCCACCTTAATGATCATATGTTCAAGAAGTCCCATGATTCTACATTGTTTTCTGTATTGATGACGATTTTTAGCAACATCGATGTTTTGTGCAAATTTTCACTTCGTAAACTTCGTATGTAAACCACGTATTGGCATTTTGTACTGCAACAGCTGATTTACATACGCGCAACTTATTGGGTATGTTCATTAAATGGCGTATACAAATTTGCGCAAATACGAATATGCGAGATTAAGAGCTTTCATGAGGACTACTGTTATGTTCATTATATGGCGTATACAAATTTGCGCAAATACGAAAAGGCAAAATTGAAGGCTTTCATGAGGACCACTTATATTATAAGCTTTCACAAAAAAAAAACACGAAATCTATTTTAGAGCTATTTGTGTGTAACAGAAAAATTGTTTGTATAAGGATACCATTATTTTTTTCAAAAACTAATGTTATTTCTAAAGATTTTGGGAAGTTAATTATTGAAGTCGAAAATTTGTCCTTCATTTGGTGTTTATGATGTTTTAATGAAGAAATAATTTCCCTTTTTACGGATTTAAAAAAAAGAATCTTGAAATGTTAATGTTTTCTTAACTTTTACGAATTTTATATCCTTATAGCGTTTTCTTTTCTCAACGAAAAATTCTGCATCTTCAATTTTCATTACAAAAAAAGCAACATTTTTTTCAATGTTTTCGTGTTGGTGGCACCCTTTTTGAAAAACTTCAAAAGTATTATAGATAAAAAAAAAGTTAAAACTTCAAATTCGAAAATTTTTTTCCCAATAGAAAAAATTTTATTTTTTCCCATAGAAGAATTTGACGTTTTCCGTAGAAGAGCTCAATCTTTTATGAACTGTCAATGGTAACGTTAACTATTTTGCACATATGTCATTTATTTTGTTAATTCAGTTGGTAGCATTTGAGGTCAGAATTTTTCGAACCGTCGAAGTAGAAATGCAGAAATTCTGCATTTTTTCTACTTTTAAGGTCAAAATTTTCGAAAAATGAATACGGTTCAATTTCAGAGGTCAAAATTTTATTAAAGAAAAGAACGAAAAAATGTAAAAAAATCAAACAGGGCAGAAAAAATTCAACATTTTGTTGAGAAAAGAAAATGCTATTAGTCACTTACGCACGGTGTTTTGTTTTTACAAAAAAAATTAATGGGTTTTTTGCAGGCTTCAGAAAATTCACACACCTTCATTCACGATCTTTTTCTTAAAGCACACAACATACAATTTTATATTCATTTAATTTTTGTGTGTAACTGAGTTGGCGTACTGTCGAAAATTCTTTATGAATTCTTTTTAAATTTTCTTGCGCTTCACGTACACAAAGTAAGGTCGATCTTCACGTTTCGATGTGATCCCGTCTTAAACATGTGTTGGCTTTAGAATGTTCGTGTCATTCACAAACATTCGTTGTTGTCAGGCCTTCATGAAGGCAATTATGAAGACAATTTTTCAAACATGACTTCTTCGTGTTGGAAAACGCTGGCGGTCGTGAAGAGAAAAATTAATGAAATGACGAATGAGTTTCTATGCATTAATCGATCACTTTGTTGCGAACTTCAAAGTGGGGAAAGTAGGAAATGGGAAGTCCTACTCACCCTATAGCCCAAACATTACCCGTTGCGACTACTTTTTGTTTTCGTCGATAACGCATGCCCTTAAGCATCAGTACTTTTGGTCTTTTGAAGAACTTCAAAATTGGATATCCGTGTGCAATGCTGATTTACAGAATTTTGCTGATTTAAATATACGGCCTTATTCAGAAAAATATTTAACATAACCTTAAAATGTTCAATTGTTTAAAAGCTTTTTAGAGCAAAAATGCTTTTTAATTTGATAAATTCAAACATTTTTATTTATTTGACAAAATTTGATCAATATTTTGACATTTAAGCAGTCACATAATTCTGTTATCAATGTTTTTCTCTGAAACATTGTCACTTTTTATTTTATTTTCAATATTTTGAAATGTTTTAACAAGTTTTCATATTTTTTGAAATAGTTTTAATTTTTTTTAACAATATTTGTGTTCAGATGAGAATAAAAATTTTAAAATTGCTTTATCAAGGTTTTCTTGAAGGTTTCTCATTTATGAAGCAAGAGGTTTTTCATAGAGGTTTTGTAAGAGGTTTTTTTTCGTTGTTGGACGTTTATGAATAATGTTTTTGATATTTTTCTTGAAAAGACTTTATAAGAGGCTCATAAATTTTTATGAATATTGCCGATAGAATATATAACAAATTTATCAAAAGTTGTGTTAATTTCAGCTTCAATTTAATAATTTCAGCTTCAGGCTTTAAAAATAAAATAGATTTTTAACACCTTAACAATGAAAATCTTTGATAAAATAACGGTTTATCAGTAATAAAAGTAAATTTCATATGAAATCGCTTGTAAAATTCAATTTATTACTAAAATATAATTAATTTGTGTTTCTTCAAAAATATGTATTTATTATTTTTCAAATAACATGTCAATATATAGGATTCATTGCATATTGGCAAAGATGTATATATTTTTTGAAAAGATCTTGTAGTAAGAAATTGATTTTTAAAAATAGATAACTCGATAACTAGATAAGATATCGAATTTTGTTCGGGCAAGTAATTTGTCGTTTTGAACAAAAAAATAACTTTCATATCGCGGAATTGATTATATTGAATTTTACTAGTGCTATCAAATTTTGGAGATAGTTATAAGCAAAACCTTAACGATAATTTTGTAGCCTATGTAGTTTATGCTGTTTTTTGTATGAATTAAAATATATATTTTTACATATCAACTCCAAGGTGCATTTGTAATCTTTTGAGGTAAACATATTTGTGTCGTCTTAATAATTAAGTTAATTTTCTTAAATTAAGAAAAAAACAACGTGTTATTATATATAAATCAACATAAATACATATATATAAATTAAAATAAAATGCTAATAATTTCCAAATGAAATAACAATAACAGTTTTTACATTAAATATTGATAACTGATAGCAAAGGAAGTTAAATTATCATAAAAATAACATTCGGGTGTCATGAAATCCAATAGCTATCGGAATTGATTTTAAAAACGACAATATATTTACTTTAATGTAATGAATTCCGACATTATTGGTTTTATGTTCGAAACGGACATGTATTCCATTTCGAACATATAACCAATTATGTCGGAATTCATGACACCAAAGTAAGTTTCTTGTCGTTTTAAAAATCTATTTCGGCAGCTATTGGATTTCATGACACCCCTGATTAAGTTACTCTTATCGCTATCCAACCGATGATAAAGGTAGTTTTAAAAACAAATCTTTTAGTAAAGAATTTACTTGAATTAAAATTATTAATTACACGATAAAGAATGGAATCATCGAATTCCTTGTTTGAAAATAAAAACGCTTTTATATATCGACCTCAGAATTCATTATCGTGCTCGTTATTTTCCGGCAACACTGGCGCCACCCTCCCATCTCTATTCAGTGCATTTTTTCACGGGAAATTATATTTATATTTCTGCGCATGACAGCTGCTCGAAATTTCCCTCAAGTATAGGAATTTTTGCTGGCTGTCAAAATTCAGTGCATTCCGCAGTTAACCATCGTCGTTTGTCATCGTCCCAAATAATTTTTATTTAATAAAGTGCGAAAATAACTCAAAAATATTATAAATTATTTTAATTTCGTGCAGCAAAGCGTCGGGAAAGTGGTGGAAAAAGTGTTAAAATGGCGTTGAAAGTGCTTGTTGGGCAAAGTGAGTGAAAATGTTGACAAAAAAAATATCAACTGTAGGTCGTACGCAGGGAACGCCCGCTGCGTCGATTGTGAAGTTTTTTTAGTTGTTTTGGCATAAAATAGTTTTACAAAATCACAAAATGCATTGTTTTAATTGAATTAAAAGTTAATTTGTTAGATAATAGTAAAAACCTGGTTTTTTCTGCTGTCAAGAAAAACTTGATCTGCTATCGATTTTCCCACGGAGCGCCCCGTTGTGTGTGGGGGGACGTTTTTCGCTAAAGTGGTTGATGTTGGGAAATTTTCAATTCGTCTACGATGCTGCTGCAGTTGACGCCTGCGCTGCAATTAAGTGTCAGATTTACGCAAGCAGCAAAAACTTTTACAATTTTTAAGGTAGTGACGTCATTTTGAGGTTTTTGTTATATCCCAGATGCACTGCAAACAAAGAAATAGCCGCCCGCTTGTTTTTTTTATATTTTGATGGCTCATTCAATACTTGATTACGGCAGATTGTTGATAATGCTTAAACAAATGACTCATTTTCCAGTTGGGCATTTATTTGTTTTTGTTTTTGATCATTGTTTTCGCTTTCGTAGTAGGGATGAGTTCGTTTCACATATCGATAGTTTAGCAAATAATCGAAAGTGTATAAATTTGTATCAATTGCAAAACAATTTTAGTTGCATATACTTTTTTAAAAACAAATGACCTCGATTTAAATGCAATGAATTGTAAAGTACTTGTGTCCTTTTTTTATGGAAACAAGTAAATGTTCGAGAGCAATTCTTATGTATCTTTCTGTTGATGTAAATGAAGGTTAACCTAGAAGTGACAGAACAAAAGGTCGACCGTTAAACGTTAATTAATATTGTTATTTAGACAATTAATTAATAAAACAACCTAAACAGAAAATTCGGGGAGATTACGATTTCCGGGGCGCCGCGTTTTGACGATGGATTCGAAGATTACTCTTAATAAAAATAAGAATAGCCAAAGGAAATGTTGTGTTATCGATTTGTTTCCGAGTTATCGATTTTTAAAAAAATTTTTTTTCTATAAGGTCTATGAAGAAAATCGGCTGTATTATTCTTAATATATAACCGATATTAATGATTAAGGTAAAATTTAAAAGGTTATATATAAGGCTTTTAGAAAAGTTTTAAATTAATGAAATCTGTTGAGTACTTTGTATTTTATAGGTATTTTTATGCAATAAAAGAATATTTTCTTACATAAAACCGTTATTTTCTCAAAAATTACCGTTATTACTATGAATTATAAAGAGTAAATTATTAAAGCTTGAAAATTTATCTTTCATTTGGTATATAATATATATAATTTATTTGACTTTTTGTCGTGTTTTTTATGATACAATGATTTGCCCTTGTACGGAAAATTGCTTATTTCACTCATATTTACCTTAGATGTTTTGCTTTCTTACTCCATATTTACGAATATCGCCATTACAATACAATATTTATATGAATTAACGTGATTTTCGAGTCAGTTAAAAAAATTTGTATATTTTGGTCGAGCAGTTAATAAAAAAATATAAATATTTTTATCTATCGAAAAAAAGGTACAACTTTTAGCTTATCAAAAAGTATATATTTTTAGTACCTTAAAAACAAAAATACTACAGAAAAAAACGGTTCTTTTAATTAAAAAATTCAAATCTGATATATATTCGCTTATAAATTAAAAAAAATTTTTGAAATTTTATTTGTATTATATATTGTTGAAAAGGCATTTAATTACCTTTCGAATAGCATGTCAATCTTTAAGATCCATTGGATATTGGCAAAGATATAGAAAATTTTGTGAACAGATTTTTTAACAAAGAAAACACTTGGAAAATTTTAATTTTATGTAATATAGTGTGAAATTAAGTAAAAAATGTATATTTTTATATGTCAAACAAAAGGTTGAACTGTTAGCTTTTCAAAAAAAATATATTTTTAGTAACTTAATAACGTAAATTTTTTAGAAAATAACGGTTCTTTTTATTAAAAAATTCAACTTTGGAATAAATTGGCTTATAAAATTAAAAATATTGTAGCAATGATATTTATAAGATATATATTTGCAAGGTCATTTAATGACCTTTAAAATGACATATCAATCTTAAGGATCCATTGAGTAACGGCAAAGATATAGATGTTTTTTTGAACAGATCTTTTAACAAAATTTTTTTTTAAGAAATCGATGACTAATAGAGTTATCGATTTTTTGTTCGGCGAATCATGTTTTTTTGTTGTTCTCTACCAGAAAACATCTTCAAATCGCGGCGCCCCGGAAATCGTAATCGTGCCGAAAATTCAACAAAATATCGTGTTTAATTATTAAAAATAACTTTTTTGGAATATCCACTGTAGGCTATTGCATATGTTGAAAAATATTGTATATGACCTTCAATAATAAATGATAAATTAACTCAATTCTACAAAAACAATTAATTCATGTTGTCATAAAAAAATTGAAAAAACCTTTCAAAGTAAATATACTCCCTAGAAGTGCTGTTCCCTTATTAATATTTAGTTCTGAAGCTCTAAAAACTATGCTTTTGTTAAACAGAATACAAAAAAATAGATTTCAGTTTTATTAATTAATATTGAATCAATTTGCTTGAATTGATTTAGATGCACCTGCGATATTGGCTGTCCGTGCTAACGTACATAAAGTGCGTGCCAACGAACCACGACATTCAGGTGTTTTAACTTCCCGCTACCTTCTGCATCTGATACATAATGTTTTCTTTAATCAAAATTAATGCTTGTGATCGACCGTCAATCACTTCTGGAAGCAATGGCAAACCTCAGAGAGTTAACAATGCCAAAGAAATCATCTTGAGAACTTGAAAATTAGTCGTGCGGAGTCGGAATTACAATGTCATGTAAGCCTTTATAAAGGCCTAATCATTTTTTTGCTGAGAACTCAGCTGTGTTCTATCAACATTCTTAAAGCTTTGAAGCTAAGAATATTCGAGTAATCAAGGTCCATTTAAAGCATTTATCAAAAGCTTGCATAGATTCCTTATGCTCGCTATAACCTCTACACTTTTTAAGGAATCACAATCTTTTTTATTATCACACATGATCATTTTCTCCGGACCATCAGTATGACATTATCGACCATGAAACCATGACCATGAAATTTTAGTGTTTTTAAGTGTTGTTCAAAGTTTACATTATAATTCTACAACGAAAAGATCGATAGCAAAAATAATTCCAATTTTTGTAGGATTATTATTTTGAAGCAAAAGCGGCACTTAGCTATCACTATTCCCGAGAAACAATTTCATATTTTGTGTCAATAAATTAACCGATAAATGCCTGGTGCCCGTGTCGGTGAATGTCTGACCTCTGCACCGAAAAAGTACTAGTTTTGCAACACCTTGGGCAGGCACAGTGTACAAACGAATACCGAATCGGGTACTCGTGGGTTTATTGTGTCCGAATATGGTCGCTCGTTTTTTAACACTTTACTGACATAATATAGACTATCTACTATTACTATTCTGGTGACTACTACTAGATACAATTTCTGGTGATTTTCCATTATAGTTAAAAACTTTTTCAGGGAATTTTGGGTAAAATATCGAGCAAATTTCAGTTGAAAAGTCAAGTACTTTTCGCACACAAATCAGTTGAATAATTCTGTCCTGTGCGATGTAGTTAGTTTGCATTAGACTTCATATCAATGTCCGATTCTTTTTTCGTTAGGTTCGCAGTTTTACAAAATAAAATTGTGTCTGATACTTTGGACTTTTGTGCCTGAGCACTTTTGTACGGAAACAAATTGTTTCTCGGGATTATAAATCGTATTCCTTTGTTCGATGTCTATTGTAGAGAAAGTTGTCTCAAAAATATTAAAATCAGTCGATTATAGCAAAACTACAATTTGAACGATAGACTTGCATCAATAATCAAAATTTCTAGCATACTCTGTAAGTTGTCTATTTCAGTGAATTTGTTTTGCAATAAGCGAAGTGAACTTGAAGAATAATATCTTCTTCATCATGGCCTCTTCCCTTTTCTCCAAGAATGTTCCGCCAACTGAATTCATATTCGTTACATATATTCCAACAAACGTTACGTCCATAATTATATTAGTCGAACCAAACAGTCATTTGTCCTTCGAAGCAAAATTACAAATAGAATCTTCTTAAAATAGCGATTGACAGAGGAGATGTTCTCAGTTCTTAAAGGCTTTATCCCTTCAATATGGTATAAATTAAATTCAGATATAAAGCAGAAATGCTGGCAACCCATTTTGGCATATATTACCAGCTTTATAAACGGATCCATAAGACAGTGATGATGAAGACGTTATTATTCTTCTAAGTACACTTAAAAAACGCCTGTTAAGCCATCTTGATGTAAGTCTCGAAGCTACGCGGCTTTTTTGTACGCCCTTAAGATGTTTTGTGAATTGCACATATCAGGCCTGCATATATTAGGCCTGTTTTACCAAAGTTTTGATCCAATTTACCAGTTTGACAGGTTTTAGTCCGAGAAGCGTTCCCGTACTCGAAAAAATGGTGAAAGAGATTGCAATCGAGATAGTACAACATTTCCCCTCCTTGTCAAAAGTTGCAAGTTTTAGTCCGAGAAATTTCTTCGGGTAAAAATGGTAAAAGTGTCAAACAGCTTGAATCAGCTGTTTACAAGTTAGAAAAGAAATTGCGATACATCAAAACTTCTTTGAAACTATTCAAATGGAAACCAGAAGAAACATGGAAAAATGTGTAAAAACTTATATAAATGCTAAAATTGAGAATAAATTTCAATATTGCTAAAAATCTTGAGCATGTCGTCTGCATTGTCGACAAACAATTTTAGTTAGAAGGTTAGAAAGTTAGACAAACAATTTTATTTGACAGTTTACACAATTTCTGATTTTCACGCTTTCGACTGTTTTACCATTTTTAGTGCAAAAAGTACGGAAACAGACCTATCGTTAATTTTGCAACATAATATTGTTTTGCCATAAATTATATTCCTGCTCTTTCTGCATTTTTTTTTCAATTAAGTCGCATTTCGATTTAAGATATAAACATTTTGTATTTTTTTTTAAATCGCATACTTATTTCATTAATGAAGCAAAACAGCTTGAAAACAAAACATGATCTATTTTGAAACTGCCAAAAAATTAAAAGGAAAAGTAAAGCATGAACAATTCCACAGCAGATGATAATTTATACTTGAAGTCAATAATGTTTTCTGTAATTATTACGAGGTGTTCACGTTGGTCAATGTTCACCATTGCTCGAGTCTACTGTAATCGGATTCAGAGAGTCAAAACTTTTCAGAAAAGTATATATGGTATGGTTTCTGTTTTCATATTTTGTTTGCCTGTGTTATTATATGAATAACATAAAATTAATTAAATTAATTATTAAATTAAGTAGTTATTTCTAGTAGTAACAAGTTTTTTGATAGCATCGATGATGCTGCTCTAATGAATTGTAAGAAAAATAAAATAAAAAAAATAGGGAGTATCTCTGAAAGTCTTACCCTATCGTACCTCCCTAGTTCTTGTATCATGCATGGAAAAAAAAGGAAGCAAAACATATAGTACTTAGGGTTCAGAGAGGTCATCATCCTGCATACGTCATGCTTTGGTGAGGAGTATCGCGCAAAGGCTTCACATCACTGCATTTTTGTGAAAAAAACTGTAAAAACTGGAGTGAAAGTTGACCAAAAAGATGTCTTGAAAGGCGTTGTTAAAAATTTAACAACTGAACTCTTCATTGGAGAACACTGGGTCTTTCAACAAGACTCTGCACCAGCTCATAAAGCTTAAACAACACGAAAGTGTACCAACAAGATGTCTTTCAACAAGACTTCAGGATTCTGCACCAGCTCATAAAGCTAAAGTGTACCAACAAGATGTCGTAGAAGGCGTTGTTAAAAATTTACCAACTGAACTCTTCAATGGAGAACACAATGGCCTTTCAACAAGACTCTGCACCAGCTCATTAAGCTAAAACAGCGCAAGAGTTAAACGCACCAGAATATTCCAGCTTTTATTTCTGCTGAAGATTGGTCTTCAGGAAGCCCTGACTTAAATCTTCTTGATTAAAAATTATGGTCAGAGCTAAAGAGTATGGTTTGCAAAGTTCACCACCGAAATTTGGAAAGTCTCAAGCAAGCGCTAATTGCAGCAGCGTCATCAATACCAATGGAACCCATACTTGCCGCTATAGTCCAATAAACAGACCGTCTAAGAGCCTGCATCAAAGCAAAAATCAATAATTTTCACTAGTTTTTCATTTTATATTAAACATTTTATACAAACTCATTTTTCATTTTATATTAAACAAACACACTTTTAGGAAACTTAAAAAAAAAATCAAGTCGAAATATATTAGAACTAATTTTGTATAAGAGCTTTTTGTCACTGAAATGCACATTATCCCAGTGTGTTGAGCTCCTTATATGTACCAGAAAAATGTGCCGAGTAAGGTTTAACAATAGTCTGTGGCCAAACTTGTTTCATATGGTTTTGTAAAAAAGGCTAATATAGCTGTTGTGCAGGTTATGAGTTTTCATTTAATGCTGACCCATTTTTAATGTTAAAGAAGAGATCATGCCTTGAATGTGGCTGACCTTTGTATGCAAAAAGAAGTTGGTAGATGCTAAATATCGTAATGAATGACATTATTTTCCGACTATTGCCAAGTCGTGCAATTTCAGATACATGATCAAAATAAATAAATTATTTTTTGTTATCCATGAAGGCTTAACATTTTCTGCATAACAAATTGATTTTTTATATTAAGCAGTCATATTGTTAATACAATTATTTTGTAATAAAATAGAACAAAAACACACATTTTTTCCTTCATGTAAAATATTTTTTAACCCTGAAAAAAATAATCTTTATTGCTTTGCTAGCCAATGCAATGATTCACCCAAACAACTAACTCAAACATATGCAAAAAAAAGTAGTTTAGCAACAAATAAATCGTAGTTGTGCAAATTTTCTAATGTTCACACATGATTTCTCTGTATTCGCCTACAACTGTTCGATGGTATGAAATACTTTTTTTTTTGTTCGTTTAATTTGAATAAGATTTATTCATGCTCTTTGAAAAAAATGACTGCACAAAATACATGAAATCAGCGCCGAGGTCATAACTCGCAAGACATGACTATGAGTGATTTTAAATAATATTTCATGCATTAACGCTAGCCAAAATGTATGAAAATACTGTTGAAGCCTTTTTATAAAGCTGCCAAAAAATTACTAAAACTCTTCCTTAACCATTTACACGTATTGTATAATCATGTAACAATTGATTAAAATTTATTTATATGCTTTCTTTTCTGCAGAGATTATGAACGAGGTGGTCAAGTACAAGCCACCACCACCAAAGAAGGGCGCCGCTGCAGCTGCTGCCAAGCCAGGCGGTGTGGAATGGCGTGTGCTGGTTGTTGACAAGCTGGGTATGCGCATGGTATCGGCCTGCACCAAAATGCATGAAATCAGCGCCGAAGGCATAACTCGTAAGATATAATAACTATGACATAATCATGTTGTTTTTACACTTAAACTAATAATAATGTTAAAATTTCTTTTTAGTGGTCGAAGACATCAATAAGAAGCGCGAACCATTGCCTACAATGGATGCCATTTATTTGATAACACCATCGGATGAGTCGGTGCGTTCATTGATACGCGATTTTGAGAATCCAGCGCGTCCTATGTATCGCTATGCGCATGTATTCTTTACTGAAGGTACTGAAGTGAACATTTTCTCTTGTCTTGCTTTAAAAACGAAATTTATGATTAATTTTTAATTTTACAATTAATTCTCAAATTTTATATTTACCCTAAAAAATTTACAGCTATACCCGATGATGTCTTTAAAATGTTACAGCAGTACAGAGATATAGCGCGCAAATATATAATGACATGCAAAGAAATAAATATAGCATTTCTTGCCTATGAAGATAAGGTACATTGAAATTCAAGCAGCGTTTATAAACTGTGTCCTGATTTTGTTGGACTTAACCAATGTTTAATAACTGTGCTTAATATTAAGCAATATTAACTATCTCTGAACTGTCGCTACTACATAGTAAAAGACTCCAATGAGCCAATAATGTTGTCTATCTTGCAATGCTGTAAATATCTAACAAACTTACAGCGCTTCTTTTATTCATGCTCTCTGTGAATTGTCTTTATGACAATGAAATTTTAATTCCCATGAGCTGCTGCTCATGTATACACATCATTTGGTGACTGTCATTAAAAACTAAACACAAAAATACAAAAGTTTTCATAGAACTGTGCTCTAACTTCATACATAAAATACTTGAATTCTAACTTAAAAACTGCTGCTTTTAAATTTTGCTGATTTTTCTAACGACCATTTCAAGCTTCTAAAAACCTTCTTAACCCTTTTATATACAATTCAGCTACTCTTTGAAATCTTTCCTAAAATTCTATTCTTAAGTCTATGTCTTGAGTTTTTTTTTTTTTTTTTTTTGTTTTACTGCAGTAACGATGGTAAGAAAATCTTTGAATTTCTTTACGTTTTTATATAAAAAGCATTTAAAACAATTTTGCTAGATAACATAGCATTTATATAGATTAACTCTATTAATTTTTCTTTTTCTTACTTGCATAATGATACAATTTTTTTTTTTATATTTTATTTTATTACAAAAAGAACAATAACTTAAATTTTTGTAGTCAAACTGACAAGCGCTGATTGTTGCTATAATCAACATTCAATCTGTCAGTCCATCAGTCAATTAGTCTATTTTTAGTCGTTTGTTTTTTTTTATTTTGAAAAGTCGAAAAAAATCGTATGAATTGATTTTATATTATAGTTTGCCCGGAGGAATTATTTAACGATTTGTGTAAATCGTGCGCTGCAAGAAAGATCAAAACTCTAAAGGAGATAAATATTGCATTTCTACCATATGAATGCCAGGTGCGAAAAAAAAACACAAAATTTTAACTTTAAACAAAATCCACAAATCAAAACGATGAGTATAAAATTTCAAATCTATTGAATCTCTGTTTGAAATCTTTTACTCTATTATACTCTCGTTTCTACACACTCTCTGTTGCTTTCTCTATATATCTCTCTCTCTATATATCATTGTGTCTAACTCTCTGTTGCTTTTTTAATAATAATTAAATAAATGTCTTAAATTAGTTACTTAAAATGTTACATTTAAAAAGTTGTAGCACATTATAAGCCACTGTTAATAATTATATTAACTTTGGTTTATAATAAATAACAACTTTAAAGCAGAGTTTTTGTTGTTAACAAATAACAAAAAAAAAAAAAAAAAAAAAAAAAACAAAAAAAAAAAGAAAGAACACAGTGTGAACAGAATAAAAAATCTCCTTAAGTTTTGCTATACTTGTTTTGTAGTGTTCAATTTAATGTATGTCAATGTATACAGAAAAGCAAATCGTACCATTATCTATGTACATATATATTTATAAATATATATATACCTATATATATTTAACTACACTTAAACAACACTTATGTTTCTTATGTATGTGTGTTTGTGTCATATGCCAAACTACGTTAAGCAAATAAATGCGATGTCTTTTAAATTGCGTAAATTTTTCCAAACAGTATTTTAGGCTTGCTTATAATTCATAGTTATTTTTTCATTAATGTTCTAAAGTTTGCAGGAAAAATTTACGAATTTTACAATTTAAACCTCGTATTTATTTGTGTATTTTGGTATATAAACTACTAACGGGTGTATTATTACATTTAGCTAGACTAATTATTTGTTTTAATTTTTTTGTTTTGTAATTTAAAAAAAAAAAAAAAACGATTGCATGCACCTTTTTTAACTTGTACACTTATGAACAAAAATATTAATATTTTCATTAGTTTAAACCTAGCTGTATTAATAAAATATTAACAAGTTATGATGAATTGAGTTGAAAATGCAAAGAGCAATTTTTCAAAGCTTAAATTTGTTAGATATTGCTTGATTTGTAATTAAGTTCTAATATACATTGTGTTCAAGGCTGAATGATTTCTAGATGATTTCTATAAATAAGCTTATTATAGCTGATTGAATTTAATAGCACACATATTGAATTGATAGGCATATAATATCAAGGAATAAAGTAACCTCAGTCTTTAGAATGCCCAAAACCAGGCCTCTTTATCAAAGCTAAGTCCCACATTATCAAAAGTTTAAAAGTTGTGTGCTAATTTAGAAGATATCGGAATTTCCAATAAAGGTTTAATCTTCTTAATAATTTCCATTGTTCTTAATATGTTCCATCGACTTTATAATTTCTTCACTGCAAGTTCGATTTCTAATAAAACTTTTAAATTCATTTGAAACAATCATTCTTCCTCTGACTTTCCCACTCAGTTTTTTTCAACATCTAATTTTTATTGAATGTCTGTGGTTCGCTGCATAACAAAAATCAAGTCAAATGCGTCGAGCAAAGATTGAATTTTCTTGAAGTTTGTTAGACTTATTTTGCTTAATACTATGTTACTCCCGACTATGAATATAAGCAACCACATATTAACAGCCTCTTGCTATCCTACATTCTGGAAAGTAGCAATCATTATTTAAGACCTTTTAGTGCCACTCTAGACATAGCTGCTCCTCTGCTTTCGCCATAGCCATGTATGATGTTAAAATACCGTTTGATATGACACATTTGACTTTACTCTGTTTACTGGACTCTTCCAGAGCTTTCGGTACAGTGAACCATAACATTGTATGCATAAAAACTTAAGTTAAATTTTGAATTCTCTTGTAGTTAAGTTGCTCATGAAAATAGTTACTTAAGCGGAAGAACACTGAGTGTTGAAGTAGGACAAAATTTCTCAACACATATGTGGAGTTATCCAGTGATATTTTGGATAATGGCAATAATGGCACAATATATGCATGCACTGATAACACTGTGCGACAGTTCAAGAGTCAACAAAAGATGCCACAGTGGCTCTACCGCCAAATGTGAGTAGGTCAACATTCATAGCGTTTATTTTTTATAGCCCACTTGAGTCGGCAGTTTTGGGTCCCAATTTTTTATTTATATTTCTCTAACGATTTTTTTTTAAAGATACATTAATAAGGAAAAACACAGGTTTTACCTTATTTTACAGAATCACAATGTCCTTTTTTAAGCCCACAATGAACAATGCACGAACTAAAAATAAAAACATGAATATTGATGAAAAAATTGTATTGAAATAAAAGTTATTCGACTTACAGTACTCACAGAAAGAATTAATTTTCCATTGATCTATTGATTCTTAGTGTTTTGTTCTATTACGCGGGTAAAATTTATATTTGGATCGTGAAATTGATTGCAATAAAAACAATTTTTGTTAAATTTGTGGTCACAATAGAGATCAAAAAATGATTATTTTACTAAGGAGTATAATTCCGCCAACAAAAAATATTATAACCAACTCGGAATTTCGAACGTTATTTGGGCGAAAAATGTAATGTGTTAAGTTCTCTTGTGTTGGGTTCATGGAGTCAAGATGAATAAAAACGAAGAGATGGTTTATGGATGGTCCACATGGTCATATGGACCCAATGATTTGTACTATTGAATATTTTTGGAATCAGCCCACGGACTCGCCTACCTCTCATACAACACACAAATTGAAAACTGCATAAATGAGCTCATAATTAGCCCACAACAATTAAATTAGCTATGGATGTATTTTATAACAAAACAAAAATGTCTTCGAAAAATGGGTGTCATCAGCCCACGGACACGCTCAGCTCCCATACAACCAAAAATTAAAAACTCAATAGATAAGCTGATGTTTAACGTACAGAGATAAAATTTGATACTTGTGTATTTTATATCAAAACAAAGATGATTTTGAAAAATTGATGTTATCCAACCACGGACACGCCCACCTTCCATACAATCCAAAAACTGAAAACTCAATAAATAAGCTTATGTTTAACCTATAGAGATAAAATTTGGTGTGCTTATATTTTATACTATAACTAAGATGCATTAAATTGGGCGTAATCCGTCCACAAACACGCCCACCTCCCATACAACCCACAATAAAGAAAATACTATAAAGGCATTAACATGTGAGCTACAGGAATAAAACTTGAAATTTTTATAAATTTTTGTAAATTTTTCATCAAAAGTGAAATGCATATAAAATATGGGCTTCATCCGCTCACGGAAAAAGTTGGTTTAGGGTATTTCATAGTCGGGCTAGACTGTCTTTAGACTGTCTTTAGACTTTCTTTACTTGTTTTTTTTTTCAAAGAGTTATATAATCTATTGGGCCAATAAAATCAAATTAAATTATAAAAGATTCAAATACAAACTTTACTTTATAATAAACTAAAAAAATTAAAACATACAATAGAAAAATAACCGTCAAAAATCTAGATATATACCTGCAAACATTTTCATTTGGAAGACGAGAAAATCGCTAGCGAGCACTTGAGAATCATCCGGTTATCGCGAATGCAAGCAGCTGAGACCATAAAAGTCATTTGCCGCGAAGTTTTGCCAACGAAATGCCGAGCGAGTTTTAAGCGATTCGCTGGGTAGAGTCTCGAATGAGTCTCCGAGAGGGGTCTTAAGCTATTCGAGAACAAATCTTTCACGATTCCCTTGGAAGAGTCGCGAATGAATCGCTGAGAAGGATCTGCTAAGTAAACTTAATAATTTTTTGTGAATATTGCATTCATCGCTTGTGCAATCAAAAAGCGATTCATCTTCCAAAGAAGCCATAATTATAATTATAATTATAATTATAATAAGACTTGGGCGAATTGGAAGTCAATCGTAAGATAAACTTCTCTTCTAATTGTCTTCCAAATGTTTGCAAAGATTGAATTCATTGAAGATTTGCTCATCGGAATAAATGAAATCTTTAACACAATGACTGACGGAGCTGAAATAAATCACTTAAACTAAACTCTTTAAAATCTTACATTTAACCAATCTCTTAAGCATCTTTCCTAAATTTAGATTTCCCTCAAAGCATCTTAACGATGTCGAATTGTTAGTTGTTACTAAGGCAGCCAAACTAAAAAGATTTAGATGATGTCATCCATTTTGCATTAAGCTGGGACATAACATTCGCGGCAGAGAAAACAGACCTTTTTTAAAAATTCATAACTCAGTCAAAAACAAACATTTTTCCAATTTTTTTTTTTTCTATTATTGTAGAGAATTGAACAAATTACAAGAAAAAAATTTAAAAAAATATATTTTTCACTCCAACATGGTTTTATAGAGCTCCAAACTGGCGGCAGAGAAAAAAACGGAGCCTCGTGGTTGCTGCACTGGAAGTCTTAAAAATTGTCCGATCTGGAAAAAACTTACTTTTTAAATCTTAACAAAATTGGTTATCGTATGACAGGCCCTTTTTTAAAAATTTTTTTTCAATTTTTGGTGGTGTTCCAAATTTGAAAGTGTGTGTTTTCGAAAAAAATAATGACTTTAAAAATTCGTAAAAAAATTAACTGAAATGTATGAAGAAAAATGCAAAGAAAATCAAAAATCGCTCTCACTAATCCGGCTGTTACTGAACCCGTAGGAATTTTTTTCTTAGAATCTTAAGAATATTTACTTAATTACAAAATTATAAAAAAAGTCCATTTAAAAAACGGCCAATGTCATGTCCCCTCATGTAAATACACAATTGGCGACCATGGGGTATAAGTAACAAAAATTCAGTATTCAGATTTATCGGAGTTTTGAATAGTAAAAGTAAAACTAATAGTAAAAGTGTTAAAAAACGAGCAACTTTATACGAACACTATAAAACAATGAGTGACCGATTAGGTCTTAAGGTCAGAACTAGCACATCTTTCGATACAGAGGTCGGACATTTACCGACACTGGAACCGGACATATCTTATTCGGACATACTTTATTAACGTTAAATATGCATTTTTTTTTTTGAGATGGTTTCTTCTGCATTGGTCGTCAACAAGTTTGGAAATTGTCTCCATAACAGAAACTCTGAAGGCAGCTTTTTGAAAAGAAAATATTAAAAAAAATTCTGAATTCCTTCGCACTTCAAATAAAAAGTTTTCCTATTTAAACTACCAAGCAGCTACAACATGTTTATGAACAAAAAAAAAGAATTTTAAATTACTTTAAGAATTTTAGAATAAAAAATATAAAATTAAGCTTTTGAACATGAGTGTACAAGTAAATACCTCCTTGTAATTGGTTTCTGTAGATTCCGTTTTCATTAAAAATTCATTAAAATATAATTAAGTTTTGAGAATTTAGCTTTATATCTTAGAATAAAACAAACAAAAAATCTTAGAATAACATCTAATTTATTCTCACTTAAAAAATTCTCACTTAAAATATAATTAAGTTTTGAGAATTTAGCTTTATATCTTAGATTAAAACAAACAAAATATCTTAGAATAACATCTAATTTATTCTCACTTATTTCTTTTTACATTGTCAAAAATATCAATTCCCTTTCATTTATTTTGTTGCTTTTTGTCCATTTATGGTGTGTTATATGTATAATGCTTAAAATTTGTTTTTCATATATTTCCTAAACCGAAATCCACTAAAATAGAATATATATTTTATGTTTTTTAACCTGCCTTGTTTGCTGCAATAAGCGTCTTAAAATAGTAAATAAATTCTATAAACTATAAATAGTTTCCTCTATATTTATTTGTTTTGTTTTTCATGCAGTGCTCATTAGTGGTTAAAGAAATCAATAGTTCAATGGAATAGCCTTTTTGTATAGACATATAAAAATGTTATTGTACTAACAACACGTGAACTATAAATGTAACTTTCGAAGTCTGAAATTTTTTAATGGGAATAAATCAAAGGACAAAATGTTGTAGACATTCTCAAGCTCACTTCTGTTTTTTTTTATTTTGTATTGGCCTGAGTTTTGGGCAATTGTGAACCCCCCTCGAGCCGCCAAAAGCACATTCTTCTCGTACCAATCTAAAGCAAATTTACTGTATTGACAGGAGACTAAGTCTGGCCAAAAGAACGTCTCTTCTACAAGAATTCTTTTATTTTCATGTCGGTGTTAATTGTACCCCGAGTAACAAAAGATTTCCACAACTGAAATTTTCGTGGATAATTTTTCTGTTGCTTGATCTTAAATTTGTCATCTACATTTCCTTGAGCATTTGCAGTGTAGAACTCCTGGGAGTTGCGAAATATCTGCTATAATGTAAGTTTCGTCATACATAACGCAGCAGACAAATTTTTTAAATATTTTTCACGTTGTTTAGCTTTTTGCAACTTAAAAATATTCAAACCAACTTCCTTTTTGGCTTTGCGAACAAAACTCTCCGAGCAATTCACTTTTGGAGCCACTTCTTGTTGAAATATTTATTGTTCCTGGTTGCAAAAGCCTTTTTTTCTCAAATCAAGTCTACCTTAAATTTTCTACACATCTTGAAACAGCTTTTGGCGAAATTTTTAGTTCACAAGCAACTTTTTTATAAGTCGAATTAAGATTGTCTTAAAAAACTTGAACAATTTGTTTGCCTCGCTTGCCTTTTTAAAAACGAATACTTTTAATAAAAAAATACTTAAATTGAAATTTCTGACATTGAATTTAAATGATGTTTGAAAAAATTATCGAGAAAAATATATTTTTTCGTACCCAGTCCTGCACAAGCCAATTATAAAACCACATATACTGGATTCAAATACCAGCTGCAACAGAAAATTTGTTCCCCGTCGAAGTCGGCATATAATTTGTAGCTCTCTATCATATACATATATACCACAATTTCATCATAACACACAACACACTTCGATCACAAACGGCTCGATCAAAGTCCTTTCAAGAGCTGAATTGCTTTGTTTTATATAACTTCTTAAAATACTTCTGTCCTTATTAATTTCCCCTAAGCTATCCACTAACTTCTTGTAACATTTTACTTGCTTTATTGTAGTTCTCATATTATTTAAGTCCTCATCCTGTAGCTAGTTATGTTAATGTGTGTGCTCTAGTGCTTTGCTTTTATTTTTATATTTTAACAAAATAATTTAATATTTTTTTATTTTTAAATGGATCTAATAAAATAAAACTTATTTGCTCAACTTTTGTATGTTATTCGTCGATCAATCTGAATCAATCGAAATCCAATCAATCAATCATTGCGCTGCCTCGACAAATGTGCCACCTTTTAGGTCTTCTCGCTCGATTCACCGGATACCTTTCAATGTCTGTACTCGCCAGTATTCGCTTCTATACGCGCCAAGCATCTCGAACGCATTGCCGAACAAATCGCCACGTTGTGCGCCACTCTTGGCGAATATCCAATGGTGCGCTATCGCAACGATTGGGATCGTAATCTCGAATTAGCTCTTGTAGTGCAGCAAAAGCTGGACGCCTATAAGGCTGACGAGCCCACCATGGGTGAGGGTCCGGAAAAATCGCGTTCGCAGCTATTGATTTTGGATCGTGGCTTTGATTGTGTTTCACCCATACTACATGAGTTGACGTTGCAGGCCATGGCTTATGATTTATTGCCCATTGTCAATGATGTTTACAAGTATTCACCGGGTCCCAATCAGCCGGACAAGGAAGTTCTACTCGATGAGAATGATGATTTATGGGTTGAGTTGCGTCATGAGCATATTGCTGTTGTCTCAACGCAGGTGACGCAGAATTTGAAGAAATTTACCGAATCCAAGCGTATGACATCGAGTAAGTTTTTTGTTGTTTCCAAACAGTATTTGTGTTGGATGGTCGCAGCTTTGGAGCTTATTTCACCTGTACCCATACAATTTCTTTATTTTTATTTTTTCTTTTTGTAATTTTTTTTTTATTATTAATAATAAATTTTTTTTGTAATAATTTCTTTTAACAGCTGATAAATCATCGATGCGTGATCTCTCGCAAATGATCAAAAAAATGCCGCAGTATCAAAAGGAATTGTCCAAATATTCCACCCATTTACATTTGGCTGAGGATTGCATGAAGTCATATCAGGTAAATTTCAATATCTTATTTAAATTTTTCAATTCAAACAACTCTTCGCTCTCTTTTATATAGAACTATGTTGATAAGCTGTGCCGTGTCGAGCAGGATTTGGCCATGGGCACCGATGCCGAAGGCGAAAAGATTAAAGATCATATGCGTAATATTGTGCCCATACTGCTGGATCAGGTAAAAAAATTTAGTTGCTTAGAAACAAGTTCCACTGGAACGGGTTGTGAGATAAATTTATTTTCTTTTTCACAAGAGCATATTCCGTAACCTTCGTCACTCATTCATTTGAACTCAATCTAACTTAATTTCAATAAAAAAAAAAAAAACAAAAAATATTTCTTTGCACATTTAATGCCAGAAAAACAAAGAATAGCTTTATAGACACTCTCGCGAGAAACCCTATAAAAAAATTATCACATATTTCAGGCTCAAGGTAATACTTGCGCGAGGCACGTCTCTACGAGATTTTTTTATGAAATTGCACAAGAAAGACAGATTTTGAACTTGTTTTTTTTTTGTGCTGGCGAAAAACCCTATAAAAAACTATCAGATATTTAAGACTCAAGGTAATACTTGCGCGAGGTACGTCTCTTCTGGATTTGATTATAAAATTGCTAAAGAAAGATAGAGATAACAAGAATGAATTTCTTTTTACTAATTAACATAACATCAATGCAGTATTATATTGCTTTTTAGCCAGCATCACATGCAAAATAATTGCTTTTTGCTTAATATTAATACATTTGCATCCATGAAATGTCATAAAAATATCATTCAAGTGCAGGGTTTTCCAATTGTAGTGATATGATTGTAGTTAGTGACAGTAACATTTCGGCCATTTGTAGTATGCCATCATCTATAATTTTTTTCTCATTATATTCAATAAGGTTTTAAATTTCATCATGGAAAGTATAGGCAAGAACAACATTTGCAAATTATTAAATTTTTTATGAAGATTTTGTCCAATTGCAATTTTTCGCGCTTTTTTGCCATTTTATGGTCGTAATAATCGATAAATAAACAAAACTGTCGATTCTAATGTGAAGAAAATCCACAAATTATTCATGAACAATCATAACATTTACCTACATTGACAGTTTGGTGTGGATTTTGGTCTGGTGGAATTAACGGTCGTACTTCTTTCGAAATGAAGCTGGTAACACAGTTAGAAGATTCCATTATTTCAAGAAATTGTGACATTGAATGGCCTCCAAGAAGTTCTGATTTAACTCCATTTCTTGTCGGGCTATTTGAAGTCATTGGTCTTTAGCAATAAACCAGACTCTCTTCAAGCTTAAGAAGTTAATATTGTACGTGCTATTCATGACATACGACTTGATTTAGTGGAAAAAGTCCTAACTTATACGACATGAGTGTCCCAACCTTTACAAAGTAAGCTATTTTGTGAAAATCATCAAATTTATTTTCCCAACACTACAATTCAATTACTTTTCCACACAATGAAAATGCACTGAATATAAAATGCATTGAACACACACACATCAAATTCAGTCAGTCACTTTTATTCGTGACTTAGTCCATCACCATATTCAGTCCTGTTCTGCTTGGTTTATAAGACTTTAATACCTCATCTCGTTTCCTTAGGAGTCAGTTTAACTTTCGCGTTCCTTTCCATAGAGCTGCATATGCTCTGAATGCGCCTATTACACGTTACACCAGTGCAACAAATCGGTATGTCCATGAGGAGTTACTGTCTCTATTTGACGACATCTTCTTTGACACTAAAAGAAAGGGACAATCCCGTGAAAAAAGAAACAGATACGCCCACTAGTGTTACAGCGCGTAAAAGTTGTGGCCACGAACATGAGGTCTCCTGCGGCTTGTATGATATCTTCTCTCCAGCATGCAATAAAAAATCCAAAAAAAAAGTTGTGTTTTAGAACAGTTTTGCCTTCAGCCTGAACCCACAAAAAGTTTAAAATTCAAAAAAATAAAAAACTGCCGTATAAAAGAAAAAACCCAAATTTTAGTCCACGAAATTGGTCGAAAATAATTGAAACTGAGCCTTAAATGATCACCTAACTATTTAACTATCAGCTTGTATAAAACCAAGTAGCGAGTAATAAGTTTAAAACGCATGCACAGTTGGTACAGAACTGACTACTATCTAAGCCATATTAAAATAGTCAGTTGGCCTTAAAGTAAATAATCGATGCATCAACTAGTACTAGTTTTGAAAAAATTAGCTTAAAGTTAGAAACTAATGGAGTTCTCCTCGATAAAAGGCGGGATTTTTAGAAAAAAATAGTCAGCACTTGTTTAAAACCTCACTCAAACAAACTCTTTCCAAGTCTCTTGTTCATCATAACTACTCCAGCCAGGCTTATAATTTCTTTATCTGGAAAACTATTTCGTTCTTTCTTATTATGGTGGCATACAATGCTATATCTGTACAATAAAGAAAAAACAACTAATATATTAAATTAATTTTGTATCCATTAGAACGTTTCCAACTACGATAAAGTACGCATTATTGCACTATATGTCATGATCAAGAATGGCATATCTGAGGAGAATCTCACTAAGCTATTTACACATGCTCAGCTCAGTCCAAAGGATCAGGAAATGGTGCGCAATTTGAGCTATTTGGGAATCAATGTTGTTGCCGATGTAAGTATAAAACGGCCTATCATCATCAATATTGTCATTATTACTTAACATTTTCTCATTCACAGTCACGCAAAAAGGCCACCACTGTAAACCGCAAGGAACGCATTACCGAACACACATACCAAATGTCACGTTGGACACCCGTCATTAAGGATGTCATGGAAGATTGCATTGAAGACAAGCTTGATCAGCGTCATTTTGCTTTCTTATCTGGGCGACCACAGAATACCAATTATCATGCGCCAACTAGGTAAGTTAAGCTCGAAAAAAATGTTTAATCCTAACATTAAAATTTTGCTGACTTCTTTTATTTGTTTCAATTTAAATTTTATAGCAGCGCACGTTATGGTCACTGGCACAAGGATAAGGCACAGGCTGCTGTCAAGAATGTGCCACGCCTTATTGTCTTCATTGTAGGCGGTGTTAGCATGTCCGAAATGCGCTGTGCCTACGAAGTTACCAATTCCGTCAAGAACTGGGAGGTGCTAGTTGGTTCTTCACATGTTCTAACACCGGAAATATTCTTGAGCGACTTGGGCAGTCTCTCTAAGGAGGACTAAAACTAGACGCCTAGTTCTATAGCTCCGCGCGAGTAGCTGAGCTTTTAGCTTTTGACGCTGACGAACAGCACGTAAATAAATTTCAAAAAGTAGTAAAAAAAAAACGTTTGTGCAAAAGTTCTTAGAAAATAGTTCACATATACAACTACATAAATGCGCATTTAGTTATTGTTTCTTTAAAAAATAAACAACTTTATATAAATACTTGTATATGCATCTATTTATGATTACGTTATGTATTACTTTTTAGAAAAAAAAAATACAAACTGCAAATGTTAAAATAATTCAAGTTCTGCTCTTGTTATGTACTTCAAAATATATATTCATAGGCGTTTATATAATATACACACACACACACATTTTTTTATTATTATCTATATACATACCTACATATATAAAAACATTTATATAAATTATTGTATTTAAAGTATTAATGTTTCTCTTCTATATACTTAATTAAATTAAATTATGCAAAATCCTATGCAATTTGTTTTCAATGATAGTAACTATTATATATATATTTGCAATAAATTTGTTTTGAGTGTATAAACATATGTGCCACTGTGTCGATATATATTCGTATGTTTAATTTATGCAAATAAAAAAAATTAAATATTTATGCAAGCACATTTTAAATTTCATATGTTAAACACATTGTTAAATATATAACTTCTTGATATATAAACCGTACAAACATGCAAACATACATATATATACTTAGGCATGTACAAATTCACAGTTTTGGTTAACTTACTAATGTGAATAGTTGGTATATGTAGAAATTTGTAAAACTATTTCAACTAGCGGTACTTTTGTAAAACTTGTTATTTATGGTAATTTTTCATATGTTTTATGTTGTATCAAAGAAAACCATAAATGAGGCATAAAATTCTTTCGATAATTCTCTATAACTCGTAAGCATTCTTTTCAGTGGGTTTTAAATGGGTTCTCTTCATAAATTTCAAGTATTTGCATTTTTTTTTTTTTATAAGGTGTCAGCCTTTCACAAAAATTTCATGAATATGTAATTGTAGCGGAATATTGAGCATTTAGTTGAAGTTAGATCATTTACATGTCAATATTTTGCTGTGCTGTATAAAAGCCTCTTTAGTCTTCTCTATTGTAAATTCTACAATACCCAGGTTCTCGCTCTGCTAAGTATAGCACTAGCCTCTGTTATGTTAACCACAAAACCTCAAAATTTATTTTCATTGATGGCTAGATTGTTAATGGTTCTCGCAAATCTCAATATCAAAACAGTCAATTGTGCTTGAAACGTGTGCTTCTACGCTGGCTGGTCATTGTGCAACTCCTTCTACATCTCCTACAGGACAGGAGTATTTCCATCTCGTTGAGAATGTCCAGCCAATACCCAAAAAGGGTGATGCCACTAACTTAGCAAATTATCAACCCATTGCGATATTCTCTGCGCTTTCTATGACTATGCATAGTGTCATAAACTTCCACCTGATGTACTATCCGGAGCACAAAACAAATTACTCAGTGACCGTCAGTATGGATTTCATAGGGCCCACTCTACTGCAGACCTAAGGCTCTTGGCGTTTCTGACAGAGCAGTGGAAGCATTGTGTTTTTTGGTGAGAATAAGGTTGTCGCTCTAAATATTTCTAAAGCATTTGACCGAGTGTTGCATAAAGCACTCGTGGCAAAACTAATTGCATATGTGTCGGTTGTAACTTTACTCGATGAATCACATGTTTTCTCAAAGACAGATCGAATGGTGTCGTGATCGATGGTACTTCGTCCAATAAACACTCCCACGATGCAGGAGTACCGCAGTGTTCAGTCTTTTCGCCAACTTTGTTCTTGAACGACCTTCTGTCATTGACAAAAATAAACAAATTGGCCATTTCAGCCCTTGACAGGACTTTGACCAAGCGTCTTATGATCAATTGTGTTGTGTGTGTTATTAAATGTTTGCACACAATTGACCGAGAACTGGACCTACATGTTTTATGCAGCCTCCGAAAGGCTAAAGTTCATGTTCTCAAGAAGTTTTACATGGCATTATTTGCTCTGAGGTTTGCCATTGTCTGCAGAGAGGTGGTGACCGATCAGAAACATTTTTTACTGAAAAAACTTTTCGCGACTGGGGATCGAACTCAGGCTCCGAGCATGATAAACCACACACTTAACCTGCATGCCACGGTCACCACATTCTGTCAGTTGACCATGGTTCTGTCATTGACACATAACCCAAAAACGCCCGAGCCCTTTGAATGTTTAGAGAAAGAGACAAAATATGAATGTCACACTTATTAACAACCAAAATCTCCGAGTGGGGTCTTGCTAATAGAGGCGAGTTTAATGCAAGTTATACCCAATGCTGTTTGTTAAACCACAAGCGAGTGATTTGTCCCTTAGCACCCTTAAAATGAACGGAGTGGATATGACCGAGTCAGTAGTTCTTGGCATTCTGGGCATATCGATCAAATCCGATCTTCAATGAAATGATCATATATTCGATGTGTTGAAAGAAGCGGCAAAGTGTCTTGGTTTTTTTTAAAACTGTATGAGAAATACTTTACTCAAGGTGATCTTTGCACAAACTACAATTTGCACACATTTGGACCGAATTCAACGACGTGCGATATATTTTCTAGTTGGTGAAAACATTTAATCTTTTCTTAACTCTCTTGGTCATGGACGCAATGTTGGTGGCTTAAGCCTTCTGTATGGGTATTACCATGAGAAGTGTTAAAGGAAAATAGGCGGCTTGACGTCACCAGCTCGTATGTTTCGTAAGTCTATTAGGGCAGCTCTCCAAGTCAAAATTTCCTCCAAAAATTCTCAGTTCAGGGAGAATTCGTTCTTTGGTCGCACTGTAAAATGGTGGAATAATCTCCTAGTGTATATGTTTCCCGATGGTTTCGAACTGTGAAAATTTTAAACAAGTATTCACCATCATTACTCTATCTTTCTACCCTCCAAGTAAACTAGCACCTTTCCTTGAAATCAACATAATGTTTACGCATTAAAAAAAACTCTTAAGAGTTTTAAGATCTTATAGGCATCCCAGTCATGTTCAGCCTCGAATTTTTGGCTATGATCAAGAACCGTCTATATTTACTGCTTAGCCATTTAATTCAGAACAGAAGACTACTAAATTGCTTTAAGCTTCCCTCAGTGCTCTTTTTATAAATGATGCAAAGAAAAATTGCATGGCTTTTATTAGTACTTCGACTAAATTATCAAAATCAATTGTCGATTATGATTTTTCAATCGGAATTGATGACAGAGAGTATTGCCAGGGTTTCTTCTACAGCATTCCGCATTAGCCTACCTAATGTTAGTCGGGAATAAGGCATAATTATTTCTTAAAAAAACTTTATATAAAAGAAATTCTCTCTTTCAGTTTAGAAGGTCAAGCAAAAATTGTGTATCGCTGTTAAATTTTTTAAAAAAATACATGTGTTTGTAATGTTTTAACTAAAATACAATACATAGAGAAATTATATATAATCAGTTTTCCATTTTTTAAAAAATAAAAATAATTGTTAATATCTTAGATAACATAATTTAATGAATTACTTTATAAGCTAAGCTATTGTTCAATAAATTCTTATAAAAATAAAATAAAAACAAACTTAGCATAATATAACTTCTTATATAGCAATAAAAGCAACACATTTCTTAAAAAAAAATCAACTAATTATTATAAAGCATAATTTCGATAACCTATAAAATATAAAACATGTTTTTTTTATTGCATAATTGAGGGTCAAAGCAAACATGCAATAAATACATTTATAATATAAAATTGAAATGCTTGAAATATCATGTAAACATTATTATTAAAATTATAATTAATTAAAATTTAAATTATATAAAAACATATATAAATTATGCTAACTTAACTATATTAAATACAATTTTAAATTATTAAAATAACATTGTAATAGCTAAGTTTATATAAAAAAAAAACAATTAAAAACTTATACCAAGTATTAACAACAAAAACGATATACAAACTTAAAGTCACACTGTTCGACAAACAAAAACCAATTGTGGCTCCGGCCATCTTTAACTGCATAAGAATAAATAATCAACATTATAGTGCAACATTATGCTGCATATATATTAACATTATATACAACACGAACGTTAAAATGTTAACAAACACTTACAAACATATAAATTAAATTTGTAACACAGCAACATAATATTGTCAATTTAAAATTTAAATTTAACATTAATTATATGAATGAAGAAATTTTATAATTTCAAGAAAAAAAAAAAAACAAAAAAAAAATTCAAACAAATTACATGCCTTTCATATTAAAGCAAACATAAGGAACACTCGTATTACTCAAATTTAAATAACAAGTTTTAAAATAAAAAAAATCTACGTATATTTACGAGTACATTAGCTAAACATGCTCGTAAATGTATTCGTTCAGCATTTGTAGTTAACATGCAAATAATACAACATGTACTTCAGAATTGATGCAAAATAAAACAAAACAAAACGAAAAGAAAACTAATTAAATAAATAAAAAAAAAACAACTAAATTAATGTGTAACATAAAATTACATCAAGTATTATATTTCAACATCTTAATGTAGTACGGTCTATATATACAAAGAAAAATGCTGAAAAAAAAAATTAATAAAAAATGTAATGTAAAATTTCAATAAATCAATAAACTACAAAAACTTATAAAAACTTTTTTTTAAAGGGCAGGTACTTAATAACTTGATAATTAAAACTTACAGAAAAATATCTATACAATTTGTTAATGAACTAACTTTTTACTTCTCAGAACGTATTTCAATTTTTGCTCTTAAAGCCTAGTACTCTGTTCGTTTGCGTGAAATTTCGCTCGCAACATTAATTTTTTTGTTGCGTGAAAATTCTGACAAATATTTTGTTGTGAAGAAATTGAAAAATTTGAGAAAGTCATGCTTTACTTTTCAAAATTGAGAAAAATAAATATATAAAAACAAAAAATTTTCGACAAATGTCACTTTTCACTTCAAAATAAATAGGCAGTTCAATTAAATCATGATATAATTACTCCAAGGTAGTATTGACGTTTCTGTTGGAAACGGACTTTTGTCAAAAAATATAACAAGAAAGAGAGCGCTCACAATCCGTCATAACATACAATTAATTTTGACTGGTCACATTCAGCGTACCCAACAGTTGCCAACTGCTAAGCATGCATTAAAATACATTTAAATTAAAATACATTTAAAAATAGAAAATTTTTAATTTCTCGGTAAAATTTCCATTCGTATTTGATACAAAGCTTGATATTTCATAAACTTGACAACATTTTGGAAACTTCAATACCGATAATAGCGCTCCCCGATGTGTTGCTGTCACAACAGTTGACACAGCTGAATGTGGCCAACGAATATAACAACGAACAGCTGTTTTTGACAAGAGTTCGTTTACTTGTAGCTGAGAGAATCAACATTTGTCAACACTACCTGGTAAAATTATTCTTCAAACAACAACAAATTGGCCATTTCAGCCCTTGAAAGGACTTTGACCGAGCTTCTTATGATCAATTGTGTTGTGTGTGTTATTAAATGTTTGCACACAATTGACCGAGAACTGGACCTACATGTTTTATGCCGACTCCAAATGGCTAAAGTTCTTGTTCTCAAGCAGCTTTACATGGCATTATTTACTCTCTGAGGTTTGCCATTGTCTGCAGAGAGGTGGTGACCGATCAGAAAAATTTTTTATTGAAAAAAACTTTTCGCCGCGGCTGGGGATGGAACCCGGACTCCGAGCATGTTAAGCCACACACTTAACCTGCATGCCACGGACACCACAATATTATTATAAAATTATTCTATCATGAATTAAATTGTCGTGAAAAAATGTTGCAAGAGATATGTTGCGAGTATTTTTCATAGCGGAACAGAGTACAACTTTGACGAACATGTTGTGAAAATTTTCACGCATATTTCACAGCTATTGTTTTTTGTATGTAGATTTGAGTGAAATTTCAAATGAAACTAAACAGAGTACTAGGTTTTAATTTAAATTTTTTATTATATTGCTTTTATGCTTTTTTATTATGTTTTTATTGTAGTTTTTTTTAAGAAAAACCTTTATACTTAAACGGCGACCGTGCTCGTTCGTGCTAGTGTGTGGCGTACAAACCAACGGATCCCAAGTTCAAACCTTTCCTCGAGCAAAAGTACCTTACCTTTCTATAGAAAATAATTGTTCTGTTCGCCGTCCCCTCTCTGCAAACATTATAGTAAGAAGCACCAGATTCCAACACCTCAATATCCACAAGGCCACCTGACTGTGCCCAGATCAAAAAAACACTAAACCAGATTGATCATGTTGATCGACGGAAAGCACGTTTCAAGCGTACTGGATGTACGCACATTTTGGGGGGTCAATATTGACGCCGACCATTATCTTGTTGCAGCAAAGTTCCGCATGCGATTGTGCAATGCGAAAAAATATATATATACAGAGGTATTTAAAGAAAAGAAGATGTTGATAAACTGCAATCACAACGAACCGCCGAGGCCTACTCCGCTCAACTCTCGGTTAAGATCAACCAGCCTAACTCTGTAGCGGAGTTCCCAAAAAGTTAACGACAATTTTCGTTGTCGATTTCGATCATTGTGCGTGTCACTTTAATAGAAAATGAAAGTTTTTGCAAGCTTACGACATCGAAAATCGTTGTTTAGCCGTTTGGGTCTTCTACTGGCCTCGATGACTCTGGCGGACTTTGGGTGCAAATATCCCACTGCATGCGCACTGCTACTGAGGAAGTCATTTGTTTTCGGCGCCCACAAACTCGCGACGCGACGGCAGCAAAATACGCCACATCGCGAAAAGAGGAAGGAAGAGGCGCGCCTTTTCAGACGGAAAAAGGTTGCAGGAAAAGCGTGAGCGTGAAAAAATTGAGGAATACCAGGGCAAGAAGGATGCTAGAAAATTAAACCAACAGGTTAAGCTCTAACCCAAGGTTTCAAGACCGGAGCATCCACTTGTAGAGATGAATATGGTGATCTGGTTACAGACACGCAGTGCGCATTGAGATTATGTAGGCAGCATTTTTCTAAACTGCTTGCGGGCGACAATCCCAACAATTCCGCCCTTGGAATATGCCGTCCGATACCACCAAACGACGCTGATGGAGTGGAAATTCTACCACCTAGCCATAACGAGATTAAAGTTGCTATCCAGCGACTCAAAAACATCTGCTTGCGAATGACGATCCCAACATCTTCGCTCCTGGAGAATGCAGTCTGACACTACCAAACGACGCTGATCTACCCATTACGAAGTTAAAGTTGTTATCAAGCGACTCAAAAACAACAAAGCAGCTGGTGTTGATGGCCTGGCTGCTAAATTGTTTAAAACCGAAATCGGTGTATTGATAAAGTGAATCTCAGAGTGCTTTGTCCTATACTTTAGAAAGGAGACCCGACAATCAGCGCTAACTACTGAGGTATCAGTCTTATTTCCATCGCATACAAGGTTCTTTCAAGAGAAAAATTTATTGGACCTTATCATTGGTGTAGCTTTCATCCTGGCAAGTCCATCATAGACCAGATTTTTACACTAAGCTAAATCCCAGGATTGGAAATCCACGAAAATCAAATCGACACCCACCATCTTTTTGTCGATTATAAAGCTGCTTTCGATAGCCCGTTGCGGGATTGCCTGTACGCAACAATGTCTGAGTTCGGTATACCTGCAAAGTTGATAAGGCTCTGCAAGATTACGTTGAGCAATGCATGCAGCTCCGTCAAGGTAGGAAATGACCTCTCTGAAACTCTTCAATTTCATCATGAAGGGGATCCTACGAAAGGCAGGAGTACATTGCAATGGTGCCATATTCTACAAAGGTCTCCAACTCTTAGCGTATGCTGATGGTATTAATATTATCGGCCGAACCAAAAAGATGCAATTGCTGCTTCCGCCGCTATCGAAAAGGAATCAGCTAAAGTGGATTTGACGATGAACGAGGGCAAAACAAAGTATATGCTGTCTGCAAATAGGGAAGCGCGGCGTCTAGGTTTCCATGTTACAACAGGCAAATATAACTTTGAAATTGTCAAGTAGTTAACATACCTTGGCACCTCCGTTAACAGCAACAACAATGTGAGCCTGGAGATTAAGCGAAGAATAACAATTGCTAATAGGTGCTACCACGGGCTAAGTAAGCAATTAGGTTCCAGAGCCCTCTCTCGATCGAAAAAACTAACACTCTACAAGACGCTCATCATACCTGTGCTTCTCTATGGCGCTGAGGCATGATTGGTATCGCAAACAGATGCAGCCGCTCTTGGGGTGTTCGAGAGGAAAGTTCTTCGCAAAATCTTTGGTCCTGTTCGAGTTGGCGACGACTATCGCATTCGAATGAACCACGAACTGTACGAGCTCTACGACTACATTGACATAGTCCAGCGCATAACAATTCAGCGACTTCGCTGGCTGGACCATGTCTTCGTATGGATGAAGAAGCTTCAGCGAAGAAAGTGTTTGAAGCAAAAGCCGGGGGTCGACGAAGAGGAAGACCATGCCTCCGATGGATTGACGAGGTCGAGGAAGCCCTAACCGCACTTGGTGAAATAATTTAAAAAAGGCGTACGTGAAGCAGAGGTGCCTGGCGAGAGCTGATGAAGTCGGCCGCAACCCGACCACGGGTTGTCACGGCCACCTAAGTAAAGTAAGTTAACCCTGTCTTAATGTATGTAACGCCAATAAATAGGCGTGGTAGATAGAAAAAGTGCATAATATATTATATTGATTGTTAAATTGCATCAGAACTTGATCTTTATTTCGTAAAAATATAAATGCGCCAAAACGTTCCAACCCATCTCTTCCAGTAAGGGTGTGCAATATTTAAATTTGTAGTGTGAATGTTGATTTCATAACTGGATTTTTTTTACCTTCGAAACTTTATATTTAGATGTTCCTTTTTATTGTATTTATACTGTTCACCGAAACCATCCTGTGCATCATTGGAGTTAACCATCCTAGTTTCGAGTTGACTTAGCATCTGACAGACAACCAATACTAGAGGCTTCTCGACCCCAGATCCGTCAAAGCTAAGGTGATAGCACTCGGTAAAAAAACCTTGTTAAAGGCTCCTGCTATGTTCATGAATCCTAACAATGTGGACTCCTTGATTTCTAGTATTATACAATAGTAGAATCCAGCGAGTTTAAGTAGTGTCTGTTTCTCTGGATCCAAGGTTTCAAAGTTGTCTGAGATAAGCTGCAATGAGCCTTGCTAATGGTTTTAGTAAAAAAGAGGAGAGTCTAATTGGTCTAAAGTCTTTTGAAGTAGGATGAGAAGCTTTGCCAGCTTTGGGCATAACGACTTCTTTCAGCACCTTACAGAAAGGCCTATCTGAATTAAATATATGCAGGCTCTATGGAAAGAATTCGAAACTATGGAGGACAGTCCTTGTGAATGCCCAGAAATTTACTCAAGATTCTTCATTTTGTTGAGACTTGAGGCCTTTATTCAAATAAGCTTGAATCTGGGAAGCTAACTCAAGCCAAACACGATGGGCCGAATCAGGAGCAGAAAAGTTACCAAATCAAATTTTAACATTAAAGAATACACCACTCGCCAGTACAAGCTCAGAGAAAATATTTTGAAATTTCCGTTTGCGCTGGACTGCGGAGGATCCGTTGGCTCATTGCGTTCAAAGTTTACAAATTTAAATAGAAATTATGCTCGATCGAGCTCATATCTTGCACGTATTATGACGTTGAAGAACACTTTAAGGAGAAAAGGTCAAGCCCCTTACCCTTTCCTTCTAACAAGAGAGTACAATGTTCAAAATTGTAGTGTGAACCTTGATTGATCTGGATTTTTGTACAAGACAATCTTCAAGAAAAGTAACCACCATCCTCCTTTTTATGAGTGTCTATTCCATAAGTGTCTTTTTCCAGAGACAAGGCAAGGAAGATTTGACAAGTGTTTTTGTACCAGTCAGGTAATTATCAACTTGCCCCAAAGACAGAAAGATTAGAAATTTCTATACGGTGAAGGACACTTATGACAAGTAGGACTAGGAATGTGAAGGCCAAAGAAACTAGCTTACATTAAAGTTACATAGAAAGGGTCGTCAGTTAAACCAAAGCAGACTGCCTCTCGTAACAGCTTTGATTCTAAAACAGATATTAATTTTGAAGTTATTAATGATAAGGATCATACCAACATTCGCCCCGACAGCTCTTTGTCTTTCTTATATTTTAGATACCTACATTCTAAAAAATTTCAGTTGTACAACTCGTTTAAGTTGTAGCAACAGAGGGACAAAAACTTGGGACCGATATTTAAGCCCTGAACACTGTTATATTTTTATATCATTATAGGTCTCAAAGACTCGCATTGAAAAAGCGGCTGAATTTTTATAAAAAATCAATAAATTTCTTATCTTCAAAATTAACTCGATTTTACTGAAACGTATGACATTATTGGCGAAGTAAAGCGAGACAGCAAGTGTTTCTTTTCCGTGTAGGTGTTTTTCAGACCTATAACAGTGCAAAGATTAAGTAGTTTATATTTCTTTGAGTAGATCTTCCATTCAAAGCTCTTCCAATCCACATTTTAAAATATTTTTGTTTTGTATAAAAAACAAATTATTGCTATACATTTTAATTCTTTTTAAATAATAACTTTTTATTTAATATAACTCTGTTAATTTGGACATAAAAAAGTTTGGGATTTTTTTGTAAGAATTAAAAATCTATAGTATTTTATTAAGCTTTGCAATCAATGTCCACTTTTTCGAATTTCCTTTTCCCATCGATTAAATTCTTCAAACATATCTTTGCCCATATGCGCAGGACTACTTGTCACCAGAACGCCCACCTTTTCGAGTGCCCGCACTTTATCTATAGCCTTACCCTTGCCGCCTGATATAATAGCACCGGCATGTCCCATTCGTCTTCCTGGTGGTGCCGTCATACCTGCTATAAAAGCCACAACAGGTTTTGCCAACTCACCACGATTGTTTTCTTCTAAATATTCAGCAGCATCTTCTTCGGCCTGTCCACCGATTTCACCAATTAAAATAATACCTTTGCAGTTTTTGTCGTGTAGAAAAACATCAATACAATCGATGAAATCAGTACCATTGAATGGATCACCACCGATGCCAACACACAGTGTTTGTCCCATGCCAGTTTCTGTTGACTGGCTAACTGCCTCATAGGTCAAAGTGCCCGAGCGACTGACGACACCAACTGAACCAGGCTTGTGAACTTCATACGGCATAATACCGATCTTACATTTACCCGGCGCAATTATACCAGGGCAGTTGGGTCCGACGAGACGAGATTTTTCTTGCGATAACAGTGCCGCTTTAACTTTGACCATATCATGTTGTGGTATGCCTTCTGTGATGCAAACGATAAGCGGTATCTCGTTTTCCATGGATTCTAAAATAGCCTTTGCGGCTCCTGCTGGTGGCACATATATAACTGAGGCATGTGGATCGGTTGCCTTTTTGGCATCTGCCACCGAAGCAAATACTGGCAAATCTAAATGTTTGCTGCCACCTTTCTTTGGATGAACACCACCAACAATTTTGGTTTTATAGTCCAAAGACTGCTGACAGTGAAAGGTTGCCTGTTTGCCGGTAAAACCTTGACAGATAACCTTGGATTCTGCGGTTAGTATAAGATTTTTGCGCGTCTTGCAATAGTTAGAGTCGCATCGAATGGAAGTCTTGAAAACATTACGAAATCTTAACAGCGTGCGCAGAGTTGAAGTGGAAAAAGCCATTGTTTGAGAGATTTTCTTTTTCCCGTCTAGTTCAAAATTTTTTTTTTAAGAATTGTACAGGTTTTGCTGTAATATAACAAGAAAGAAATGCAAGAAAAGAACAATTAAATATATTTGTTAGACAAACGTACGCCAGTCAGTACATTAATTTAGTCTTGTGGAATCGTATGTCAACAATAGATAACGCTACTTACCATGATATCAGCTTAAGAAACGGAAATTTCGATTTGTTTTTGGTATTTTTTGTAAGTTTGTTATGCCAGAAAAAGAAATAAATTTGTTTAAAAAAGATATTTAACGAGAAAAACTTGTGTTGCCTGGATCTGAATGAAAAAGAAAAATATGAATATTTTACTTTAACAAGTTTAAATTAACTCAAAGGTCATTTGAGTAGAACGAGATAAGTCCATCACTCATTACAGCGAAACTTGAAATATGCAGTTTGCTGTTCTTTCTAACTGCTAGATTTTGTAAAGTTGAGTTGCATCTTGAGTTGAGCTGAGATGTATTTCGCTAACTATTTAATGCAATGCTTTGGTTTTGTTTGGTTGTAAGAATGCTTGATAAGCGCAAAGGCGAGGCGAAAAGATTGAGTTGTGTGAAAGTTCATTTGAGTACACTATTATTGATTAAAGTTACCGTATAGTAGCTCGGTATACGCTACTGTCTGTCAGAGTAGCCTAAAGACAATGAAATTCTTAAAATTCAACGAGGCAAAAAGTCTGGATTTGTTTTTTTGTCTTTTTATAAATAAACAAAAATATTAATTTGAAAGTAAAAATAATTACAAATTTTTTCTTTACCATTTCCTATTGTAATACATTTTTCGTAGAAAAATCAACTGCTATTCAGAAAAAATCAATTGAAAATCAGAAAAGATCAATTGAAATTCAGAATTTCGACTTGAAATTAAAAATAGATCAATTGAAATTAAGAAAGTTCATTTGAAATTTTTAAAAATCAATCGAAATTCGGAAAACCTGTTTGTTTCAACTCAGAAAAGATCAATGGAGATCCAGAAACTCGATTTGAAAGTCAGAAAACTTGATCTGAAATTCAGAAATACTACTTGAAAAATCAATTGAAAAAAAAAATCAATAGTAATTCAGAAAAGATCAATTGAAATTCAAATTTATCTTGTAGAACTTTTAAGTTTAATTTATAGTTTAGAAGTTTAGCCATCATCATACCACTATATGTCAACATCACCATCAACATACTACTATAAAACTAACATACCATCGTCATACCATAACTATACAATCACCATACCATTACCTTTCTATCACCATACCATCATTATAACAATACCATACTACCATTATTCAATCACCACCAACATTATTTGGGGGAATAAAAGTAATGCAGAAAACTATATTGCTTTTTTGAATGGTAGAGCCAGCAGCGTAGCAAGGGGGGGGAGCGGTCCGCCCCGGGTACACGCTAAAATGGGGTGCAAAATTTGACAAAAGAACTTTTCATCACATAATTTTTGATTTTTTTTAATAATTAGAACACTTTAATGATGGCGGTTTTATGTTTTGAATATAAAGAAAGTTGGTAGTTTGCAAAAGTTAATGCAAATATTTTTTACTTCGTTTTTATTAAAACTTTAACTTTATATGAAATTTTTTTTCAATATAAACAAACGCTCATACTAAAACCTAAGTCAATTCGGAATTTAATTTGTCATTGGTTAGGGGTGCAATTGCCAAACAAATGCAATTCAAAATTTTCATGACAGTAAGATAGAGTACAAACAGAAAAATGTTAAAACATTCCTTTTTATATTCCATAAAATTTTATAAAAAATCGTTTTTTTTGCTTCTTATATTCAGGTTAGTGGTGACCGTGGCATGCAGGTTAAGTGTGTGGCTTAGCATGCTGGGAGCCCGGGTCCGATCCCCAGCCGCGGCGAAAAAGTTTTTTCAATAAAAAATTTTTCTAATCGGTCACCACCTCTCTGCAGACAATGGCAAACCTCAGAGAGTAAATAATGCCATGTAAAGCTTCTTGAGGACATGAACTTTAGCCGTTCGGAGTCGGCATAAAACATGTAGGTCCAGTTCTCGATCATTTGTGTGCAAACATTTAATAACACACACAACACAATTGATCATAAGAAGCTCGGTCAAAGTCCTTTCAAGGGCTGAAATGGCCAATTTGTTTTTTTTGTTTTTTTTTTTTTATATTCAGGTTAAGAAGTGTTAAAACTTACTCGTATAGTACAATAAGGGTAAAAGTTATATAGTCAGTACAGAGACAGCTATGTAAAATCTATGGACTGCAACTTGTATGAGAACGCAACGAGAGCAGTATTTACTGATTAAAGGGGGGCATCAATTTATTCACTTTTTAAAATGAATAAAAAATGTATTCAATACATCATGTTTTGTGTTGAATACATAGCAGACTTCAATAGATACAAGCAACGTGTACTCAATCAATGTGTTATGTAATTTTTTACAAAAACTTTACGCTAGACATAAAATATAAATTTATTTATAATTTACACATAATTATATATACATTTCTGTTACCATTATTTTTCGCAAATCTGCATGATTTTCAGAGTATGGTGAATGGAGCATCTCACTTATTTTGTAAGCAATACATTTCTCCAGAACTGTTCAGAAAAACGTCCTCATGTCATAAATGTCAAGAATGAAAATATACTTCATGATTTTATGATTACTAAAATTACAAACCTTATTTACAGCTTAATCTGCTAGAACATAACTTTTAATAGTAATATGTTTTTGGGTATCCTGTTACATGAAACATTTTAAAAATCAATAAGAAACGTCTCATCTCACTCCCCAGTCCTCCAAAACCTATTGCCTTCAATTGCTTCTTTAAATATATTCTACCACAATTGTGGTGGCATGAGAGGAAAACTCAACAAACTATATGTTGAAGCTAAATCTTGTCATTTCAATGTTTTTGTTTTTACGGAAACATGGTTGAATGACGCTATCAAAAATGAAGAAATTCTAGATAGCAACTGGACAATATACCGTAATGACAGAGATTATGAAAGCTTAGGACTCTCTCGAGGAGGAGGTGTTTTGATAGCTACACACAATGTCTTATCTAGTGATGTGGTTGTAACTAACTCTTGCATATACTTCGAGCACAAAGTAATAAAATTAAGTCTATGTCAAAATCGTTCTATATACATTGGTGTTATTTATATTCCCCCAAATTCAACTGAGAATTCCTATAAAAAATTATGTGATCTTATAACGTCAATAACAGCCGCTCCAAACGAAGAAGATAAGATTATAATTTTCGGTGACTTTAACCGTACTAATATATCGTTTGTTCCCGACGACAATGATAATCATCTCCTTCCAATATATGTTTCTAATGCGGTCGACTTTGACTTATTTAGTACATTTTATAGTAATGATTGTCTGCAAGTAGCTCCAGTTCCAAACCAGAACGGTCGGTGGCTAGATTTAATTTTTACTAACTCTTATGACGACGTCAAGGTTAGTCCAACTAGTGATGCCGAGCACATTTTCTCTAATACCCTCCACCACTCTGCTTTTACTTTAGAATTATGCGCTAATAATATAACTTTTACGCAGTCCTTTAATAATTCTGTTGTTTACGATTTTCTTAACGCCGATCACAGTAAGATAAAGAATGACTTGAATTTTTTGGATTGGAACCACTTATCTGCCCTGGAATTGGACGATGCTGTCTCATATTTCTACGAGAAAGTCTTTTCTATCTTTGATAGCCATGTTCCAAAAATAAAAAAAAAAAAAACTATCAGAACCGTGGTTTGATTCATATCTAAGAAACTTGAGAAATCAGAGAAATAAACTTTACAGAGTAATTAAAAAGGACGCGAATGTAAGTGATGAGGTAAAGACAAGATATGGTGAACTGTCTAAAGAATTCTCAGTCAAGTCTGAAGAAGCTTATAAACTGTATACCAATTTAATTGGGGAAAGGATTATTGAAGACCCAAAAAAATTCTTTGACTTTGTAAATGTTAAGAGGAAATCAACGGGATACCCGAATTCCATGTTCAAAGGAAATGTTACTTCTTCTGACCCACAGGTGATTTGTAATCTCTTTGCAGATCATTTTAAAGAAGTTTTTTGTTCTCCTTCATCACAAAGTCAAATTCCATTGACCAGCACACTTAATCTACCACCATTGGTTTGCTCACTTAATATAACAAAGAGAGAGATTGCCAATTCCATTAAAGAATTAGATTCCAATAAGTCTCCTGGTCCAGACCTTTTGCCACCAATTTCACTTGTTCAATATTTAGAGCAGTTAATTACGCCATTATTTATTATTTTTAATAAATCCTTGCAATCAGGTGTGTTTCCGTCTTTTTGGAAGTCTTCTCACCTTACGCCAATTTATAAGAACGGTGATAAGAGATCAGTTGAAAATTATAGGGGCATTGCGATATTATCAGCAAAAGTTTAATTATATGGGGGAAAAAAAAAGAAATTTAAGGGAGATAAATCGGGCTAATGGGGCTTACTAGTTGAATATGACCTCAAAAATAAAAATGCCCTAAGAAGACATTGTAGTGCTCGTAAAGTCCTTTTCAACGACATATAATTTTTTAAGATCTGGCATGTAATGCTTAAGTTATGCAAATAAGACCATTTTGGCTGTTTTTCCGGTGGTCCCAAAAAAAAATTTGTTTGTTTTCGGAATCCTCTCGAGGTCAACTTTAAAATAGGGGGTGGTTTTTTCAAACTTTTTTTTTCGACCCACTCTAATTGTGCCACTAAGATATTTATGGTAGTATTTATGGTGATATTTATAAAGCAGTCAAATGTTACAGACCTCAATCTTGTCTATAAAAGTCCAAGCAGAGATTAATAAAGATACTATAAAGAAATTGATAAAAAATATGAAAAATGTTTATAAATTAATTTTAATATATTAATTTAAATTTTCATTTAAATTTTATGTAGAAAATGGGGGTTGATTTCGAAAAAATTTGTTATTCAGAGTCACTAGGGAAAATTTGTCAACGTTTTGCTTCCAGGTCCTATTTTTTCTTCAATTCGATCCCCCGAGTTCGATCCCCAGTCGCGGCGAAAAGTTTTTCAATAAAAAAAATTTTTCTGATCGGTTACCACCTCTCTGCAGACAATGGCAAACCTTAGAGAGTAAATAATGCCATGTAAAGCTTCTTAAGAACATGCACTTTAGCCGTTCAGATTCGGCATAATACATGTAGGTCCAGTTCTCGGTCAATTGTGTGCAAACATTTAATAATACACACACAACCAGTGTTGCCGTTTTGGCTATTTATAGCCAAAAGTGGCTATTTTTTTTGCTCGTGATCAGTTTTGGCTATTTGGTGATTTTATTTTTCATTTGGCTATTTTTTTACCCGGTTATGTTTGTGCATTCCAGCGAAAATTTATTTTTTATTTTACATATAACATTTTCCGGCGAAAATTTCTTTTTTATTTTACATATAACATTTTCCATGCCTGAGAATCGCATCATCCGAATATCATCGACTGTAAGCTGCTTAGGCCGATTCGCCGGGAAGATTCGCCAATGAACCGCCGAGAAAGAGTTTCGCCGAAAAGGGTGGCAAACGAAGTCCTTTTAAGAGTCCTCAGCAATTTGCTCTGAAGCATCGTTGTTCTGTCCGAATTCAATGAATGTTTTTGTGAATTTGTTTATATTTCGCTTCGATATAATGAGACGTTGCTTCGAAACTATACTATTTAAACTTTTTGATTAAATTTAACGATTTTTCAGAGCCGTTTGTCATATTCCCTAATTGGTTTTGAATATTTTTCAAAAATCCATCTTCCAACAATCGCCGAAATGAGCGAAGGAACATTTTGAAAATTTTCGTGACTCGCGCATTCATTGCTTGAGCATTTGAAAAGCGATGCATTTTTCCAAAAACACTTGGGCGAATCACTGGTGCATCGCAAAATCCACTTCTCTGCCAATCGTCTTCCAAATGTTTGCAGGGAAATGATTTAAAATTTCAACGTGAGGGTGAATTCTCTCTTCATTTGAAGACGACCAGTGATGCTAATCGTGGAGCCGAGCGCAAGAATTTCCAATAATTTGACATGCAACATCTCGAATCATGTGTCACATAAGAGTATGCAACAATGTATATAACTTTGATCATTAAAAGTAATTGTGGTTTGTTTTTAAAAGTAAAATTAAGCAAGTCAGCATGGAAAAGTAAGTTGATATAGCATTACGCCACATATAAAACATTCTCCACTTGTTTCACTTGATTTCACTTTCTCACCTACTTATCTATCTCCCATTTCTGAACCAAGGCAGACTTGACTGAATACGTTTAATACCTGAAATCCTTGGTTCGAAGCTAAAAAAAAAAAATGTAATACTGTTTTTACTTCTGGAAATGCAAACCTTATTTTTATTAAGTTTTTTTTTTACTCTTATCAAGTAAAACATTAATGAGCTGAGGTCCTTCTATATTAAAGGTCCGTCTTTTTAAAGGATATTTGCCCCAAATATGTTTAAAATATGCTCTTATATTCTTAACACATCATTTTTTTATAACATACATTTATATAACATATGTATTTAAAAACAAACATGTTTGTAAATCTGATTCCAGTAAAAAACGGTACTATTTTGTACAAAAAACTATTTTGTTAAAAAAGGTATGAATGTTAGTTTTGTTTCTTTTTTCTAATACAATTAATTAACCTTTTGGCTATTTTTTTTCATTTTCTTAATTTTTCGGAACACAACCTGTCCTAAGGCAACAGATAAACATTCTTTTAAGCCAGGGTATGTGCTGGGTAGGCCATGTTGCATCATGTCCGGTGAATTCCATTTGTTCCTACGGACTTTTAGGGTTTAAAAGACCCTATCGACCGTCTACAGCTGACCTTGTGATAATACTGGAGAGTTCCTGTAAAGGTACTGATAAGTTTCAGTGAAGGTTCTGTAACATTTCTTAATTGCTGGTAGCTCAGTTTTGATCCAAATCTTTAGAACCCGGAAATTAGTTTCCATGAGTATTAGTTTCCAATACTTGGCTGAATTCTGTCCATCAATCCTCCTAAGGTATCTCAGGGCCGTCAAGTCTTTTGATAGCGTCTTACTAAGTCTGGCAACTTCACTTGTATCCTCAATGGACAGACATAAATTTTTCCAAGACGTTCGCTTTGATATTCATAATTCTCTAGCTCAGGCATTTGATATGGATCTATAGTTTCTTCAGTCCTGCTCTATCTTGCTTAAAATGGCTTTTCGGTGAAGTTTTGAACTAACTTTTCTAAAACTTTCAGTTTTCATAACTTTGTTAATGGTTTTTATAATGAATCTGAGGATCACAATATACCAATAATTACGGAAGCATTAGTTTTTTCTGTTTTTTCAAAATACTATAAACTATTCTTCTAATAATATTGAGGTAAATTTGTTATTTTATTTTTTGAATGTTTCTCGACAAATTCCGACTTTCGGATCTGAATATAAAAGCTACTTATGAAAAACATGCTCATTTGTGCCAAGCCGAGACAACCTACTGACATTGTTTTTTTTCTAAGTTTTTTACAAATTAATGAATTGCTTCGACAACCTCTTCAGACAGTTGAGCCAGTGGAAACATGCTATATTTTGTTATAGAAGAACCGTGATGCATCATTTATGTGTCGGCTTCTTGAAATCGTTATCATAATTATGTTAAGCCTCGATATGATTTCTTCAACTATGCCTGTGATTTAATTAAAAGTTATTTTCTTTGAATAAAAATAAAATATTTGAATTATTTACAAAAAACCTTCTAAAGGCCTGGCTAAAGCGTAATCTATTCGTAGATCAGGGGCTTTACTCTGTAACGCGGTTAGAAAGTTAAATATTTTGACATTTCTTCTGTATCTTCACACTGATTTTCGCATTTTTAACGTTTAATAGTTAGTTATGCTATCTTAAACTGAATATTTGATGAAACGATAAGTTAAGTCACTGTCACTGAGATTTTACTTTCGAATCGCATTTAATTTTCGAATCGCATTGTCTTTCGAATCGCGTTACAGAGTAAGGCCCCAGTTACTTTTAAAAATCAGGCTTGTCTAATTTTTTTGCCCGCTTTCATATGATCTTTTGTTACATCTTTTTGACTTGTAAAAAAATATGATTTTAACGTTTTAATAGAAATAAATAAATAAAATTGAACTCATTTAGTATGTTTAGAAAACAGCTCATTGGATTTCCTAAGCACTTTAATTTTTCTCACAATTTTCCAATTGGGGCACATTGGGGGCAAACAAAAAATATTTTATTAGTATAATAAGATATCACACAAAGAAACCTATACCTTAGTTATTGGGCAACTAACCAAACCCAATATTAGTATTGATTTTTGATACGTACTCTGAGTTTAAAAGTTGGCAAAATCGAGAACAACTCCGCATATCTTCTATACAATGTGACGTCATCAAAATATCAAAACATAAATTCCTGAATTTGAATTTTTTAAAAAATTGGATGAACCACTCCAGACAAAATGACATCAATAAAATAATAAAATCTCAATAACTTCGAATACACTTCAACACGGCTGTGAGGTTATTTTAACTTTGCGTAAGTCGAAGATACATAATTCCTTCCGCCGAAATTTGGATATCGTTTGATTTTTTTATATTTCTAAAATCCGGATCCGGAATCTGCTGCACTAAAGGAAACATCTCTCAAGAATAAATATTGCCGCAGTAAATGACAAAAATAACACATACACACAGGTATTTAAATGTATTTTATTATATATATTTTTGTTTTATTCATTAATTAGTTTATAACTTAAAGCAATGATTTAGATAAAAATTACAATCACTAGACCGCTACACGGCGACCTACGACAACATACCGTACAGTAGACTTAACATTATGAATGTTAAATTAAATTTAACACCAGCAGTGCTATCAGGTATTAATAATATATAATATACTCATATGCGTAGATATATATATTTAAATACATATATAGCTAAATACATAGATAAGGATAACGTATTTATTTACAATCTTTACTACATAGTTATTTTATATAACATACCAAATAAGATGAAACAAAGTATTTCTATGGGCAGGGAGGAAAAAGAGAAAGAGAGAGAATTATTTAAATTAAAGCAACAGCAAAAATACGTAAGCTACAAAAACTATAACAATTTCAAATCGCGACGGTAGCAATTTCTTTAGAAAATATATTATTTTTAAATGACTCTCTGCACCAATTCTGATCCACTCACTTGACAGTGTAAGCAGAAGTAAAATTAAGTTAGTTAGTTTAGTAGTATTTACAAGTTCGAAAATTGCATAGATGTTATACGTTATATTGAATATTATTTTAAAAAATGGAATTTATAACTAGCAAATTTTTGCTTTTTTTTTACGAAAATTCAATATTTTTGCTGCTTGTTTTATTTAATGTCTAAATATATGGCTCTAGACGACTATAAAAATATATGTGATCGTTTTATATAGAAATTTTTTTTTTAGCTAACAAAGAATGCAACTTCTATAAGACAGTATAGCGGCTAATTAAGCAAGCCACAAAACTTAAAGCTAATAACAAGCTAAGGCTTAACTTCAGTCGCAAAATACATGTTACAACAAAAAAAATTGTAAAAAAAAACATTACATGTTAGATTAAATGAGGTCGAGCTATAATTTATGATTTTCTATTTAAAGTTTCATTGGAATTTACGCAAAGGCATACAAAAATAATTTAAAACTTAAAAACTCGCCTTTTTAAAAAGAATTTTAAAACTAATTTTTGAGTTTTACTACACAAAAAAAAAACAATAATAAAAATGAAAAAGTTCCAACAACTCAGCTATTTGCTGCTCTGCCATATATACTGTTATGTAAATTTCAGCCACACATATTTTCGTAAGTATTAAAAATTGAATTAGAATTTGTTCGAATCCAGGTTTGCAGGACATTTGCTGACTGCCTAAAATGGGCGTCCATTTGTTGTGTTGCCATAGAAAGGTCGATCGGGCAGTTTTGGTGGCGCATTCGGCACAGGGCGACTGCAAAGGAAAATATATACAAAATAAGTCATAAAATTTAAATATAACTTTTAAAAAAAAGTTGATATATTTACAGCTAAACTTAGTTAAGTTATAGGAACAAAAAAAATAAATATATAAAAAATAAAAAGCGCATTATATTAAGCTGAAATTATACTCACCTTGTTTGCGGTATAGGAAAAACTTTATATAGACCATCACCAGGCGGTTTTTTTTTTTTTTTGACAAAGTACAGCAATGTTAGGCTCTTTTTTATACATATAGACAATATAAAAAGTGTTAAAGTTAACAAACAATAGGAAAATCACGCTTAACTTGTGACTTTTCAACAAAAACAGTCCTTTTTTTATTTGCCCATCAGTCAAAAGTCAATGTATCTCAACACAAAGTCGTTGGTTGTAGGAAAAGCAAATTAAAGCTTTGAGCTAAATAACAAAAAGTTTATGGTATCGAAAATAAAAGCAATATACATGCTAGTTTGGAAAATAAAGCCTAGTAAACAAGCTTACGAGAAAAATTATATTAAAAAGAAATTTAAACAAACAAAAAGATCATAGATCATAATTTCCTACCATCAGTGTTTTGCAGTTGTGCTTGTGTTATTCTAGTTATTGACAGATTCAAAATCTGTGAATAACATTGATTAAGCATCCAACGAAACGGTTCTGTCTAGTCAAGCTATGCTATTTCCTCTATACAGAGTTACTATTGCTGTTAGTTGTTGTTATCTTCATTTTAGCAATTCACCTAGAGCTCAATTTAAGTCTTAATAAAAACTATTTAAATTTTTTTTATTATTTTTATTTCAAATTTGTTTTTATTATTTTTATTTAATTTGTAATATTCTTTACTTATAATATTAGTTTATTGATTTTTTTTTTACTTTTTTATAATTTCTACATTTTTCAATTTTTAATTTTTTTAAATTATTTTTATTTTTTGGATTTTAAGAATTATTTTATGTTTTCAATTATTTTTCTCATTTATTTTTAACAATTTTTGCAATTTTATGTTTCTACAACTCAGTTTTTATTTCTTTTTAAAATGGTTTTAAAGGGTGTTTTTTTATGAGGTTTTTTTTCAAAATGGATTACCCTATTGTCTGACAGTTGTTTTGACAGTTTGACAGTGCACATAATCGTCCGTCTGAAACCAACATAAAGAACGTTATTACCAAATATCGGTCTACATTCACTCTTTTCATTCCGATAAATGTACTGTTTGGTGCGGTCTATGGGCTGGTGGAATCATCGGTCCTTATTTCTTTAAAAATGAGAAAGGACGACGCGTTACCGTGAATGGAAATTGATACAGAACCATGATCAATGAATTTTTGTTGCCAAATCTTCAAGATATGGATGTGGACGAAATGTGGTTTCAACAGGATGGTGCCACTTGTCATACTGCGGGCGAAACAATCGACTTATTGAAAGAATATTTCAATGACAACATTATTTCGAGAAATGGACCGGTGAATTGGCCTCCGCGTTCATGTGATTTGAAGCCACTTGATTATTTTTTGTGGGGATACGTGCAGTCATTGGTTTATGTGGATAAACCAGCAACGATTGACGCTTTAGAAACCAATATTCAACGTGTCATTGCTGAAATACGCCCTCAAATGCTTGAAAACGTAGCCGAAAATTGGACCTCCGGAATGATCCTTGTGCAAAATAGTCGTGGTGGCCAAATGCCCGAAATTATATTTAAATGTTAAATGCCAAGAAATTATCTACCAAATAAAAAAATTTTTAGTCATTTCATAATTTGGCATGTGTTTTATTTCAATTTCAAATCAGCAAGCTCTTGAAAAAAACACCCTTTAATTTTGTATTTTTTTAAACTGTACTTAATCTGTTTTATATTATTCTTATGATTAAATTTGTTACTGTAATTTTGCATTATTTGATTTGATTTGATTTTATTTTTTATTTTATTTTATTGTATTTTATTTTATTTTATTTTATTTTATTTTATTTTATTTTATTTTATTTTATTGTATTTTACTTTATTTTATTTCATTCCGAATGATTTCTGCTTTTTGCTCAGTTATTTTTTATTCTTTATTTTATTTTTGCTTAATTCTTTTTTTTCTATTCTTTATTTTATTTTTGCCTTCATTTAATTTTTATTTTAATTTAGTAATTTTGCTTTAATTTATTTGATTTTATTAGATTTGATTTGAATTGATTTGATTTGATTTGATTTGATTTGATTTGATTTGATTTGATTTGATTTGAATTGATTTGATTTGATTTGATTTGATTTGATTTGATTTGATTTGATTTGATTTGATTTGATTTGATTTGATTTGATTTGATTTGATTTGATTTGATTTGGTTTGATTTGATTTGATTTGATTTGATTTGATTTGATTTGATTTGATTTCATTTGATTTGATTTGATTTGATTTGATTTGATTTGATTTGATTTGATTTGATTTGATTTGATTTAATTTGATTTGATTTGATTTGATTTGATTTGATTTGATTTGGTTTGATTTGATTTGATTTGATTTGATTTGATTTGATTTGATTTGATTTGATTTGATTTGATTTGATTTGATATGATTAGATTTGATTTGATTTGATTTTATTATATTCCTTATTCTTTATACTTAATTTTATTCGTTTTTATTCTAATTTTATTCTTTTTAAATTTTTTATTTATATTCGGTAATTTTCCGTTATTTGATTTGATTAGATTTGATTTAATTTAATTTACTTTGATTTTATTTTATTTTATTTTATTTTATTTTATTTTATTTTTTTTTTTTGTATCTTTTTTTTATTATTTTTTTGTATTTTTTTTTTTTTTTTGTATCTTTATTTTATTATTTTTGTTTCTTTTTTTTATTTTTGTTTAAATTTGATTTTGTTTTTTTTTGCTTTCATATTTCTTTATATTTAAATTTATTCTTAATTTTTTTATTTGGTTTCTATTTAGTTTCAAACTCCTTTTATAGGAGTAAAAAATGGGATTAAACAGGCTAATGTAAAAGACTTATGCTCAACAGTAGCCAGACAAGTTATTTTTCGAATAGATAACCTCAAAATTTGAAAATTCTGACGTGATGAACCAATTCTGCTGACCTTCAATTTATTTAATAACATTCTTTTCAATCGCAGTTTGCTCTTTGCAACAAAAAAAAAAACAAACAAAATAATCAAATTTATGTACAATTGATAAAGTTTCTGAAAAATTAACTTTAAACTGTATTAAAATAGCGTCAATTATTTAAACTTAAATTTTCTTTATTAATATCATTAGTTGTATATAATTCAAATATATATATTTATATTTATATTTATATTTATATATGTAACATTTTTAAGTTTTGCAATTTTCACAATGTAACAGATAATATTTATATAATATGTATATAAATTGCGTTTATTTATCTTTCTTAGTATTAATATTTTTTATCATTCTTAACTGCACAGCAAACATAAAACTTGCTATAAAACAACTAAACTAAAGTTTAAGTTAAAAATATTTGTTGATTTATTATTTTTAATTAAATAATATACATGTTTTATTTTTGCATAAATAAAACATTTATATATTTTATTTTGGTTTTGTTATTTAGTGTACCAGGGCTTCCACGCCTTTTTTTAATTCCAGCAATATTGCAAATCACTTATTTTTAACTCGTTTAACACAACATTACTGTTAATTAACAGTGATTGTTAAAAGAAGAGAGTCTGTATAATTTGAAGAAGATAATTTTGAGTTTAAATTTTGCTGTTATTCTGTTATCGGTTTTATTGAATGGTATTGACAAGCAGTCGTTTTATGCAAGTCATATGAGGCAAAAGTATGTGCAGTTTTTAATGTATTTTAAAACATATTGGAATTTAGGTCCCAATGGTTTTGAAAATGGCACAACAGTATTTGTATCAAGTAGTACCATAACAATAGCACGAAGTACAAATACAATTTCTTGTATTTAGGCTGTACCTATAGGGAATAGATGTACCCTACAAGCAAATTCTGGTTACTATTTGGAGCATACTATTTACGTTTGATCTACATGGACTTAGCCATTGGCAACTTTATAGCTCTAAACCGTGTCGGGCAGCTTTGCATACTTGTAATTGTATAAGAGCATGAAAATATTTATTCATCTCACATACAGAACGATCAAAGCTTCAGTATCCAAGCTAACGTAAAGCAGACAAGAATAATTAAGAGTCTTACAAATTTTACGAATTAAAAAGAAAAATTTAAAATATTTGTAAAACTTCACAATTCTTTTCACGTATCCGCCTGCATGCACTTTCTGTATTTAATAATATATATTATCCATCTGTCGATCTGTTTGCATTTCATAGTCCGTCCATTCCAAGTTCATTTAAATTCGTTATATAAATCGAAGTAAAAAAAAAAAACCAACCAATGATACGATTTTTGCAAAACTAGATTTAGCACTGATTTGTTTTCAGTGTAAGATTTAAAGCGCTCCTTAATACATACTTAAGATGAGAAAGTATAGGTGTGCAAAGCTGCCCGACACGGCTTTTAAACATTAAAGAGAAATGAGCCGATAGAGAGCAAAAAGCTTTCTCTGTTGCCATTATGTTATCAGAGAAAGCTCACTTTCTCTGTTATGAGTAAATGAGTAAAATTATTTTATTTGCAAACTTTTGCTTTAACTTTTTGGGTTGAACGTTTTAATTTTTCGAACCTTATGAGTGTTGGTTAAGGCATAACCGAAAAAATTCAAAAATAATTAAGTTTTAGTTTGTTGAGGGTTTTAACAATTCGATAACACTCAAAGGGAGGATTGCTAGGTTTAGCCATGATCAGGCTGAAGTAAAAATGGTTGTTATTTTAGCATTTTTTTTTTCAATAGCAGTCAAATACAAGCAAGCTAAGCCTTTATTAATTTTTATTTTTTCTAATCAACATTTATTAAAGATGACTTTGACAGTCTTAACATATTTTTAAGTATAGTTAAGTATAATTATTTCCTTTAAGTGGAAAGTATGCATAAATTTTAAGTATTCTTTTTAATTCAAATGTAAGATAACATTTTGGATACTGGAATGTGAAGATTTTATTTATATTTTTTTTCTTGCTTTAACAACAATCACACACAGAACAAATATTTAATTTAAGATATGCTCTTTTAAGAAGGCTTTAAATGGCTTTTAATAGTTTTGTTTTGTTATTATTTTTTAAGATTTAATGTTTTTTGAATTTTTTTTTATATTTTTATTTTTTTTTCTTTTTTATTTATATTTATAAAATTTATTTATATTTTCAAAATTTTATATTTTTTATTTATTTGTATATTTTTTATTTTTATATATTTTATTTTATATTTAATTTTTATTTTTTTATATTTAATATTTTTTTATTTTTTATATTTTTATACTTTTTATCCACAAAATTTACAAAAAATTGTAAAAAATTAAAAATTTAAAAAAAATTATTATATATATATAAATATATAAAACTATAAAAAATTTTAAACATAAAACATAAAAAATAAAAAAATTAAGCTACTACAAATATTAAAATTAAATAACTAAAAAATATAAACATTTTAACATTTAAAAATATCAAATTTTACAAATTAAAAATATAAAATTTTTAAATTTTTAAAATTTATTAATTAAAAATTTTAAATTTTACAAAATTTGTAATTTTAAAATTTCACACGTAGAAATTTAAATTTACTATTTTAATTTTTAATAAAAACATATATAAATAAAAATAAGAAAATTTTTAACTATAAAAATTTTAAAATAATAAATTAAAAGTTTTGAAATTTCCACATGTTTAAATTTTAAAATTAAAAAGTTTGTAAAATTAAAAAAAATTTTATTAAGAAATTTTTAAAATTTTAAATTTTTAATGTATAAATTTTTAAACTTTTTATTTTTATATTGTTTAGTTTTTAAATTTTACAATATTTGTATTTTTATGTTATTTAATTTTTATATTTGTAGTATCTTTAATTTTTCATTTTTTTTTATTTTTTTATACGTACAATTTTTTTTATATTTTTAATTTTTTCAATTATTTATATATATAAATTTTTTTTTATATTTTAATTAAATTAGATTTTTTAAAAATTATTAAATTTTTAAAAAATATTACATTTTTATAGTTTTTTGTGTTAGTTTTTATTATTTGCTTGTAATTTGTTTTATTATTTTGTTAGCATTGTTGTATTCCTGTTCGTTATTTTATATTTTTAAAAAAAAATTTTAATTTTTTTTATATACATATTTAATATTTTTTAAAAATTTTAAATTATTATTTTTATTTTTATTTTTTAATACATAATATGTTTTTTAAATTTTTAATTTTTGTTTCTTTTTTTTTCTATTCCATTTATCTTAACGGATACATTGAAATTGCTCTGTTCTAGGGTATTAAGAGTATTTTTGTTTGCTTTCGCTTTTTTCTTTATTTCATTTTTAAACTACAAAAGCCTAAAGCAAATACATTAACAACGGTAATTTTGAAACGTTTCAATCGTCTACCTTTTCATAATATTCTTTATTTTATGATTTTTATAATAATTACTTATTGATGTACGAGTTACTTAAAATATAAGAAATTCCCTAAATAATTTTTGCTCATTGATCAACTCTACGGTAGGTTAGTTAGTATATCTGTGAAGAGTTGCAATAGTTATGTTCCTTTATTTAAGATATCTAATAGACACTGAGTAGTAGTAGTAGTAAACATTGTAAAAAGTTATGCAATATTTTTTTTTTAACAAATATAGATTATAGCATTATTAATACAAGAGGCAAAATTAATGCTTTAATGTTTTCTTTAGTGTAGAATGGTGTGTTGTGTAGAAAATGAGAAAAAAATTAAAAAGGATATCAAAGTATTAATTTGCTATAAAGTAGAATTTTATAAGAAAAAAATAACAAAAAACCCAAAAAAAATTCGCATTAATACACAATTGCTCAAGAGCTGGACCTCTATGTTTTGTACCGCCTACGAACGACTAAAGATCATATCCTCAAGTAGCTTTACATGGCATTTTTTACTGTCTGAGCTTTGATATTGTCTGCAGTGTCTGGTGAAAAATAAATCAATTTGTGTTAAAATCACAGCGATTGTTGAACAATTTTGAAATATTGTGCTCGAATTTCTAAAAATTGTACTGAGGCAAAAGCAAGCCTTAAAATTCTCATGAGGTTTTTAAGAATATTGCTATAAGTGTTGTCACATACATATGTTTCTGTTCATTTAAAAAAAAAATAAATTTTGCCGGTAAAGTGCTTTTAGTTTTGATGAAGAAGGCTTAAAGCGAAGTCGTATCCTGTCGTATCCTAAATGTTATTAACCGGTTTTTATCAAAGATAAAGAGCTTAACAACGAATAATTTTTGTCGTTAGTGTTTAAATCACGAAGTCATTTTCAATTACAAAAATGGCGAGTTTTAAATTGGCATTAAATTGAAATTTCATAAAAATGAATTCAAAAATGTTTGTAAAGAAAATTATTTTAAGATTAGAAAGATGATAAGAAATCAAGTACAACTGTTTTAAGGATTAATTTTTAATTTTTTAATTTGCCTGCCTCAGTATTGCCCAGTAGTTTTTCTAAAAAAAAAATATTTTAAATAAAGTTATAAAAAAAAACTTAAAAATGATTTTAAAAACACTTGTTTTTTTGACTATACAAATGAAATGCTAAACAATTCAAAGCTGAAGATGAGCAAAAATATACAAGAAGCACAAAACAATAATTTAAAAATAATAATAAAAAAAAACTTACAACAAGACATGAAATAAAAATGCATTTGTATGAGTGCTGCATTATATGTATGTATACAATGTTTTCTTTATAGTTATGTTATTCTTACTAATAATTTGGTTATATCAACAGCAACAAAGAACATGTTAGTTGAGTTTAACAAATGTGCAGCAAAAAACATTCGCTGTTATTATTTTTTTTTTTTTTTTTTTGTTTTTTTTTATATAAATATCTATAAACATTACAGTGTTGCACAAGCGATTTCATTTTATATTGAATTTACTTGAATTTCGTGGCGAAGACATTTGACAGTTCGTTGATGGCCGCTTGTCCAACAGCTTGATTTACCTGTCCGCGCATGCTTTCGGGTATATAACGCTGGGCTCCAGATTGTTGTACGACAGCACCACCAACAGCACCAGTAACGCGACTGTTTGATGTTGTTGTTTTTGTACAGTTGTTAATTGATGAATGTCAGTGTTGATTTGTTGGGCGAGCGTCAATATAAAATGTAGAAGTGTCAACGAACAAAATGTTTTTAAACTTTTTTTTTTCAAATATCGAATAACTTGAAACCCCTTCTCAAAAAAGCAAAGAATTTTAAAACAATTTTTAAGAAAATCCATAGAAAGATGAATTATGATAGAAATTAAAATGAAATGAAAATGAAAAAGTACAAGACATATGTTAACACATTAAAGAAAAATTATAAAAGAAAAAATAACGGTTAAATGAACCAGATAAGAAGTACAGTTAAGACAAGGAGGAAAATACCGATTACATAAACGGTTGGATTTGGAAACAATGAACTTTATAACGTAAATAATTCAAATAAGATAATTTAAAAATTTTATTAAAACAAAGAAACTATTTTGGATATACAAACGATACTGAAGTATAAGGTACACTACAGAAATCAGGCCAAGAACTTGAAAAAAACACCCGTGACTCGTTAACGCTTCTTACAGATATAAGAACTAAAGACGCACAAATTTTTTCAAACAATAATAATAAATATCTACTATATTTGGCCTTTAAATGGGCCACCAACACGGCCATATGGCCCGGGACTCAATAAAAATACTTGTTTTCACTTATGAAGCTTCATAAATACTTTTTTAAAGAACTGTATTTAACAGAGGAATCGTGGGAATAACGGCTAGGTAACAATATCTAATAGGATATAGGTTCTGGCTATAACTTCGAAGAAAGTTTCTTTCACTTTTATCAAATCGTTTCATGTTTTATTAAATCGAAATTTTTTAATTTACAAATAAAAATTAAATTAACCTCAAGTTTATGTCAAATAAAATTGGTTTTTTGATTTGAAACTACATAGAGCTTTTACAAAAAATAGATAAAAGAATATACAACTAAACAAAAAATGCATAAGAAATAATTAAAAAATAAATATAATTAAAAAAAATTACATTAGAATAACACAAACAAATTACAAATAAAACAAAAAAAAACATTGAAAAAACAAAAATAAAAAATAAAACATACACATAAATACACAAAACATTAATAAAATTTGCAGACAAATACATAAAAATAAAATATAAATCAAATAAATAATAAAACAAAAATGAAAAATGTATAAAAAAAATAATAATAAAAAATTTAAAATATGATAAAAATAAATAAAATATATAAAAAGCCGACATGCACAACGAAATCAACAAAATTTTTTCGTTTCGTTGAAACCGAAAAATAAATTATCAAAAATATTTCGTTTTTTAAATAACGTTAAAAATTTATCAAATCAAATTTCGTTTCGTTGAAAAACGAAAAATTTTCTATAATTTTTTCCTATGCTAAACAAAATTTATTCTGATACAAAAAAAACGAAATTTTTTTGTTGAAATTAACGTTATTTTCAACGGTTGATTGGAAAAAAAACGAAAAAATTTTATTTCGTTTTCTCCGAAACGAAATAAATATTTTTCGTTTTTTGAATTAACGTTATTTTTTTATTTCGTTTCAACGAAACAAAAAAAATATTTCGGTTACCGTTAAAATTAACGTTAACGTGCATGCCTGATAAAAAGTCATATATTATAGAACAAAAAATTTATATTAATTAACAAAAAAAAAAAAAAAACATAAAAAATAAATGAGAATAAAAATTTAAAAAATACATAAATAATAAATGAAAATAAATAAAATATTGAAATATTGAAAAACAAAAATTAAATAAAAAAATAAATAATTTAATAATAATTTAAAAAATTTATATTTAAATAAAAATAATAAAAAAAATACGAACTAAAAATAAAAATATAAGTAAAAAAATATACAAAATAAATAAAATTAAAAAAAAAAATAAACCATATAAAATATCTGTAAAACTGACACAAAATAAATAAAAAATTTAAATTAATAAAATATATAAGAAACTTTTTATGTGCTAAATAACGAAAAACTATAAAAATAATAAAACAAGTTACAATTAAATTAAATAATAAGAAAATAAAGGATAAAAATAAATAAAATAAAAATTATATAAAAATAAAAAATTGATTGAAAACAAAAATTGAAATAATTATAAATAACACATATAACAAAAATGTAAATAATGAGAATAGAACGAATTGGCCATTGCAACACACGAAAGGACTTTGGCCGAGTTTCTAATGATGAATTGTGTTGTCAAATGTTTGTACACACTTGATCGAGAGCTGGACCAATATTACCAGTATGAATGAATGATTGTAGTTATGAATGAATGTATGAATGAATATATGAATGAATGAATAAGTGAATGGATGAATGCATGAATTGATGAACTGAATGAATGATTTGATGTATGATTTATTGTATGAATGAATCTATAAATGAATGTATGAATGTATGAATCAATGTCTGAATGCATGTATGAATGAATGTATGAATGAATGCACGAATGTATGAAAGTATGAATCAATGTATGAATGAATGTAGGAATTAATGTATGAATGAATGTATGACTGAATTTATGAATGAATGTATGAATGAATGCATGAATTAATGTATGAATGAATGTATGAATTAAGTGTATTAAGGTATCAACCGTGTTCCGGGAGTGCCCTTTCCGATGGTGTATTTGGTTTTGCCCAGTAATTTCATCAAGCTTTCTTATGTCTTAGTTTCAATGTTTTAATTGTTTGTCTATTCCTCAATAAATGTTTGTTTTCACCCCTAAAAAAGTGTTGAATCATAACAAAACTGTGATTTAAAGGTAATCTCCATGTTCACACAGAAATACTATGAAGTGCAAATTTGTATACCAATCCTTATTTTCGAAAATGGCGGATATGCGGCATGAAAAGGAACGATCTTCACTCAAAGCTAGATGGGAGCTTTTCTACACTCAGAAAAATATCAACTGTAATATTAACAGTCAGTTGCGGTTATTTCAAAACAGTGTTAGATTGAATGATTTGCGTTTAAGTTAGCATTTTTTTTTTTTTTTATGAACGTTTCAAAGCATTTTTCGCTGTTAAAATCTTCTGTTGAAATGTTTTTGGTTAGAGTCAAAGCAATTTACTTGCTTGTCTTCTCCAAGCAATAGTTTTAAAATGTGTTTAATTATAGTTATTATCGTAATCAATATTTCAGTGGAAGTGTACTACACTGTCATTCGGAGGACATGGGTTCGTATCCTAGCGTATCCAATTCTGTTTCATTAACTGTTTGGTCAAAAATAAACTTCAAAAGAAGTTTGCTTGCAGTTTTGAAAAAATTGTGCATTTTATTTTTTATTTAAAAAACAAACAAATTTTAAAAAAATATTTCCTGGTCTTGTCGGTATATGAACCTAGGTCAGTCAAGTACTAGACGCAAATGTCAGCACACTCGACTAAACTTGAAATTCCAAAACATTAAAAAAATTTCAATAAGTACGAAGTTATACGTGTAGCGTATTCTATAGACCAACAGTCAGTCAACCGACAGTTGATTTGAAAGTTTCATTTGTCGAATGGTATTTAACAGTAAAATCTGTTATTTCAACGCATGATTTGTTTAACAGTGACAGAGTCACAGTCACCCCACGACATTTTATAATCTGACTAGTGTAAAAGCCCGTCCTTCGACGGGAAGGAACCATTAAGAGTACAAAATGCGACAAAAAATGTATTGGATTTATAAACAAAGGTTTTTATTTGAAACATGTTTATTAAATTATTTTGATAAAACTTCTTGATAAAAATTCTTAGAATTTTTAACCTTGTCCCTTGCCATATATAATGCTTAGTTTAACATCATCAGCCCGCTAAAACTGCGCATGACTAAGTACCAGTTCTTTTAGAAAAACTCCTACTTTTTGCAATATTTAACCTTGCAATTTATTTATGGTCATTGAAAATGTCAGTTTAAGTGGAAATTGTCGCCTCCGGAGAGTGAAAGGCAAATCTGTGTTTGTCGGGGCCAAATCAATTGTAGGTATGAAAACTATTTAATGTTCACCAGTACGCCTGTACGATACCTGTGCGATGATTAATTAAGTTTTTAGGTTTTTCAAAACTAACCACCTTCCATTACAGATATCTCTTTTGGTATGGAAATTTCGAAGAAGTATTATAATACTTCCAATTTTGAGGTTTAACTTATGCAGTGGCATTCCTGAAGGATAAAATTCATTCAAAAACTCGGCAGGGTAATTTTGTTTATCGTTATCATCACTGTCTTCAATTTAACCCGTGCTCAGATCTCTCACTGTGTCACCAACTAAAATATTTACAACTTGCTCGTTGACTTCGTTCACATAGGAATTTTTTGGGTACAGGATAGCAATTTTGGAATAACGCTTGATGTTATTCGGACTCAAAGTATCGCCAGAAATCTATTTAACTCTTTCAATGGATTTGTCCATTATATTGGACACTTAAGAAAAATTTTTTTTTTTATTTTCCAACGTCTTTTCTAAAATCAAATAGGTTGGTACTATGAAATGAAGTTGTGCTAACATGACAAAAATAATTTTAGGGAGATATATAACGTTAAACTTAGTTAGATTTTTGATTTTATGCCCAACAGAAGCCTTCAATTTTTTTATATCGCGTGTTAATAAATTTTGCAAAAAAGAAGTGATTATTGTGATTGGTGCGCAAAGTATAATATCTTTTTATAATAACAATTGCATAAATAACGCATTTGCATTTGTCTCCGGTTGTTTTAGTTGAACTAAAATATTATAATACAACGTTATCATGGTTTTGTCCATTATATTAGACAGCCTGCCAAAAGCAAAGCAGCTCATGTAAAAATCAGAGGGATGGTTTTTGATCTTTTTATTGCTTAAATGATGGGAATATAAGCTCAAAAAAATTGTCCACGATTATTCTAGGCAAGCCATTTAAAGAGTTAATAAGCGAACCTTTACAATCAAAATGATCGGGAATTTCTATGATGTCTTCATCTCCATTTCCTAACTTGAGTAGCCAATCGCTAAAACTTGGATCAGAAGACCGAACATTGTGATTTAATTCTAGCAATTCCCATTGACACCACACTGAATGTAATAATTGCTGTTCAGTTTATGCAGACCGAATAGGTTCTGGTTCTGTTAGTTAAGAAGCACTGTAATAGCAAGACATGATGTTTGATGTATAATAGTTGAGGAAAATGACGATAGTCTTTAAGTACAAAGATTTCCAATACATAATTTAAGAATAGGTGCTGGTCCAGACTGAACAGGTTCTAAAAAGTATAGTAAGTGCAAAGATATCAAATAGATAATTTTAGAATAGGTTCTGGTCCAGGATGAACAGGTTTTATAGTTTTTGTATAGAGCAAAAGGTTAATTAGTACAAACATTTCATATGAATAATTTTACAACTGGTCCTGGTCCAGGCTGAACAGGTTTTAAAAAGTACAGTACGTACAAAAATTTCAAATGGATAATTTTACAACAGGTTCTGGTCCAGGCTGAACATGTTTTACGATATAGGGCACGGAGCAGGACTCTTGTCTTTTATATATTAAGATTTTCATCCTTTAAACTTTTGAAAACCTGACTAATGGTAAAATCTCTAGCTAGAAGACGCTTTTAATCAGACATGAGCTTCCAGAAGCTCAATTAGCTCAGTTGGCTCAGCTACAAATTTGTTTTGTTTTTTCAACTTTGTGTTTGCACATTTGTAAAAACAACAACGCGTGCAAAAAATAACATCAACACATGCAAAGAATAGCAACAAAACCGACGATTACCAAAATTCTAACTTGCTAACAACAACAAATGCATGCAAAGCCAAATCGATTGCGCTGCGCTTGAAATGTTTGTACATGTGTAGCACAAAACGCACATGATTTGTTTTTGTTTTGCTGGTTAATTTTTTTTTTTTGCAACGATGAGCAAAAGCAAATATGAGGATAATTTTGTGTTTGTTCTAAAAAAGAAAAACCTTGTCTCAGTAAATTTATTTTCCTGCTCATGACTGCTTTAAATACTAGGCTTGCCTAGTGAGGATATTATTTAAAGCATTAGTATAGTTTCGGTAGCCGTCGGAAGTAGGTAAAATTTTGGTGGGCATTTTTTTAAAGTAATGCTAAAACCAACGTATAGACAAACAATCTGCATCTTTTAGGATTCATACCCAGTTGGAATTTTTCAAAAATCTTTAAAAATAAAGAAAAAATAACATTTTTTGTAAAAATAAAACATAATTTTTTCGAATTTTTTTCGCAAATTTTTTGATCCTATTAAAAATAAAAAGTTGTTACTTATAACTTTAGTAACATAGTGAGACTTGAATCTCATTCTATATAAGCTTCGAGCCAATTAAACCTCTCATGAAGATTCTATGGGGTAAAAAAGTTATTGGGGTCAAATTGACCCCCTGTATTATCCAGTATTTCTTGGAAGGTGCTATTATAGAGGATTAATATAACAGCTTTTTTTCCTTGTGTTAATTTTTATTTCGATATCAAATGATGGCGGCTTTTATGTGTGAGGAATGGTATGGGAACTCTTATTTGTACATTTTCGAAATTCCCAAATGGCGATCAAACAATATAGGTCAATTTAAAAAAATACAAAATTAATTTTTGTGAAAAATGTAAAACTTTATTTATATTTGAGGTTTCTTTATGAATTAAAAAAGCTTTTATGCAATGATAGACAATGAAGCTTCATGTTTATAAAAGCTTTAGTGGTACTTAAGAAATATTTAGTAAAGCTTGAATAAAAGTCATATATATATATAGTGCGGAAAAAATTAATATCTACAGAGCTTTTGGTAAACAACAGATACAAAAATGGTAAGTCAATATACAAAAAATAATATAAAAACAACAAGACAAATTAAAAAAAAAAAATAAATAAACATAAGCAAGAATATATAAAAAAGCATATATAATGTGCATAAAATCGAATAAAGAAATATAAAATTGTTAGTTTTTGTAAAGAACTACGGCCAAAAAAGTTTGCTCACTGCAAGCATAAACTTGCTAAAAGCTTGTAATGGAAAAAAATTGTTTGTAAAAAAAACGACAAGTCTGTTTGAGAAACATTTATTTGTTGTTTATTAAACTGTTTGTTTTTATGGTATTTTTAGAAATAATCTTTCTTTTTTTTTCTTAGTAACATTTGCAACTTTGTGAAATATAGCAGTATGGAATTTTTGTTTCTTTTTTTTATATTTAATAATAATTTAACAACACGTTCAATGCAATATCTAAACTCTAAAAAGTTAAAAAAAGCAAGAGTATCAAGAGAAAACCATTAAAAAACAGCTCACAAAATAGGTTCGTAAGAATGTCTACAGCAGTGGCGGGCATGTTAAAACAAGCGAGCAGTGTTCGTCATGAGTTGTTTAGGGCAACAGAGAAAGCTTTATGCTCACTAGCGGCCAAATGCTCAACAATGCTCTAAAGCTTTACTTTGTTTACTTTATAAGCTAGACTGGAATGCTTTTTCTTTAAGGCTTTGTAATGATTTTCTGCTGTTACTTTGCTTTTTAATTTAAGCTTAATTAATCAATAAATTAATGTTGTAAAGAAGGTACTTTAGTTAAGTTATTTATTTATAAGCACGTTTTTTCTAATATAAAGTAATTCATATGCAGAGTGTAAGCGCTAGGGTGTGCCAAGTTTTAGTGGTTGGATTAAAGTAATATTTGTAGAGATTTTTTTATGAGTTTTTACATAATTTTTCGATAAGAGTTTTGTTAATTTACACTGAAGAACAGAAAAGGTTATGGCAACTTGTTTGAAAATTTTTCATATATGTATGTTTTTTTTTAACATTAACACAGCGCTTACACTTTGCATATTTATGAAAATGTCTTTTTTTATTTTTATATAATTATATAAATATGTAACGTTCTATGTATAGCTGTTCAAATTTTCTAAATTTAATATTTTCACTTAAATTGTTTTAATTTCATCTACGCTGCAAAAAAATTGCTACAAAAAGAAGCAGCAATCTTTTGGTTTTTCATTACAAGCTCGTTTTGCATGCTTTTTAACTCTGCCTCGTTTTAGTGGCTATTTTCACAGAGAATTCGTTTGCAATTTCTTTTTACTTTTAACATTTTAACTATAACTTAAAGCAGCTTAAAATGAACGCAAAGAAACCAACTTAATTTAATTTTTAATTCCTTTAAGTTGTTATCTTTTTTTTCCATTATTACTTGTATATAATTGCATGAGTATTTTTTTATATTTTTATTTTTTTTTACTATTATTTAACTTTTGCATAATTTTACAATAAAACTATTTAATAATCTTTGCTTTTGTCACATTTAGAAAAGCATAAATTTTCATTTCAAAAATTGTTGAGATTCTTTTTCTTTTTTTCTTTTTGTTTTTATCAGTTATATATTTATTTACTATAGTTGGGTTTATTTTATTTATATATATATATATAAATATATTGAATATGCTGTAGTGTTGTATTTTTTTATTTGAGTTATCGTTGCATTTAGCGACGCCTGTGTTTTTAATAAGTAACAGTGAGTTAATATAGTGAGCAGTTTAAAAAAAAAGCGTAACCGCGTTGTGTTATAAATACAGACAAGTTGTTGTTGTGGATGATGACGAAGCGCGGTAGTAAGTAAGCAAGGCGGGGGAGAGAGAGAGAGAAGAAAAGAGACGAGATTATTTTAAAATATTTATAAGAAATAATGTCGACTCTTTAATATAAAACAGTTTTTTTTTACACAATTTTATCATCAAACCAAAATGCGCACAAACACAGTATGAAACAAATATGTATGAAAAATAAAAAAAAATTAATATAAATTATGAAACAAACATGTTAACAAATATAAAACAATTAATAAGTATCCTCACAATGATAGCAGAACTAGTTTTTAATGAATTAAAGTTTATTTATTCTATCAAAATAACGCGATTTTACATTAAATCCTTAAAAAAAAAAATCATTAAATAAATTCGACTCCAAAAAGTATGCAGTATTCTTAAATTTTTGTTTTTATGCAAATTTAAGAACATCAACGGACTACGTGCGAAGGTGCAGCACCACTAATCGACCACTTACCATGGTAAATGAAGTTGTCAGTTAGATACCCCAATTGTTTTATTGTCATCGAACTACTCAAAAACCTTGAAAACAGAGCCTTAAAGATAACATCTAATGCTAATATAAGTATAACCAATATTGCCTTTCAACAACAAGCTACATACTAGACGGGCGAACTCAGTGTCATTTTTAGTATCATCGAAAAGAAAACGTTCCACTGCAGCATCTTCTAAACGAAAGTTTTTGCCATAAAGAAGACCACAGAGATAGTCCTCAGTGTGAACACTTGCCACTCTTGAATTAACAGCTTTGTCAACAGCTAAGGGGATCTCAAATCCATGTGCTCCGTTACCATTTGCATGCCGGCGAAAAACCTGTAAAATAGCACGGATAACTACAGGTAATGTGGGGAACCACGCACCCAAGAACCCAAGAAACCCTGGAACACCAACTTTGAACATGCCCCGCTCTACTTAAATCTAGACTTAAACACTTATTCTCACCGACAGATACGCGAATTCCATACAAATCTTAACTGATTTTAACTGATTTTGACTGATTTTGACTTCCTACAATCGGAAGCACTAAGGACATAAAAACAATTTTTTTTTTTTTTTAAAACCAACAACATTGATGATAGATGAAATTCCATTTTTGGTGGTTAGCCTATATCGAGCACCATGTCTTACATTTTGACATGTGACTTATCTTAGATCTATTCAAATATAAACTCGAAACCAAACAGCAATCGAAATTAAAAATATAAACAAAATATAAAAATATAATCATCATAAAAAAACGGCAATTATGAGTGTTGCAAGATGATCCAACATCAATAAAAGTTTTCCGAGCATGAAGCACTTCAAAGCAAACGGTCATCTGATTTCTTAATTAACTAGACATACCTCAACCATACCAATGGTGTATCTTCGAACGATTTGCTTGCCAGTCTTTGCATTCTCCAACAACAACCAAGCTATCCAACATCGGCACAAAGGACTGAATAATTCGTTAGTCAAAATATCGAATTATTGGGTTATCTATAGCATAATCTTGATTTAGACACCCAATGACAACTACTTTTTTCCGGAAATCAAAATAAAGTGCGATGTCAACATTTTTAGACACCTGAAGCGAATGTTTACTTCGAAATTCATTTTTTTGAGGGACCTCAATGAAAATGGAAATCGTGCTTCGAAAATTTTTCGGAGCACTGGCAAAAGCATATTTCAACACTAAATGTAGTAATTTTCATTGAATTTTCGAAGACTATTTTTTTCTCTTAACCAATTTTAAAGACGGTACCTTTCATTTGCTAACGCTTCACACAAGCTTTATTAGAGGAAAACCTCAGAGTAAAAAGTTATTTAAAAACTAGTAAGGTATACCTTCGACTGAAGTTAAAATACCCCCACGGGCGATTCGCAATGGTACAAAATCTTAAATTGCAGCTCTTTTTACATGAGATTTCAAAAACTTTTACTATTTTGATGATGTCTAAAATACATTCATATCAAATTGTTTTCCTGCAAAGTAAAGACAAGCCTTTTTATAAAGTTTTCAACTAGGGGTTGTATGGGAGGTGGGCGTTTTCTTGAGTGGTTGATGCAAATTTTTCTAACACGCCTGAATTTTTATATAATATACACAATAGCTTATAATAATAATATACACGATAGCTTAAAAATTACGGCTGTAATTGTGTCCACAGACAGACGGACGGATAGGCAGACGGACAGTCAGACAGACAAACAGACGGACATGGCTAAATCAACTCAGGTGGTGATGCTGATCAAGAATATGTACACTTTTCTATACCTACCACGCCTACTTATGGGCGTTACACACGTCGTGACCAAATTAATATACCCCTTACGCAGTAGGCGTGGGGGTATAAACATGCTTATTGCAGGCAGAGTCAAAAAGAGTCATTTAACAAGTTGTGCAGAATTTTATAAAGAAAACTTTTAATATAAATGCAGTGGATAAATATTTGATGTAACTTGCGATGAAGATTAAATTAATAAAAGTCTAATGTTATTATTAATGTCTAAATGATAATTAAATTAAATGTAAGAAACACTTTAAGATATGAAATAAATCAAATAGTTATGCTACAAGCAAAACAATGTGTGGAGTTTCTTTTCGGAACGTCCCTTATACACCAACTATTTATTTAATTCCTATAAAAAGCAATGCATTTTTCGTTTCAACTTCCAGAAAAATTTCATAATATTGAAGATGGCTGTCATTCCAATTTTCGAGTCGGCGCAATAAATGGAATATTTCAGTTAAAAAAAAATATTTTTTACACCTGCCTATAGTTTAAACAATAAAATTCTAAGTTTCTCTTAAGTTTGTGACAAAACTATGATGAAATATGCATGAGTGAATGAACAGTAAAAAATAAGTTGAAATTATAAGCAACTAAAAATAAATAATAAAATAAATATAGTTAATTTTGATGATACTAAATAAACGTTTATGAACTTTATAATCATATCGCTCATTTATATTTGTAAGAAAATTCATTGTGTATTTAAAAAGAGGTCTCAAAATTTCGATCGATATAATTTTGTTAAATGCAATTATAAAATATATATATATTTGTGTGTGATAAAGAGCGTTAAAATAAAAGCTATATTTACTGCAGTTTTTAAATGTTTGAAAACTAAAAACTAAGTGAAAAATAAATACAAATTGTACTCACGATGGTAGAAGTGGTGGTGGAAGAGCGCCGCCTGGACGGCCACCTGGCAATGGGGGTGCGCTGCCACCAGGTCGATTTGGAATCGCAGGTGCTGGGCGACCGCTGGCGGGTGGTGGTGGAGGACCGCGACCAGCAGCGCTGCCCATAGAGCCCTATAGAAAACAGAAAAGTTTAGCAATTTGAACAGATGTCGTGTCGTTTAAAAAGAAAAATCAAACCTGTGATGTGGGTGCTGGTTTTCTTGGACCACCTGGGCTGGGCGGCGATAATCTTGGATTATCCAAGCCGCTTGGTAGCCAATCATTTTTCACCGGTGGTGGAAGTGGTGATGAGACAGTGGCCATAGAAACATCACCTTAAAATAAGACAAAAAATTAAAGCAAGTTAAGCATTTAAACAAAAAAATGATAATGACGGTCTAAACCAGTGATGCCCAGAAAACTTTTTTGAAGAGTGCTACAACAATTACAACAAAAAGCCAACAATAATAACAAATCATTGGATTCGTGCCACACTACTTTTTTCCAACAACAAAAACACATAAAAACAACAACGCGCATACAACCAACATCCGCGTCAGCGCAAAAGTTCATATAAATTGAACACACAAAACAACAACACGAATCCTTCAATGTTCGCAAATACAACAATAAAGTAATAAGAAGTAAGGGTGAAGCTGAAAACTTAATTCGGCGAATTACAACAATCATTGCAATATTGAAGTTGTTGAAGAGTGGAAAGAGTGGACCATGTTAAAAACAACAACACAAATGCTGGCAGCACCCAAGAACAATAACAACACGCATGCTGACAGTGCCCAAGCGCACAAGTTAAATTGTTGAATACACAAAAACAACAACATGAAAATGCTTAATAAAACAACAAAACATTAAGAAGCAATGATTTGACTTCAAACTGAATTCATCGAATTGCAACAATCATGAAAACATCGAAGTTGTTGTAAAGAGTGCAAAGAGTGGAAAGAGTTAGGCGCTGGGCATCCCTGGTCTAAACCTAACTGCTTTGTAAAACTTACCAATAATGCGTAACGACTCTTTGCAAGCATGATACATGCGTAGCATTTCCTCACGTTTTGTGGCTGACTCAGCGCTCTCTTCCATCATTTGTTGCTGCAAGATTTTAAGGAATTTTTTAAATTAACTTCTAATTATTTTAATTTCACTCAAGTTACCTGATCACCAGTAGCATAAAGATGCGCCAACAGTTCACCGTTAATAAAATCTTTGGTATTATTAATGATGAGCATCATGATGGCTTTTGGTACCATATCACGTGTGGTCTTGGTCACAATTTTCATATAAGAATCAACCAAATTGCGTATGGTTTCGACTTGACGCTCTAGCTGTGGATCTGTTGAGGCTTCCTCGCTAGCCGACTGCAATGTTATGTTTATATAAAGTATGTATGTACAAAATGTAAGCAGCATTCAATGTTAGTGGTGTTAACGCCAAAGAAGTTACTTGTATTTACGTTTTGTTAATTAAAATATTGAAAATAAATAAAAAATAAACTATACAAATAGGAGAAATTTAGAGACTGGTAAAAAAAACACCCACACAATTTGTACTTGCAGAACGTTGGAGGCGGGTGCAAGCTGTTAATAGAACTTTTTTTTCATAGTAGTAGTTAGATGAATAAATAAAATCAAACAAAAAAAAAAAAAGGTATAATAATGGAAGAATAGAAAACCGAAAGAGTTGAAAAAAATGTGTTATTTGTGTTGAGTGTTGAAAATTGAAGTTGAAAAGACACACCCACTAGACAAAGAAGTTGTGAAAAGTGGCACCTCAGAGATTTTCGTTTTCTTTTCTAGCAACTTCGTTGTCGGATAATCAAATTATCAGCGGAAGACAACATTTATTGACAGCTTTTTTAACTATTTACATTTATTTTTTATAAAAATTTTAATTTTCAATTGTTAATTTAAGAAAAAATAATGAAGCGTGATAAATTTAAAAGAAAAGTTTTTCGTGCGCTTAAACTGGGCCAAAAATGCTTTGTTACATCAGTTCTTCGAAATATGAGATATGAGGAAGGATCAGTAGATTTTTATTTAAATTTGCTGTCAGTTGTGAGAATTGAACTCGGGCTTCCTTGGTTCGTTGGCACCCACGCCACATACTTAGCACGAAAGCCAAAAACGGGTTTAAGACGATTAATGTTTCAACATTTGCGACCATAAACATTTACTGATTAAAGTCACGTCAAAGATATCAAAGATTTGCTGCTGAAAAATTGTCAAATAACAATTGACCTGTAGGAGACTTTCCTGGAGATGCTGAGAACATTTCTTTTGAATTACCTCAAACCATTTTAAAAGGTGTTTTGGGCGTCAACCACGTCAAAACTTGAATGATTAAAAAAAATGTCATTTATTTTTTTGAAAAATCATTAAATTTCATCCAAAAATCCTACTCTAACGTTCCATTACCATCGTATTAACCTGATTTAGTACAGTGCGATTTCTGACTCTTCAAGAAACTAAAAACACCGCTACGTGAATACAGTCGACTCACTAGAGAATCTAAAATCCGACTGGAAAGAAGTATTCGGAAGTAGTAAACCGAAAAAGACGCTTTAAAATGTTTGTTTTGAGTCTAAGGTAAGAATAGAGTTTTTCAGTCAATTTTTAATGAAGTTTCAATTAAGTTGTAATGCGCAATATTGTTAGTTTAACCTTTGGTAAATTGTCATACAAAATTAACTAGTATTTTCTGACAACAAAAAATTAATACAAATTCTATTACAAACATGATTAAATGAACATTTATTTGACAATAATAGAAAAACGTTATAAGCAGCTTAAAAGACATTCAAAATTATTCAACATTGAACGATAAGGAAGTCAAAATAATCGTGAATTTTTATGCAACAAGAATTCCAACGTGAATTCAAAGGTGGCTGCATCCAAATTAAGAACTTCCATATGGAGAGAAGGTTCATATCAAGTATATTAGAGATCTGCAATGATTACACTGGAGCAACAATTTGGCAACTTCTTCGTGCCACACGAACTTTGAAAACTAATACTGTTTAGCGTTCTTTTCACGTTATGAAACTACATTTTCGGATATCGGATTTTGTTTTTATACTCAGTGTTATTATGTCAGTAAGTTATGTTTGAGTAGAGTATTTTTTTTTCTTGCATAATTATTCTGTGAGATACATTACACTGAGCATAAAAGCAGGATCAAAGTCGTAAAGAAACCAAATCCGAAATCACAAAAAATTTAAGGCCACTAAAAAAAAATTCAGTTTCATAACCTCATCAATTCTAAAGTTTAGTAAGCTATTCATGGTTTTAGATTAGCTGGTAGATTTCCCGACCACTGACTTTAAAACTAATTTCTGAAAAAAATATTAAAAATATTTTCAAATTCTTTCTGCAAAGACTTAATTTGGTTAAATGGAAATTCAGAAAATAAATATAAATTTCCAAATTTTCCATTTTACACGAACATGTAATATTTTTTAATATTTTTCCATAAATTAATTTTAACGTTAGTGGTCTAAAAATCGACCAGCTGACTAAAATGGGTTAAGGGTTATTCGTAAAGTGGTGATTACGAGTTGTAAGGAGTCCGACCGCAGGAATCGCAGGAACCGACCGCAAAAAACGCCGCATATAAAAAGACACTGCATGCGTGAAAACGACCGTGAAAAGAGGGAGGCAGAGAGGCGCTTCTTCTGACGCAAAAAAGGAAACAGAAAAAACGTAAGCGTGAGGAAATAGAAATGTACCAGGGAAAGAAGAATTAGCGCAAATTTTATAACAGGTTAAGCATTTAACCCAAGGTTTTAAGCACGGAGCATCCACTTGTAGAGTTGAAAATGGTGATCTGGTAACAGCTAAGCAGTGCGCATTGAGATAATGGAGGCAGCATTATTGCAATCTGCTTGCGGGCGACGATATCAACAATTCCGCCCTTGGGGAATGCAGTTCGACAGCTACCAATCTACGATGATGGAGTGGAAATTCCAACACCTAGCCATGACGAGGTTAAAGTTGCTAACAAGTAACTCAAAAACAACAAAGCAGCAGGTGTGGACGGCCTTGAAGCGGTTTGAAGCGAAAGCCGAAGGTCGACGACGAAGAGGAAGACCATGCTTCCGATGGATTGACCAGGCCGAGAAAGCCCTAACCGCTCTTGGTGAAAGAAATTGGAAACGGCGTGCGCGAAGCAGAGGCTGCTGACCAGAGCTGAAAATTGGCAGTAACCCGATCACGGGTTGTCATGTCCACCTAAGTAAGTAAGTAACTAAAACACCAATTTTATCAAGGATTTTTAGAAATATTTCTTTAGCTTTTTTAAGTCTTTACAAAAAAATATATAAATATAATAAATATAATTTATATAAATATAAATAGTGGAAGGTACCACACCCAGTCATACAATTTCAAAGATTGTTGCATCATGACTCTCTTGTTTATTCCAAATTTCAAGCAAAGATCATGCATAGTTCGTTAGATACTTCATATATAAATATTGGTTGTTCGAGAGTTGGGCGTGGAAGTCCAGCAATTACGCCTATTTTTAATATATACTTGTTATACAACAAATGAAGCGTTTATATAAAGTCTCAGAGTTTCTCTATCTGCATTATTCGAATTTATGCAGCAAAATCAAATTTCTGATTTTTCAAAAATATTAATTGCAAGGTTTCGCAAAGGCCGAGCTAGGGTAGACGCACACGCTTAAAGCACAATTGGTGGTATGTCATCAGCACTGAAGACTTTTTTTTATATTGAGATTTGCAAGGAACCGTTTTACTGCTCTCGATCAAAAGAACGAGAAGAAGATTTACCTTCAACAAAGTACAGTGACTGATCGAGTGAAGATGGAAGTACTCCTGTCCTGTAGGAGATTTTGAATAGGTTACGCAATGGTCGAGCCAATGAAGCACAAGTTTTACGCACAATTGGAGGTATGCCATCGGGACCAGAGGCTTTTTTGATATTGAGATTTGCGAGAGCCCTTTTAACTGATCTTGTTCGGAAATAAATCTCCTGCATTACAGATGATGTGTTCTCAACAAAAGACAGTGGCTGATTGCTAGCCGGCACTGTTGAGTTCTGTGCAAGTTATCCAGCCTTATAAGCCGAATCAGTGAAGATTGGGTCATATTTTTGGAATCGAAGATGTTGTACTCTTTTAACAAATGACCAAAAGTGTTTACTCCCATTTGGTCAGAGAAGAACTTATTCTCAAATGCGGGTTTCTAGAAAAAACAATTCTTGCACTTAAACTCTATTACAGCGATTCCTAGCCTCGATAGCAATAGCGATTGCCTGACTGCAATCCTGTAAGTCTGAATAAACCATGAGTGGTTTTTTTTGTTGCATGCTTCTAAGGTTATTGAGTTCACTTTTTAGAAAACTTTCAATTGTTATATAAACAGTCGTCCGCTTTTATTTCAAAACACTGTTAGATTGAATGATTTTCGTTTGAATCAACAGTTTTCCTTGTTGAATGAACATTTCAAAGTGCTTTTGTACTATTAAAATCATCTGTTGAAGTGTTTTTGGTTGGTGCCAAAACCAAATGAAACAACAAGACTATCCTGTCTCCTCTAAGCAATAGTTTTTAAATGTGTTTTGCTATATTTATCTCAACGTTATCAATATCTCAGTCGAAGTGTGCTTGACTGTTATGTGGAGGATGTGGGTTCATATCCTAGCTGTGTAAGTTGAGGATACGAACCCATGAAAATTTTAATTTAATATTTGAAATTCTAGTTATGTTTGATTGACTGTTTGGCGAAAAATAACCTTCAAAATAAGTTTGAAAATTTGATTGAACCTACGTCAGTCGATTACTAGACGCAGCACACTCGGCTAAACAAGAAATTCCAAAAAAGTGATAAAATTTCAATAAGCACGTAGTTATATGGGTTTCATGTTCTATAGACCAACTGTCAGTCGAATGTTGATTTGAAAGTTTAATTTCTTGGACGGTATTTAACAGTAAAATCTCTTATTTCAACCCATGATTTGTTTGCTATTAGCATTTTCTCCCTGGGAGTATGAGAGACCGCATAACCGATAAAATAATAAAGCCACGGCATTCACATTTCTGTCAGCGAAAGACATTTTCCAATTGAATTCGCGGTAAAAATTATTTTGAGCAATCCTCTTTCATAACACCAAGCGATCCTCTTCAGGGCTTTAGGTGAAGAGGTGCGTAGACTAGAATATGAAAAAGCAGCGGTTATGATATAGTGGTTCCTATTACCAGGAGCTGCATGGACACTCACGTCACATTTTTCATGATGAGATGTCAGAAAAAGATCTAAATCGTGTTTGCTCTGCAGACCAACTCTAGAAATGATAGTTGGTTCATTCACTTATTGAATCAGTTGGTTCGATATTGAATCAATATAAGATCAAAGTATAGACTTTTAAGTGTTAATTGGTCTGAGTGACAGCCAAGCCGGGTTGTGGACATTGAAATCGAGGGCAAACAAGGATTTTGTCGGGGAACAACCCCAAAATGTGCGTTATGAAATCAAAGAGAAAGAGAGTTCAGTTTATTAAAAGTGGTACAACAAATAACAGTAGTACAACATGTACAGCTATGGTCAAAATAATAGCAGTACTCTAACATTCAAACATGCTTGAAAAAATAATACTAGTCTAAAAATGTAGGATCCGAAAAACCCAATATAATTTCTATATGAGCTTTCAACGCTGATTCCAAATCTGTACTCAATTTAATAAGATTTCAAGATACAGGGTGTTTTACACTTGTCGTGTTTTATTAATCCAAAAGCTAAACAACACACCATAAGAAAAAAAATTAAATTTTGTATTTTAGAGAAAATATGAAATGTTCCAACGGTATATCAACTACTATCGTGTTATGTGTTGCAGCGGAGCTATAATTAAGAGATCATCAAACGAAATATGACCAAATTTTGTATTTTTTGTTTTAGCGGAAATATAATCGTATAAATATTATCATTACAATTATATATAATCAGTTATATAAAATCAGCTATTTGTTACTAAACAACAAAAGAGAAAGAGTATAAATTATCGAATATATCCATCCAATAAAATCATTTGTCATAAATTATATAAAAGATGGCTACACCAAGTTATAACAATTTTATCGAATGCAGCTATTTACCAAAAAATTCTTCTATCATGCAACCCTGCCCTGGTATCATGTATCTATTATGTAAAACGTTATTGTTTATTGTCACTTTTGTACTGAGTTGAGTGAGTTAGTGGTGAGTATAAAATAAATAAATACGTGTTTAAAAAAGCGAATGTGTTAAGAGAAAAAACCGTACTTAATTTGTACTAAAGTAACGGTTAAAACAAAAAAAAAAAACTGTTAGTATAAAATTCTCAAGTAGAAAAAACGCACCATTTTAAATCAAACCAAACCAAACTAAACAGATTTAATTAATGAAAAACAGCTTCAAAAAAATTAAAGAAAAAATCCAAACCAAAATAAGCAAAATTTTATTTTTTTAAAAAATTATGAAAACAACATACTTTTTTCTGTTATTGAAGTTTATATTTGCAATAATTCGTTAACGGAATGTATTGATTGATTGATTGTTTGAAGAAAAGGAAGACAAAAAAAAGAAGATCAAAAATTTAAACACATTCATTAAGAATGGTTGAAATAAATGATGAGAAATAAAAATAAAAAACTGGTAGATGGTAAATGTAAAAAATGGAATGCCAAAACCTAAATTCTTGATTTAATACCAAAACCCAAAAATATGATTGATTTAAATATGCAAAAGAAAAAATTTGACATAATGAAATGAAACAAACCTCTTGTCCATCCTGTATTGAAGAATTAATAAATAAGAAATAGACGAAAATGCGTTATCATAAAAATACATACATTATTAAATGTAATAAAATTAACAAATTTATATAGCAGAGTTAAGCTGAAACACTAAAGGGTGGGCAGGTCGGTTTTAAATGAGCGAAAAGAGCTGGAGGAAGGACCAGTACCCAAATTAGCAATGATTTTCAAAGATGTTTAAGTCTTGCACAACAAGTTTTTAAAAATTATTTTTGAAACTTTTTGGGTCATAAAATGTCAATAAAAACTTATACTTTTTAGACTTAAGGCGGTCATTTTAATTTTCTGTCAAAATTCTATTTTAAATTAAAATTGTAGCTAAGAAGCAAATATGCTGAGAATAATTAAAGCGTAGTTGATAATGATGATGATTATACAATTATGATGCATTGATGAAGTTTCAGTAAGAAGTAACAAGTTTTGTTAATAACTTTACAAAAATGTAACATGAATGAATGATACAAAAAAGTCCTTGAAATATGTATAATTTAATTTTTTAACAATTAAAGCCAATTGTATAAAGCTTAGAAGTATGCTTGAAAGTTTGCATTTAGATTTAGGTGGAATTGAGTCAACAAAAAATAAGAGTAAAAGCGAGAGAGAATATGAGAACGCAATGGATTGAATGCCTACAATACTCATTTTGCAGTACAACAATATAAAAGTCCTTGTCTTAAGAATGAAATTTATGCAGATGTTACAATATTTCATCATATTATATCGAACATACATACGTGACAACAAATACAAACAGAGCATATTACGATGACAAATAACTTTTAAAACTTAATCGTTATTGCTTTTATTAATGATTTATGTATTTTACTTTTTGTTTATTACTTTTTTAGAGTTTTTTATTTACAAATTTAAAAAAAAAATATTACGAAAAAGTATACACTTTTCACTTATGATTTCGAGTTGTTAATTGCAAATTATTTTATATATTTTTAATTTTTTATTTTTAAATTTTTCTATTTTAAATTTTTAATTTTTTTTTATTTCTTATTATCATTTATAATTATTTCTTATTATTTATCATTTTTTCTTTTTTTAATTTATTTTTATTTATTTTTTAATAATATTTTTATTTTTTAAGGTATTTTTATTTTTTATTTGAATTTCTTTTAAGTTTTGTTATAGATTTAACTTTTTGATTTATTCAAATATTTCATTTCTCTTTTTACGATTTTTTAAATTTTGTACATTTTATATTTTAATGAATAAATTTTATATATTTTTTCTTATTTCTTCTTCTTCCTAAAAAGGTCTAAAGGAATTTTCAAGTTTGACACTTTATTGTAAAAAATTTGTTACAAATTAATTTTTCACAGTATTGGCCATCGCAGCCACTTCTTTTTCCCATCTTTCTGGCAATTTTCGGATTCCATTCGGAAAAAAAGGATGCGTCTTTTGATGCGATCCACGAATCGATCCCATTTTGGAGTTATTCAAAAGAGCACCCAATATCTTACCTTTTGGATCATTTTGATGGCTTTTAAACGAACAGATATTGTTAAGACACGCCCAGTACTTTTGTTATTGCGTTTGCCATCATCCAATCTTCATCCAATAGTCTCCAATTCGGCATCCTCAAACTTTTCTGGCCATCCTCTCTCATGTGGAAATCGATGAAGCATGATCCCCGTAAGGTACCCACGGTAGTACATGTTAAGTGTGTGGCATGCAAGCACACGAATCTCGACAGAACCGGGTTCGAATCTCCATCTGATACAGAAATTTGTTTTCAATATAAATAAATTTTTGTGATCGGTGGACCTCGGTCACCTCTCTGCAGACAAAAGCAAACCTCAGAGAGAAAATAATGCCATGTAAAGCTTCTTGAAATTATGCACAAAACAACACAATTGATCATAAGAAGCTCGGTCAAAGTCCTTTTCAAGGGAGAAGTCCTTTTTTGGAGATGGCCAATTCGTTTTTTTTTTTCGTTTTGTTCTCCGTGAGTTATTTTTCTTCAAATGAAAGCAGAAAAGTAAACTTTCTCGCAAATTTTGTTTTGTTGGCACTAAAATTGCCATATTCGAATCACACAAAACTATTTATCTTAGGAAGCTTAATGATGAGGCTTCAAGATCACGTTGGTTGCAACATTGGCCGATTCGTTTTAATTCTAGTGTTACCATCTCAAAAAAAATCTATTAAACCTTTTTTGTACACCTGATATGTGCGTACGTTTATGTCAGAAAATGGCGAATTTACGAATAGAGCCCTCAACGCTTAGTGTTTCCTGGACCAGAAAAAAAAAATAGCAGCCCTCATATATATTTTTTACTAAAAACTTATTGTTTTTAAATTTAGATACTTTATTTTTTTTATTTTATTGTTACTTTGCTTTTATATCTGAACTCTATTTAAATTTCTATATTTTTTTTATTTGTATTTTTTTTTATTTGTATTTATTTATATTTTATATTTGTTTTGTTTTGTATGTTTATATTTATTATTTAATTAATTTTATGTTTTTCAATTTATTGTTTAATACTTTTTGCAGTTTTAAATTTATTATTTTATTTTAATTTAAATTTAATTATTGTTTAATAATTTTTGTATTTTTAAATTTCTTATTTAATAATTTTTGCATTTTTCAATTTAATATTTTTGCGTTGTTTGTTTTTTTTTTACTTTTATGTTTCTAATTTTTCTTTAATTCTATTATTTTTCATTTTTATTTTTTAATATTTTTTTATTACTTCTTTGTAGTTTTTATTTTTTCCAACTTGTTTTAATTTTTGTTAACTTTTTTTTTTAATTTAACTTTTTTAATATTGTATCAATTTACTTTCTTAACATTTTTTTTAATTAAATTTAAATAACTTTACATTTTGTATTTTTGCGTTATTTAAGAATTTGTTTTGTATTTTAATTGGTTTGTTATTATTTTTTAGATTTTTTGTAAATTTCATATGATTTTATAATATTAAATATTTCATTTATTATTTGTTACCAAATTTTATTAGTTATAAGTTTTTGTTATTTGTTTTTGGTTTGTTTATTTTTATACCCCACGCGTACTGCGCAAGGGGTATATTAATTTTGTCACGACGTGTGTAACGCCCATAAGAAGGCGTGGTAGGTATAGAAAAGTATATATATTCTTGCTCAGCATCACCACCTGAGTTGATTTAGCCATGTAAGTCTGTCTGTCCGTCTGTGGACACGATTACAGTCATAATTTTGAAGCTATCGTGCTGAAATTCGATATTTAAGCTTTTTTCTAAAAAACTGAGATCAAGTTCGAGAATGGGCTAAAGCGGATGAACACCATGCCTACCTCCTATACAACCCCAATTATGAAAATTCCATAAGAAGCAAATATTTAAGCTACAAAACTTAAATTCGGTATTTGTGAATGTATTTTAGATGTCATCAAAATAGTAACATTTTTTTAAATCTTATATAAAAAGAGCTGCAATTTAAGATTTTGTACCATTACGCATCGCCCGTGGAGGTATTTAAACTTCGGCCAAGTCGAAGATATACGTTACTAGTTTTTATTTATTTTTTTATTTATTATATTTATTTTTTATGTATTTGTTTTTTACAAATGTTTATTTTTATTTAGTATTTTATATTCTTGTTTATAAGCTTTATTTTTTACTTAATTTAAAATGTTCATATTTTAATTTATTTTTATAATTATGGTTAGTTGGTTGGTTAGGATGGTGATATGAACTGCTTCTAGTAGAATCCAATAAGCTCTGTAGAGCCGTTTTAATGCCAAAAATTTATTTTTACTTTGCGTTTGGGGGATGTAACGCGTCTAGAGCGTTGATATCCTAATCTGAGTCATCCAGTGCTGTTGAGAAATCGGAGGAAGTGTTGTTGATTACAGCAGTTGACAATTCATCTACGTTGTTGAAGAAAGATTTGCTGAGCGTGTTCATTCAAGATCTTGCCAGAGCTGGGCAAGCACATAAGAAGTGCGTCAGCATTTCTTTTTCGACAGTGGGCGTTCCAAATTTTTTCGGCATGCTCTCCAATGGGCCAATGACCAGTGATAACTGCCGTAAGCCTTGCTATGGCATAACGGGATCTTAATAGCGGGATTTTAGCACGCCACAGGTTGGCTGTGGTACAGATTGATAGTTTTTCCCAACTTCTACCAGCCGTTCCATTCACTTTTCTTAGAGCAACTACGACTGGTTCCGCGTCTTAACCGGGCCAGCTCCTCTTTGCATTGACTAGTTTAGAGTTGGTTTTAAACGAAATAAGTTCTTAATGGCTGCTTGGCTGTCTGACATGCGTTACGGTTTTTGAAGTTGGTTCGACCTAATGTTTGGCAAGCTTTCTTTATCGCAATAAGTTCTGCTTAAAAAACGCTAAATGAATCCGGTAGGCGAAAAGATTTCGTCATATTCAACATCTCAGAGTATATACCAGATCCAACTCCGCTTTGCATCTTGAATCCATCGATGTAAAAGGTTATGTCAAAACTTCGCCATTCTAGCCGGGTTGGGACCCTAATTGCGAATGTCCTTCTAAAATCGAGCTGGGGTATGCCATAGTCCGTATTACCAACCACTACCTTCGATGGCAACGAACCAAGTTTATCACTATGTCCATAGTCTATATGGGTTGCTTCTCAAATTGTAAGACTCTCTAAGCCTAACTGAGCTGTGCTTTGCGGTGAGTTTTATGTGCAGATCTTTGGGAAGCAGGTGAGTGAAAATATTTAAAGCATCCGTTGGGCATGAGGGATTCCCCTTTGCTGCTTTTTTTAGAATTGTAGTGCAACAAACCAAATAGGGCGTACCATAGTATATTTTTTTATAAGTCTCCATTTCTTCCATTTCTTCTTGAAAATGGCAAGATTTTCACAGGAGCTTCAACACCTAGCCCAGTCAGAGCATCATAAAAGTTCAAAGTGAGTATGTTCTTGAAGGCTCCTTCGATGTCTAAGAAGGTCGGTTAAGTGTATTGTTTAAAGAAGAGAGATCTTTCTGCAGATGAGATAATCTCATAATGGGCTGTCTTCTTGGATCTCCAGTATGCATGTTGAGCTTTTGATATGCCAGTTCTGCTTAGAATATCTCTAGAATACTAGAATACGTTCCAGATTTTTAGTGTGAATGATGATAGGCTAATTGGTCTGAAGTCCTTATTTTTTATTTTTGATTATCTTGTTTTTTTTGTTTTTTTTTTCATTCATAAGCTTTATTTTTTAACATAATTTTTTACATTTTTGTCAATTTTTTTTTTTAATTAGAGGGGACTTATACAGTGAAACTAGTCGCATGAGACTGTCAAAAGTGAGGGTGCGCAGTATGAAACGAAAATGAAATGAAAAAGTCTCTCGGGCTGTGATTTCATGAAACTTTTTGACGTTATACTTTCATATTTTCGTCATTGACTGAATTTTCAGAGCAAAGTCTCTGCAACTCAGTTTCATCATGTAATTTGAAGATGAAACTTGAAAAGAGAACTTCAGAAAATCTCATGCGATTAGTTTCATTGTATAAATCCCCTCTTACTGTTTGTTATTCTAAGACATATTTTTTTCTTTGTTATTTTTTTTTTTAATTTGGTTATACTTTTTTATTTGCTTTGCATTTTTTTTTTAAGTTGTCAAAAACTTATTTTTAAAATTTTTTTTTATTTGTTATAAAGTTTAAATAAACTTAATAATAAATTAATACTAATAATAAAATGTAAATGTAAATAATAATAATTAATGCATTAAAATTGGATAAAACTTCAATATTTTGAGAATTTTTTAATATTTTTAAGATTTTTTATAAATGTTTTAGTTTCTTTAAACTATTGTTGAATTATTTTTCATGATTTTCTGATATTTTCGTTTTTGTTAAAGCAAAGGTTAAATTTAAAAAATTAACTTAAAAGCAGATTTAATTTTTTTTTAAATTTATGAACCTTTTTTATGAAAGTTTTTTGGCGCGGACTTAAATATTGTTGTTCTGCATAATTTCTGACATAGTAAAAGCTACTCTCTGATATATATATATTATTTACAAACTATATTTAAGAACTTACCTCATCGCCATTTTCTTGTGTCTCTTGCTTTTCCGGATAGACGCCTGCACGTAAGAATGATGCCTTCCACGATTCCACATCCTCCACAGTTTCACATGACAATTCAAGTTGTTTGTAATCCTAGATTTGCAGCAATAATTTTGTATTTTTGTTTTTGTAATGAAAAGCCAAATGAAGGAATCCAATGAAGCAATTATGCAAATAATGTGTTTTTTTTTTCTTTTACAAAATTTTATAGTTAAAAAAAGTTATTAAAAACAAAACAAAAAAACCCAAAACAAAAGAAAACAAAATGTTTTGTCTAGCTCAGCTTACGTAAGGAATAATAAAATGTTTGTTATTGCTTTGTTATTCTACTTGCAATGTACATATAGGCTATGCATAAGCTGAGGCTACGCCTCAAAGTATGCAACCTATCTGTAGATTGCAAGTAAATGAGTTTAGGAAAATGTTGATAAAAACATAGTAATTTTTATCTAATACAAAAAAAGTTGTTATGTTACCACAATAAAATGTGCTCCATAACGATAACTTTAAAGCTGAGAGAAACCAGCTTACGAAGCTAACGCTTAAAGCACATGTGACAAACGCTTCTGATGTTGTTTTTTTTTTTTCTTCTTCATTTTTGTTTCATATACTGATCAATCAGGGAGGAAAAATTAAAACTTCAACAAACAAAATTTTTGTGTAGTTGTTAAGTTTTGTAATTTTTTTTTTTTTTTAAAAGTATTGAAGTTTTTGTTGTTTTTTTCTTTTTGTTTTTGTTTGCTTTTTCATTGTTGTTGTACAAACATTTTTTGTATGAAATAAAATTACTAACCTTATAAACATTACGTCCATCGGGACTGAATAAAGCGAATGTAACACGACGTGACATTGACATGAAGCCCTGCTCAATATCGCGTAATTTCAAACCATCCAAAGGTAACATGAACTTCTTCTCCTTTTCGTCTTCGTCCTTGTACCAGGAAATGCTCTCAGATGTTAAGACAAACCAGTAGGGACGCGAGCCTCCTGGTATTTTTTGAAGTTGTTGTTGTTTTTGTTGTTGTTGTTGCAATTGATGACAAACGTTAATTATTGTTTGTTCGTTGATAAATTGATAACGTTTTAATGTTATAAATATTTAAATAATGGTTGATCATTGCAGTCGAGAGTTGTTTGTTGGATGGAGAGTAGATAAAAAGAGCAGATATAACGTGCATGAAATGAAATTAAAAATGCAAGATGCGATTTGTATTAATTTGGGACGATTTTACGATTTTTTTAAAATATGTGATTTTTTCTAAAATATGCATTTTATGATATAGTCAAAATAATAACAATAATTACTGAACAAAAAGCTCTAAAGAACGATTTTATAAATCCAATAATGTGTGTTGTTGATGTAGAGCAGTTGTTAGAAAAGAATTTTATGGCGAGTATTAAAAATAAAAGAATTCTCTCTCAAGCAAGTATACAAAAATATTAAAGAAGTAAAAGTAGACATAAAAACGACTTAACGGTATAATACAACTTTACTGATAAGCAATGAAAAAAGTACAGAAAGAAAAATCAAAAAAACAAGAGCTTACAAAAACATAAAAAAAATAAATACGAAGTTTTAAAAATAATATATTTTTTATAATTAATACATATGTCTATCAGTCTTGGCATGTGACAAGGTTATTTGAGTTTACAACGGCTACATATCGTAAACTGTCGTATAAGTCACAAATGCCGCAAACTCGATTTAACTAGATTTACCAAATAAGAACGCTATCGATTGCCCTTTATATTGATGTTGACACTTGATAGTGTTATTTAAAGTATTTGTCACAACGCCACAGGTTGACAGCATAACCCTTTCTTATGGTCGAATTAGTCTCGCATAGCATGGCAAGACATGACTTAACAAGTGTCATATCGGAATCTGTTCAATGGAATTTGAGTGTAACTGGTTATGCAAAGCATAGCAACATACGGCAACGGTATTTTTAGTGTATGACGACATTTTAAGTATAAAAGTATTATTTTCATTTTGAATTTCTTCATATCGCAAACTGTCACAAATACTTCCAGGAACACGACGTTTATGACACTAAGTCGCAAGCGTCATAGAAGTCACATATGTCAAGCGACATTTGTGACATGCCAACACTGGTGTCTATCTTATATCTATAGAAATAAAATAAGAGAGACTGTATTAATTTTCGAAGTTATAAAAACTTTTTAGATTTTAAATTTTTTCTTGTCTTTTTTAACTTTATTTTTCTAATCTTTAATTTTTTATTAGTGAAATTTTTAATATTTATTTTTTACACAATTTTTATTATTTTTTTAAATTTTTTGTAATTTTTTAAATTTTTTTTTATTTTTTTTAATTTTTTAATATTTTTCTTTTTATAATCTTTTAATTTTTATTGCATGCTTTCATTAATTAATTCTTATCAATTTTGAATAAGCAATTAAAATTTATTTTTTACAATTTTTGATATTTTGATGCTTTTTATTCATTTTAATTTTATATTTATTTATTTTTTTTTATAAATTTTTTGTTTAATTTTTTTTTTTAATTTAAAATAATTTTTAAATTTTTTATATTTGTAATGTTTTGGTGAGACTTTGAAATGAGGTCTCATTCCGTCTACTTATTAGAAGTAAGGCGCTCGTGTACGAAAATGCAAATAGGTCTTCTAATGACCATTTTCGAACTCTTTATGCCTAATTGCTTAAGGAATATTTCATAAATTTTGAGAGATATTTCATTTTACATGGGTCTTATTTTGTTCAGGAGTCCACAAAACCCAAAACATATCCAATAACCCAACTTGATCCCAGATTATCATAGTGGAACATATTCGCCACAAAATTCAAGATGTTTGTCCTCGATACAGTATATGTTATTATATAACCCTAGTGAATTAACTGTTATTAATATTCCAATATACTATAACCAAAGGTAATACGAGTGGAAGCTGTTCATCAAAAAATTATAAAATGTCCAATAACCCACCTCGATCTATAGATAATCTTAGTGGCACCTATTCATCAAAATATTGAATACTGTTGTCCAAGGAGTCCACAAAACCCAAAACATGTCCAGCAACCTAACAAGATCCATACAAAATCCTAGTGGAATCTTTGCATCAAAAAAATTTAGATTTTATCTCAAGATTCCAAAAAAATCAAAACATGTTCAATAACCGCATTTTCAAAATTTTTAAATATTTTTATATTACTTCAAATTTCTTTATTTATGTTGAATATTGGGTTATGTGGAATATTGGAAGAGCTTATGTGGAATATTGGAAGAGCTGTAACCCACTTTATCAAAAAAGTCCACAAAATTAACTTCTTAGATGGTGATAGTGTTTTGTTATCTCAAAAATATGTGCAAGAATTCGAGCGAATTTTGTGTGTGGATCACAAAAGAAGAATAGGTCATTTGATCCCATTAATGGATAAATTTAAACTCTCACAAATTCAACGATAAAATTAATATTATTTGGTATCGTTCCATGGCACACAAAGGAACCAACTAATCTAACAATGTCTTCAAACAAAAAAATGGAGAAAGAAAACCTGTCCTAAAACATTTCCAATATTTCTCAAAACTGCAATTTCAAAGCTAATCATTCTACCTTTAGCGACAAGCTAAATTCAGAAAAATGATTACAAAATACGAAAATACAAAATGGAAACATGCACTACTATGTACATTGCACAACATGCTCGACAAAACGGAAAAATAATAAACCAAAGTACAAGCATGAAAAATTATAATTTAAATAATGAAAGGAAGGAGCATGATACAAACCAAGAATTCGTGGCAAAAAACTCATCAAAGCTACAATGAACAAGAAAATCATAAAGACAGAAAATGTGAACAAGAATAATCAACAAAAGAAGTATTATTAAACAAAATTAAGGAAAAACGTTAAGAAATAAACGAAACGAAAATTATTGTCATTGTAGGACAAAAACAGAGATGAGATTGAAAAATATATTTATATAAAATACGAAAGAAAAAAAAACACATGCAAAGAAAGTACTTAAACGCGCGCTAGTTTATGTTAAAAGAGCCATAATTCAAATTATATTCAAGAAGGCCGCCTAGCATGTGAGACTACCTTAGGCATAAACAGACAAAAATGTCTCAATATATTAATTTTTTTACCTTTCATGATGCCCAAATTTTGTATAACCATGTGTCCCTTGCGTATAACTTGATTGCCAAGCTGCCGCGTGCCGGTCTTGTTTGCATTTTCAGATTTACTTTGAGCACTAGTGACAAAATAGAAAAAGTTTTATTTAAAAAAATGCATTAAAAATATTCAGCAGTTTTGAAACATACTTTGCAAAGCCAATGAAATCTTCATGGTTTGTATTCATGTAAGCTAGTTCAAAATCAATGAGCAGCAAAATTTGCTCTTTGCAATATTGCTCACGTTGGCGGATGTACGTGGTAATGATGCGTTCTGTTTCCTCACGCAAACGTGGATAGCGAGACATCTAAAAAAAATAACGTAGATTTATTTGATATCAAGTTTAGCATGTTTCTACAACTTAACTTACAAATTGGCTTGCAAATTGTCATATATGCGCATTTAAACATTTTCCTTTCTTACCTTATCTGTGCACATGCGCACAACAAATGATAATTCCTGCACGACCAAATCAACACACTTTATCACCGGCTCTTTAAGTTGTGCAATTTGACGCTTAACAATTGCCTCAAAAGCCATGTCTGGTGTGAAGAGACCAACACGAATACCATGAATATTACGAATGGCAAATGATATTTCACGACGCAGCTCCTTTTCGTCGCAGGCCATTTTAACAATTTCAAAACGTAGTCTATGAGAAATTTTAAGAATAAATGATCCATCAATCATCCACAACACACTAACCTTTCATGGAAAATACGATTAATTTTGGCACCACCCGAAAGTTCGTTTGTATTGACTAAAGCAGAGCCGGAACCCTCAATTGTGCGCTCAAAATCAGACTGCAACTGTTGAATCATTCTAATATCGGGGTTAAAAGAAGTTTAAAAGAGAGATTATTTTTTATTTAATGTAAGCATAAGTAAGAGCATTTTTCAACGCACTGCAGCATGGCCTTGGTTTTAATACTGGGATCATCGGGACGAAAATGCTTAAATTGTTCCACATCTTTTTCTAAAGTCAGCATTTGACGTTGCAATTTATCGCGCAGACCAGGTAGAGTATCGCGAATATGATTGGTCAGCTGCTGATTGAGCACACGCTGCAAATAAGGTGTGCCCAGCCGATCGGCCATGTGACGATATGCAGAATGACTGAGGAAAAATTTACGCTCAGCTGCCAGAGCGGCATTAATATCTTTGCGTCCCTCAATATCCTTTTGCGAACGATTGACTACACCAATATAGCCGCGACGTAATGGCAAAAGTTTATTTTCCAAAATTTCACGCGCATCTGTGCCTTCGTCCATCAAATCCAACTTTGTTATGACACCAATGGTGCGTATGCCCTGAGGATCCACCTCCTTGGCCAATTTGAGTGCATCTGAATTGGCCAAATCGGAATTGGCTGGTGTCACCGCCAATATGAGACATGTTTCTTTGCGTATAAATTGAAAGATCATTGATTTAATTTGTTGTTCAATATCAACAGGCTGATCACCAATGGCGACCTTAGTTAAACCGGGCAAATCAATCAAGGTCAAATTGAGCACATGCGGTGAGTACACGCGCAAATTAATGGGAATGTTGGATATGCCTTTATTGCTGCCAGTCACACGATCTGTCTCATCTTCGATCTCTTTGCGTATTTCATCGAAACTGGTGAATTTTTTGCCCTTGCAGTGCAAGAATTCACCGTGTTCTGGGGAAGAGTAGATAATTGTGTGAAATGATGTAGGGTTTAGCAAGAGTTCACAATAAATTTACCTGTAACGCCATTGATCAGTTGCAAAATGAGCGGACGACGTGTTACAATACCAGAACCACGCGGCAAAAAATCTCTGTGAAAATAAATAAGAAAATAAATTAGTTTCATAGCAACGACTTTAGTTTTGATTGAGGGCATAATAATTGAAGGAATAATTTTCGTCAACGAAATGGCGGTTTTAATGTTGCTGGGCTGGTTAATACTTCTAGATAGGTAAACAAACACTTTCAAAAAATGCACTGAAGAGAAAAAAAATTGTTTATTTATTTAGTTGAGATTAATAATGAGCAGTTTAAAACTTAAGAACTTAAACTTATAACTAACAGGAAACAATTTTTTTGACTATAATTCAACAATGGTTTCAATATATATGCCATAACTTAGTTGTTAAGAGAGAAGAAGGGACATGAAGTGGTGTTGGAGTGAATTCTGAATTGGAATTCAGATGGAAATCGAATTAGTTGATCATATAGTTGGTCACACGAAGCATCTTAAAGTTATAGATTCATCACATCCGCAGTCTATGCGATGAAAATGAAGATAAAAGAGAGGCACAGGCCTAAGGGTGCGTGGAAGAAATAGCTTTATCTTGTATTTAATGGTTAAGCATCGGCAACTTCACTGCGTTATTCGAGAGATTGCCTGTTAATGACCATCAACCGATCTTCACAATACAATAGACTATAATAGGCAAAGAATGAGCTTAAAAGGTTATGCTATTCAAGTGATAGGTATTTACCAGGCTTTTTAAATATTTTTACAATATATTCTAAAATATTGCTCTTTTTTTTGTCCCGCATATATGTGTCACTTATTTCGTTCGATTGCTTTTTAAAAAAAAAACTTTATCAGCAATGTACGATTATTTTAAAAAGAAATAGTGAAAGCTTAAGTGTACGTTGACTTTAGTGGAGGCAAATTTGTGACAATTTTTTCTATTTTTAGTCAGTAATTTTTGAATAAATAAATAATATGTAAATAAAATAAATTTATGTTCTTGTATTGAACAAGTGTTTAACCCATTAACCGCCGAAGTGTGATTCCGTCTGCCGATTTCACAATTTTCTTAATTTAAAAAAAAAAAATTCTGGTCTGGTAAACTTTTAAAAAGAGTGGCGATTATAAGGTTGTAGAAAAGGGGCAGGAGAAGGATAAGATAAAGGGAAAATAGGCTAGAAAAAGTCAGTCAGCTATACTTATTTTTGGAGGAGATGTCATTTGAGCACAAAGAAAACAAACATCAAGATTTTCTGCTGCATTTGCAAGGCCGATCTGCAGAATTTAAAATTCCAACAACAAGTGTGTCATCTACGAAACAAATAAGAAATTCGTTCAGCTATTCGCATTCCATACTTGAATTGTTTTATACACCCAAATGGAGAAAAACTTTTCGCATTGAGGAGTCCAAGCCTAGTGGCAATAATGTGGATAAGATGCGTCGGAATATATCCATGATTTATGCTAAGATAACAAGGTTAAAATCTATGTATTATGTTAGTCAACTCGTTTTTGTATTTTAGAACCTTATTCGCAGATTAAATTTTTCAACTGTTCTTCGATAAAGAGGCCTTAGAATTACTGATAAATTCGAACAATCCATATGCAAAAAAGAAAAAAAATTGCAGTCATTTGTTGATTTGTACGAAGATGTTTGTGGAACTCCGTATATCATAGGGATGCTCAAAAAAGATAAAAAACTGTGTAGAAATTCTAGTACGTAGTCCTCTAACATTTAGATAGAAGAGTTTTTCTTAATGTGTTCCAGGTCAGTCGTCGATCCAGATGGAATTCTAGATATTTCATAGAATTTCTGAGTGGAATAATATTTTCATTAATATTGACAAGTGCACAGTCGCCTTTACGAAGTACAAAATTTATATGGTTTCTCGGGTTAATTTTTATATTCCATTTTTTAACCAGTTTTGAAGACTTCAAATTTCTTGTTGAACCAATTGTGAAGCTTCAATTGTAGATTCTGATGACTAGTATTGCAGTGTTATCAACATATGTATGTTGCTACTAAAACGTAACTATAGACTGGCATGTCTGACGTGAATAAAGTATGCAGAACACGACCTAAGACACTTCCTTGAGGAAAACCTGAGCAAATTTTTGTTATTTTTTAATACTTCTGACCAAAGTTAACAGAAAAAGTGCGGTTAGATAGATATGATTTAATAGTTAGAAAGTAGGGAGTGGGTAAAAGTTGCTTTAATTTATATAATAATCCAGTGTGCCATTACCGATCGAAGGCTTGCTGAACATCCAAATATACTGCAGTATTACTTTTTCTCCAAAGCATATTTTAATTTAAAGATTTTATAATACTGTTACGGCATATTGTGCTTGTGCCGATATCTCGTTTTCGGGCTTATGAGGTTTATGAATCATAATTATTTATGCACATTTCCACTGTGTTGGAAAAGATTTCATTCTAAGGATTTCATTGCAAATATATGTTAAAAACAAGACACATTTTCTTGGAATCATTTGAACCAGCTTTGCACTAATCATAGGTTATCATCATCATAGGTTGGAGATTTGGTTTTATTGAGAATTTTTATTTCGCTTATAAACTCAGCAGGTGTTATATGTTTTACAGAAAGCTCCATTTGACATGCTATGGTAATGTATTGTGAAATTGAGATTTCATTATCGGTACCATAATTAAATTCAAGGGATTGAAACTCCTTTTCTAAGTGAGATGCAAACGCTTTAGCTTTCATTTCATCGGACTTGTACCAAATATTGTTGGTGTCTATAATTGGAGGATCTCTCCTAGTTGGCCTTTTTATATATTTCGTTGCTTTCCAAAGACTATATTCATCGTTGGTTGAAGTTCCCAGATTTTGTAGAAAAAACTGAACAATAATTTCTTAACACTCTTATATAGCTATTGCGTCAAATCTTTAGTTATTTTATTTAGATTAGCTTAATCAATGAGATTTCTGTATGTTTGCCAACAACGTGCACTCAGGATACGTTTATTTCTTATAAGATCACGTAGTTGAGAAAGTTCAGAAAAGAGTATTCCTTTCTTGGTGTATAAGTACTATTTGAAGGAGTTGGGACGTAAACAGCTACATGGATCAGTTCGTTTAAATGTTCAACCGTGCCATCAATTTCAGTTCCTGACTTTAGAGAAATTTATAAGTTGATATTATTTTCTAGCCAGAATTGTAGAGATTGAATATCTGTTCTTGAAGTAAAGAAGTAATGAAGTAAAAGTATCAAATCAAATTAGATTTGATCTTAAGGGGGGACATGACATTGGCCTTTTTTTTAAATCAACTTTTTTTTAAATTTGTATTTTAGTAAATATTCTTAAGATTCTAAGAAAAAATTCCTACGGGTTCAAAAGTTACAGCCGGTTTAGTGAGAGCGCATTTTTATTTTTTTTTTGCATTTTTCTTTGTTCACAAACTTAGAACGTGTTATCTCGAAACCATGTTTTTCGTACTGGTTGCGGCACTAGCGGGTTCATTTTTTGACGAATTTTTTTTTTTTTTTTTTATTTTATTAAACTTGATTTGCTATCGTATGACACGAACTTTTTAAAATTTTTTTTTCGATTTTGTATGAATTCGAAAAGTCAATATTTTTTTCGAAAAAACACACTTTCAAATTTGGAACATCACCAAAAATTGAAAAAAAATTTTTAAAAAAAGCTCCTGTCATACGATAACCAATTTTGTTTAGATTCAAAAAAGTAATTTTTTTCCAGATCGGACAATTTTTGCGACTCCCAGCGCTGCAACCACGAGGGCCCGTTTTTTTCTCTGCCGCCAGTTTGGAGCTCTATAAAACCAAGTTGGAGTGAAAAATATATTTTTTTTTAATTGTTTTTCTTTTAATTTGTAATTTTTTGGAAAAATGTTTGTTTTTGACTGAGTTATGAATTTATAATAATAGATCTGTTTTCTCTGCCGCGAATGTTATGTCCCACGTTAATACAAGTTGCTTGAATCGATCTAGGACTTATCGCATCTAAAGTTTCGAATGGTAATGATGATTTAATGAGAATAGCTCATTTTATTAGTAAGCTCTATCGTCTGGATGGTTTGTTTGTATAAGTTTATAATTACTTATTTTAAAATAAGTTCTTCTTGTAAAATGTGTCTCTGATGCAAATAATATGTCAAGATTATTATTCTTTAAAAATAACTCGACCTCTTGTCCATGATTAGACAACAAGCAATTCGCATTCCAAATTGCTATTCTGAGGTCTATTTTTTGCATAATTTAGTAACCAAGAGAGTAGTCATGTTAAGAACGTTATTTGAAAGTTCTGTTTGTTGATAAGAGTTTCATTTCTTGTAAGTTAATTATTTTCATTAGAATTAAGACTATGTTGTTGAATAAAATCAGAATATATAGCATTATTTGAAGGTTTGGCTGCACATTGCTCATTATAATTATAACATTCCGTCGATTTGTTTGTACAGCAAAACTTCTATTTCTAGGATGTCCTATAGTTTCCTTATAAACTCTACATCCTCTGGGTGGGAGTAATTGCAGTTTGAGCCCAGCATTTAACGCAGTTGTGCGCAATTTAATAATGATAAAATGTACCAATCATTATTAAAAATATAAATGATAAATTTAATAAAGATATAATATACCAATACCGTAGGAAACATCAAATGGCGAAAATTTTTGGGTGGAGTAAAACCATATTGACAACGAAAAAGAATAAGAAGATAGATGGAATGAAGATCTATTATCACAGCATACATATTTTTCTGGTTTTTAAAACTTAATCTTAAATAATTTCGGGGAAAACGTGCAACGTTAAAATTTCTACTAAAGGGTCTTAGTTACTTTTGATTTGAAATCAACTTTATCAAATTTTAATTCAATTTCAGTTGCTTTTTTACTCACAATAATTTAAAATTTCAGTCAAAACGCACGAGTCAAGAAAAACTAGCTGAGCATTGTTGATTGCCGGTTACGCTTTGATGGATGACACACGCTAATTCTGTATATTTATTGTGTATTATGCAATTTTTTTTTTATAAATACTTAGTTAAGAAAAAATACAAAAAACGACATTAACTTCTAGCTGTGACTATTTACATGAATATGCGACAAATTAGTACGTTTTAATGTTGATAACAGATACAATTTGTCTCGTAATATTACAACAATTAAAATCGAAATTTCAAAATTCGAAACAAAAAGTAACATAACACAAAAGATTTCGATAAGATAAGAAAGTATAAAAAAACAAAGAGAAAGAAAACGGGAAAAAATTTAAAAATATAATAAATAAATAATGAAAATTATGAATGAATCATACATAGCTGAAGCGAAGATTGTAAGCAATGATTAAAAAAACCACAACAACTAAAGACGCCAGTGCAAAAAGTAGACAGCAAAGCATACAAAAAAACAAAAAAAAAAACGCACAAACAATACGTTGGTGTTTTATGACAAAAAGCCAAGAAATGAAACAAGCAGGTTACAGCTCCTAAAAGAGTCACACACAGTTAAGGTTGATCTATGGGTCAACGCACAACAGTTAGCTTTTTTTAGGAAATTAAGAACTTGCGGTTAGAAGCAAAAAAAAAACAAAGAAATCTTACAAAAAAGGAGTCAAAAGTATGACTTAATTTAAGCATTGAAAAAAATAGAGAAAATATAAAAAAAATAAGAAAAAGGTTAACTTAAAAAAGCAAAAGAATAACACAACTACAATAGCTTTAAGAACTATTTAAAAAAACGGCAGCATTTTAAGGAAATGCCTAGAAATAACCATGAAAATATTTAGTACCAACAATATTCTTTACATTAGCCTTAATGACACAATCTTTCTGCAGCCTCTTAAGCATAAACAACAAATAAACGCTCAACAACTGATTCCAAACATTCCATCTGATTCAAATAGTTATGTTATATCTCATTATAGTGTAGTTTACAACAAATAAACAACAAATCACACAGAGCTAACGCTGAACTGAAAATAATTTTGATTCATTATAATTAAGATGAAAATGTTCTCCGACGACTCACATGGTTTGGAAACAAAAAAATAATAGATACTACATTAATTTGATAGCACCAAATTAGCTATGGAATCATCACAGCTCACTCATACCAGAAAACAGCATTCAAAAAAATATTCTTGGAGAAATAAAATTAAAATTTAATCTTTTATTATTTAAAACTAATAATGGGAATGTTGATGTTGTTTTATTTTTTCAATTGTTTTTTTGAAATACAAACTTAAGCATTGTCTCACTTTTCAGCGGCGTTCATATTGTTGAGTAGGTAAATAGTATGTGAACTTTTGCTTTTGGAAAAAATTTAAAATGAAACTAAAACGTTACAAAATATTTTATATCATGTGATTTTAATAAATAAAGTCAGTTCAAAGTACTGTTAAAATACAGTTTTATAATTAATTATATAATCAAGCGTAGAAGATACAACAGTTGATATTTAACAGTTTTAAATCGAACAGAAGAAAATATAAAATAAAACAAGCTATTTAATTCGTGCTTAAGAGGCTTGTGTGTTTTCACTTTTGCAGTTGACAAATATTATTAATTATCTTATTGGTATCGAAAATTATTCCAGCATTGAGCACGCAGAAAAATTTGAGCTGAAAACAAGCTCAAACCAATTAATTTTGGGAGTGATTCTGAGCTAAGCCAAAATAAGCTTGATATCAAGCCCTATTGTGATTGTTTATCAAAAAATTAACACGCTCATTTGTGCATAATGTATGTGATTTTTGAATCATTTATCAAAAACTAAATATGCCCACATGCGGCCAATATAAGAAATGTTTGGCTTGTTTGTCAAAATATTAATATGCTCACTTGTGCTTAATTTATGTCATTTTGGTGTTGATAATAAAAGAAATCATGCGCATTTGTGTGCAATACATGCCATTTATGGATTTTTGGTAAAATTTGGATATGCCCAATCCCAGAAATTTTGGAATTGTTTATCAAAATATGTGAAATGTCAAAAATATTTTCAAATAAAATTGTTTTTATGTCATTTTGTAGCGATGACAACGAGCATAATAAAAATTATATTTTCATTGTGCAAATTATGGCGTTTTCGTTTCTCCCAAAAAATGTTGCCTTGTCGCGGTGCAAAATGTTTTCAATGTTGCCCGCAACCCTGTAAAAGTGCATGTTTTTGCTACTCAGGAAATGTCAACACATAATAAAACATTTCATAATATTGCCGTTTAAAGAACAGCTGATATGCGGGGCAACATTCTCTCCTGAGAAAGCTTCGCAGGGCAGAAAATGCGCCTTTTTTGCCCTGTTTGAGTGCGATATTTTAAGAAACGAACACAGAATTTACTCACCCGTATGCACTTATTTTAGAATCGAACACGAAAAAAGGCAAGGGCAGTTAAAAGGCAACATTTTTTGGTAGAAACGAAAACGCCATTAGATATATTTGATTCAATTCGGACAGGAGAATATAATTTTTTTCATTTATTTTCTGCACTTTTATACACTTTTATTCTAACAGGAACAAAAACCAACTAAGAATTACGTCTTTCAGTTGCTCATTTCTTCACGTGCAAAAACAACAACAACAAAATTGATTTTTTCAAACAAACCCAGGATTACACATTTTTAGCAAAAATTTATGTGTTCAAGCAAAAAAAATGTTCAAGCTCACTTTCAGGCAAAAATTGAGAACGTGAATGGCTTGTTTTGAGATGGTTTTGAGCTCTATTGAGCTGATTTCAGTTGCGAACGCTTTGAGCTTGATTATAGCCCATTTTTTTCTCTCCGTTTATGATATGATGAGTATGATATGATGGGTATAGTATGATAGGCATGGATCAATCGCTATAATATGGTAAGAATGTAATGATGGGAATGGTATGGTATGGCTTGAAAAGCTTGGTGGATATAGAATGACAAGTATGGTTCGATGGACAAGATATAACGGGTCGATAGGAACCGTTTAACAGTTTGTGTTTAGTTATAAATATTTCAATGATTTAGAAACAGAAATTGTTGTGATTTGTTAATCAGTTAAATTCTTAGTCACGTTTACTACTGCAAACAGGAAAATGTGTTGTATATTAATTTGAATAAATTTGAAGGAAAAGCGATGTTTATATCACTTTCCAAAATGGTTTTCAAAAAGATTCAATTTTCTTAAATGATATATAAAAAGTGAACTGCTAGTTTCAGTGATAAAAAAATTTGCTAGAATTCTTCAAAATTATATAAAGACTAGTTATAATTGAGGACATTTTTGAACAAAATTCAACCAGATAAATTGAAGAAATAAATGTTTTTTTTAAAAACATTTTTAATAATATTTCAAGGATTACTTGTGTATAAGTAGAATTTAGAAAAACGTAAGTTTCGAGGTGCTTTTAAAAACATAAAACATGCCTTTTACAATTCGAGGTCCTTTTAAAGAACAAAACACACAGTTTGAAAATCAAAATAAAAATACTAGTTAGTTGAGCCATTTTTTAAAAAGGATAACATTTTGAATATATTTAACTACAAATATAGTTAAATTAAAATTTCTTCATTTGTGTTTTGCGGTGCCGTTTTTGATGCTAAAAGATGATTGCGAAATTTATAAATAACTATTTAGTCACTTTAGCCATAGTATTGTTGCTGTTGTTGCAAGAGTTTCATAAACCGGTTGCAAACTCACAATAAGCGGTCATTATTATTATTTTATTTCACTATCCCAAATAAAACAGCGTCATTGTGCCAGACAGATCGACCATCATTGTAGTACGTATGGAATCTTAGTCATGGTGCAAAACGCAACAAAAATAAAAATAACTTAAAAGCAGAAAACGAAACAATGATTAAATAAATAATTGAATAGTGATTGATATAAATTAATTAAATTCCGCAAAAAAAACGGTTAAATGAAACAAATATTTTTTGAGAGTCAGTGAGGGTGGGTGAAAAAACATAAAATAAAACAAAGAGTTAATAAAGCAAATAATTATTTCATTAAGTCAGGGTCGTTGTTACTAAGAAAATTAAGGTTGAAAATGTGGATAAAAATTGAGAATTTTTCAAATGACGAAAATTTAAAGCTTATCCACTTCCAATCCAACAACTCTGCAACGAAGATTTCAATTTCTAAGTACAGTAGAATCTGGTTATAACGCAAAAAGTAAAAAAGAAATATCATTAGGAAATGTACCGGCACACACTTCACTTTTCAGGAATTTCTATGAGGATTTAATGATTTGCTTTAATACTAAAAATTAAAGGGCACGAATTCTTGATTATAAAATGTATGTTACATGAGCTTTTATAAAAGCTTCATTTTACCAAAAAAAAAAAAAAATTATAATTCAGTATCTAAAACAAATTAAAAAACATTTTCAATACCATTGAAAAATTAAAAGACACAAAAATTAAAAAAAAAGAAAAAATTAAAAATAACAAAAAAATATTAAAAAAATTAAAACAATTTCAATAAAAAGAAAACTATTTAAAAAAAACAACTCGCTTTGTTTTTATTATTTTTAAATTATATTTTTGTTTTATATTTTTAATTTTGTTTCCATTTTTTTTAGTTTTTAATGTTTTTCCTTCTTATTACTGTTTTTTATTTTTTGATTTTTGTTTATTTATTTATTTTTTTTTATTTAAATTACTTTTTATTTTTTCAATTATTCTTGAAACTTGTTTTCTTTCAATCATATTAACAAATATTAATCTCAAGATCAAAATAAAAAGGAAATAATTAAAAAAACTATTAACATTAATTTAAAGGTTTACATTTTAAGAAATTTTAAAAATTAAGCCGAAATATCGGACCAAATAAAAACAAGGAAAGCTCAAATAGTTTTTCTTTTTTATGACAAAAGCTTAAAAAAACAACAGCAAAGATATAAGGTCGAATAATTTCAACATATAAAATATATATATTTAAATTTAAGCTTTTAAATTTATAAAAAAAAATTAATAAACAAAGAAAACTAATTTTATATTAAAAAAACAATAACAAATTTTTTAATTAATCAAACTTTTGTTTTTATCATAGGATTATTAATTATTTTTTATTTTACATAAATGTTTTATATTTCTTTTTAAATATTTTTATGTGTTATATTTTTATATTTTATCTCTTATTTTTTGTTTTTGGTTTTATTTTATATTTTTCTTTAATTTTAATTTTTTTATTTCAATTATTGTTTTACTTACATTTTCTTCAATAATTTGTTTATTGTTTTTAATTGCTATTTAAGTTTATTTTCAATTGTTTTTGTTTTTTTTTTTAATTATTTTCAATCCATTCATTATCTATGATTTGTATTAATGCTTGTACGGAGGGAATTCTTCATTATTAATTGAATTCAAATTGAAAAAGTAATTGAAATTTTTGAGTGTAAGGATTGTGTTCAAAAACAAAAATAAAATATATAATTCAAATTCAAAATAAAAATACAAAGAAATTGAAAAAAATTATATTGGAAAAAAAGCTAAAATAAAAGAAATTTTACAATAAATAAGAAAAAACAAAAAATAAAATTATAAAATATCTAATTATAATATAATAATATCACACTTTGAAAATTATATAAAAAAATATATTTTAAATAAAGGAAAAACAAAACAAGAAAAAATCAATAATGTATAAATGTTTAAACAAAATAGGTTTAATTATAATATAGTATGTTTAATTTTTATTTTTAGTTTTTTTTAGTTTTTATTTTTTTTTAAATGTTTTTAATTTTTCTTATTTCAATTATTTTTTATTTATTTCATTTTTCTTTTAAGAATAACAAATAATAAAATAAAAAAATTAAGAAAATTATATATAAAAAATATATTTAAAAATAGAGTTTTAAGACTATAAAAATAAAAACTCAATAATAGATAAACGTTTAAATACAAAATGTTTATTTATAAACTGTGGTTAATTTTGATTTTAGTTTTAAATATTTTTCAATTTTTTTTTCCTTCCCTTTTTTTTAATTTTAAAAATGTTGTTTTTTTAATTTTAAAAATGTTGTTTTTTTAATTTTAATTATTTCTTGTTTATTTTATTTATTAAATTTTTTATGTTTAAAAATTAAACAAAAAAAATTAAGAAAATTTAATATTAAAAATATATTAAAAAGTAGAATTTAAAAAAACAAGAAAATAAGAAATGAAAAACTCAATACAATATAAAAGTTGAAACAAAAAATGTTTAATAATAAAACATGTTTAATTTTTATTTTTAGTTTTAAATACATATTTCATTTTTTCAGTTTCATTTTTATTTTATTTTGATTTTTTTTAAAATTTTTAATTTTACAATTTCATATTTTTCAATAAAAATTTTTAATTTTTCAATAATTAAATTTTTTAAGTTTAAAAATAAAAAATTAACAAACTAAAAAAATTAAATATAGAAAACATATTTTAAAATTAGAATTTAAGAAACAGGTAAAATAAAATATAAAATATCAAAAAAAATATAAATGTTAAAACAAAAAATGTTTGATTATAAAATAAAATGTTTTATTTTTAGTTTTAAATATTTTTATTTTAAAGTTTTCTTTTTGGTTTATTTTGAATTTTTTACAATTTTTTATTTTTCTAATTTTAATTATTTTTTGTTTATTTTATTTTTTTCAATTTTTAAAATTTCAAAAAACATGAAAAATAAACAAAAAATGTTCAATTTTAATATAGGTTTCAATTTTATTGTTAGTTTTAAATATTTTCATTTTTAAAGTTTTATTTTTTTCACTTATTTTGATTTTTTAAAAATTTTTTGTCTTTTTAATTTCAATTATTTTTTGTTTATTTTATTTTTTACCAATTTTGTTTTTTGTTTAAAAAATAAAGCAATATAAAAGAAAAAAGTATAAAAAAATTTCCCGTTAAATTTAAAAAAAATAAAAATATTATATATAAAAAATATATTTAAAATTAGAATTTAGAGAGCTCATAACATATAAATGTTGAAACAAAAAATGTTGTTTAATGTTAAAATATATTTACTTTTTAGTTTAGTTTTAAATACTTTTATTTTTATATAATTTTTTTTATATTTTTTATTTATTTTATTTTTTATTATTTTATAATTTTTTTTTCAATGTTTTTGGCAATAAAATTTTGTTTATTTTTAATTAATTAAGTGGATCATAAAGAAGATTTTTCTATTGAGGCAGAGTGGATTTTATAAAATTTTGAGGTTCACTGCAGACGCCATTTTGGATTTTTAATGGCTTGTAGATGTAATGAGTGATTGAAACTCAGCTTTTGACTACACGATAAAAAATCTTGGTATAATTTTGAAATCAATCGTTGAACTAATGCATTTTTATATCCTTTTTTTATTAGAATAAATACTTTTCAAAGTCCTAAAAAATTGTTTAGTCAAGGCTGTACTTGTATTTTATAAATTTGAAATAAAATTTTAATTTTAGTACATAAGGTTTAAAATTTAATACAAAATAATTAAAAGGTAATAGAAGCAGTATTTTATTTACATTTTGTTCATGCTTTACCAAGGAACAGATTAGCGCGAGGTTAGAACTCGCGACTCTAATGCGATGGTTGCCGCAGTCCGCGGTTCGATTCCTGAGCGACGGATAAAATTTTTCACGAGAGCTAAATTGTGTACTTCAGTGTTTACGAATTTTAAAAACTAAACCTATAGGAGGTAAAGTTTAAACCAACGCTAGACTTAAACTCAGTTTTAGTACTTGAAATTTAAAATTAAAAAACATAAATAAAAAACAATAAATAAATAAATATAAAAATAAAAAAAAATAAAAACATAAATAAAAAAAATTAAAAACATAAATAAAAAAAAATTAAACAAAAATATTAAGAGAACATTTGTGCTGCAAAGTGCTCGCTGCTGTGTGCTATCAAGTGTCACATTGGAAAACAAATTTGATTTTAAGGCATGATTTGTATGAAGTCTTGCCTTTTTAAGTAAAGTAAGCTTTGCCATTGATGTTTTGTGCTCGCGTAGTCCTGCCAGGGTTGCATAACATTAAAATAATAAATGCAACAGCAATAAAAAAAAACACTTTGCACAAGAAGAAAAAACCATGGCCATCACTTTGAATTTTTCTAAATTTTGAACTATAGAAGAGCTGAAAAAAATACATGCTAAAGTTTGCCAAACAGTAGATAAGAAAAATTAGCAATAGAAAAAAAAATTAGCAGTTAAAACTATGCACACAGCATGTCTTGCCTTGCATGCACTTTTTTGTTGTAGTTGTTGTGGTTGTGCAACTGAGCCTAAAGCTGGGTATAGAGTGTGCCGGTGTTAATGACCTAGTTTTTCTCCAACAACAAAACCTAGTTCGCTAAGCACAAAATAATGCATTTTAATAGAAAACGAAAAAAATGCTAAGAAAAAAAACAAAAGCTCATAGATTACAACACAAACGCAAAAGAAAACTAAATATAAGCTTACAACAGAAAACAGACTAAAAAGACGAGAATTAATTAAAAACAAAAAATAAAGAAATAAACAAAACCGAAAATAAATTAAATAGTTTAAATAAATGAGCAAAAATGAAGTTTTCAACTGCAAAATGAATGACAAAAAAAATAGTAAAAAAGAAAGTAAGTAAGTTCTGTAGAAGTATTTTTGCTCAAACTTTATAGCATTTTAAGTAAAAAAATAATCAATAGTCAAGAGAAAAACACTAAATTTGTTTAGTAGTTTTTGCGACATGACAAAAAAACATGATTTATGTTGCAGCAAAACTTTAGCTTGCTAAAAATTAAAGTATATGTGTAGGCGCAATACTGCTATATTTGTCCTTCTTAATGCTCAAAAATTCAGTAGCGCAAATTAGGTAATGAAGAAGAAAAGCAAGACAGCAGAAGAGAGGGAAAAAATAAAATAAATAATTGTCGAGTATACGACATACAAACATACTTTTGTCTAACAGCCTATTTTTGGTATTAAAGCCCAAACAACAGAGAAAGTGGGTGGTTGGAAGTAAGAGAGAGAGAGAGAGAGAGAGAGAGAGGAAAAGTGAGAAAGGGCTCTTCAAGATTGCATAAATGTTTGCCAGAAATGATTATTTAACGTTTGTCATTATAAAAACAACAAGGCATTAAATATTTAAATGCCAAATATTTAATAGAGATAAGATTTTTTTATACTTTTGAAGGATTCTCTCAACTTTGTTAGCAAGTTTTATTTGTTTCAACAAACATACACGCGAGTTGTCTAAATTTTAAAGATAGTGAAATTTGTAGATGTTATCAAATCAAGTAGCCAGCCATTTAATGTCGATTTTATTTCGCAAACTGACAGTAGATATCGATTGGATGGATCGTCTATACAAAAATATTCTATACAAATAAATATTTACGAATAATTAACAAATAAATGTTAAAGCGATTCCCATCAAGAAAGTAAAATTCGTGGAAATGTTTGTGAAATTCTTAAAAAATTACGAATTGAATTTTATTCGGATAAAAAATATGGGTTTGTGTCTTTGCTAAGATCGCGACGTATTTACAAATTTAACTTGACGCACTTTCATTGAAAAACTTCAATATTTCAATATTTTTCAAACATTTTTGATAGTTTGGAAAGAGAAAACCTTCCTATTAGTAAAATTAGTAAAATATAACTGAATTATGATTCCGATGGTTTCTGTGCATATTTCAACAATACCAAGTACCTTAATAGGGACCAAGTGGTGCCCGTGGCATGCATGTTAAGTGTGTGGCTAAGCATGCTCGGATCCCGGGTTCGATCCCCAGCCGCGGCGAAAAGTTTTTTTCAATAAAAAATTTTTCTGATCGGTCAAATAATGCCGGTCAATTATGTGCAAACATTTAATAACACACACAACACAATTGATCATTAGAAGCTCGGTCAAAGTCCTTTCAAGGGCTGAAATGGCCAATTTGTTTTTTTTTTAAGTACCTTAATCGTGTTAAAGTACCTAAATCGTTTCTAAATTGTTGGCCTAACATCGTCTTTAACGTCATTCTCCCAAAAAACCAACTCTAACAATGTTAATTTTCAGCTCCGTACAGGTCAACTGGAAAAAATTACGCTGCAAACAAAAGCATTTAAAATCTCTCACAATCAAAAGCAATGTTCGTAAATATCACGAACGAAAACACTTCGCTGCAATCTTCGTCGGTTTGATCACTCATGATCGTTCGTTGGTTGTGAACGTTCATTTTAAAACTCAATGAATAACTCATATTGCGAAGATTGATTCTTTAATCGTGAACATATTTTTGAAGTGTTAAATTGCTACTCTCCATGAGAGTTAAAAATTACTACAATTTAGTTCAATTCAAATACATACAATACAGGTAGAAGAAAATCTAATACATAAATATTTCATGGTGTTCGTGGTCGCATTCCTCCAAAATGGCTCGACCGATTTTAATATAATTTTTAAAAAGAATGAGAATAGGTCGTAAAGTATTTTTATTCCCCCACCCGAGAGGGCGTGGCACTTTATAAGGACACAATTTTTCGATTTAACCTTCGACCTATAAGTGACACATCAATGAAACTCGGTACGACCTTACTATTTGTTCGTGCCTTTTGACTGGCAATGTGAGCGATATTTGTAAAGGGGATGGCACCGCCCATATACTTCAATTTTTTTTATATCAAATAAATTTTTAACTAAATGTCGCATAGCAATGAAACTCATTATGAAGTTATTGGCTAAGTCGTTGAATTATAAAACTGTTACGGGCATTTGGAAGACGGTGCATGGCTTCACCCAAACAAGTCAAGTTTTCGATACAGAATAGCTATGGAAGTAAGTATCACAGAACATTTAAACTAAGAATGGAGTTACTATTTGGTCATGTCCTGCTACTGGGAAACTAGAACGGGCATTATATAAGGGGTGTGGCCCATATAAGACAAATTTTTCAAGTTGAATAACTTTGGAAATAATAGTCACAGAACAAAGAAACTCGGTTTGGAGTTACTGTTTGGTGATATTTTACTACTTGAAAATGCTCGCAAACTAAAACGGGTATTGGACAAGGGGTGTAACTCCGACCATAAAGGAACATTTTTTATTTATTAACTTTGGAAATAATGGTCAAAGAAAATTTAAACTCAGAGTGGAGTTACTTATTCTTGATGGCCTTATATTGGTAAACTGGAACAGGTATTGGACAAGGGTACCAGCTAGTTATATATGTATAAAATAGCTAGTTTAGGCATTAAGTGGTGAAAATACTATGAATTAAATAGTCTTTAAATGATGAAACAAATAAAATGTCTTCGTTATTTGGACCTATGGGGCCACAGACAATTTGTTGCGTATTTATTTTAATATATATTTGTGAAGGTTATACAAGTTTTAGCGGCTTGTAGTTTCGAAATGTGAAAAAGTCAACAAAAAGATGCAATATTTTGGAATTTTTACCTAAAGGTGCCCAAAAGACCTTTTTTTTGGTATTTGGCATGTTTACAAAAGATGTAGTCTGAAGCATTCTGAGCCACTTTTCAAAGAAATCTTGTCGGAAAAGCGAACTCAATACAAATTACAAGCCGTAAATAGTAGATATAACCTGAACAATCTTCTTTTGGCATCAAAATTTTCAGGAAAAAATTTTTTATGAAGTCCTAACTAAAACTCAAAAAACTCATGACGCAGTTCGATGCACCATGACCGAAATAAGGTAATAATTGATGTTTGACCACCAATTTTAGTCCAATTTTGGTATAAGCAAGTATCTGAGAATTTCTAAGTAGGTATTAAAAGACTGTCCCAGAAATAACTGTCCTTTTGTTTTTTTTTATTTTAAAAAAACCAATGATGTTTTTCTAAATATTCTTTCAGTTTATTATTAAGTTAACATTTCAAAATAAATGAAAATTTTATTTACACTGAAAAAAATACACTTAAAAAAATTATAAACTTTTTGATTAAGGTCCTCCATTAGTTTTTACCGACCTTTCGTTGACCTTAGTGTATGCGCGACGACATTTACGCCGAAATATTTCGATGTTTTTCGCAGTTTGTTTGATCTTCTTAAGATTTCTTTTCATTAAAGCCCAATATCTTTCGATTGGACGAAGTTCGGGGCAATTCGGAGGATTGGCTTCTCTTGGTACCACAGTGACATTATTGGCTTGGTACCAATCCATCGTTCTCTGGGCGTAGTGATATGCTGCTAGGTCAGGCCAAAATAGTACTGAACCTTGGTGCTGACGTATAAAAGGGAGCAAACGCCGCTCCAGACACTATCTGATGTAAATTTCTGTATTGATTGTGCGATTTGTCGCAAATTCCTTACTTCGAAGGCCACATTTGCAAATGGCCTGCCACACCATGTATTTCTTAGGAAATTTGGTATGTTTTTCGGTGGTAAATTTAGAGGATACACCACCCCTTCTAACCGCAGTATAATATCCGTGTCCAGGTAACTGCTTGAAATCCGCTTTGCCGCACATTTCATCGTCCATGATCACGCAATCAAATTTGGGCAGGCTCTTGGCTTCGGCGTCCTATTCTTCTGACCTATCAGGTAATATTTGTACTTTACAGATCCTTAGGTAAAATTTTTTTAATCCGTTGAACACTTGACTTCGATGTTCCCGCTTTTGCTGCCATATCACAAACCGCCGCTTAACGTTCTGGGCCACCGCTTGGTTCGCTGGACCACCCTGAGCCTGGCGTTTTTGATAAAGGTAAGCTGTGTGTATCGTTTTATGGTCCTTCCGACAGTTTTTACGCACACGCAAACTTCCTTAGCGATATTTTTGTGCGTGGAGTTCGGATTTTCCAGGTATTTGCAAATAATTGCTTTCCGTTTTTCTTCTTGTTGAGACGATATATTTTCAGTAGCTCTTTACTTAAAATACTTAAAATATTTTAATAGCTTAAAATACTCATTATTTTACTAATGAGTATTTTTTTTAATCTGCAGTATTTATACTTTATTTAAGTACCAAATATGTTGCTAAAGAGGTAACACTTTTTTATAAATAACCTTAAAACAAAAAGACAGTTATTTCTGGGGCAGTCTTAAGATAATGCTTATTCTGTTGTCTTAAGATAATGCTTATTTTGCAGTGCGAAATTATTTCTAAAGCTAGAAATTTTTTGAGCGTAATTTCTTGCTCTTTCTGTACTGTTTGCTGAAGTTTATGTTTTTCTGTGTGTTTTTTACTGTTTTTCGACACAGTACTTCAAAAACCACCGATTATTTTATTATATTAGCACGAAACCCGTTTTGCGTCGCAGGATATCATAGCCGAAGCCTTAAATCCTTGTTTTGAACTACAGTAGAATCTGGATATAACGAAACCCCGAAATAGCGAACAACTCGAAATAGTGAATGTTTTTATTTTCACACGGACTACCCTAAACAGCGACCAGCCGAAAATCTCTAAATAGTAAACAAAATATTATCGGCCTATAGTAAAAGAGTATAAAAGGCATCAACCATCCCATTAGTAATTTTTCTTAAATTATTCTAGATATAAATTGTATAAAATGGTTTATTCTGAAAACTACAGTTTCGAGTTGTGACAGTTTTGCACGACATGAGCAATATATTTTTAAAATGGTCATTCAAATCGTTATCTAAAATCGAAACCCAAAATTGCTTTATTTTCGTTATCGTCCTTGTTTCGGCACAAATTTAATTTGAGAAAGGTATTGAGAAGGATATATAGTCTGATGATGATGAGGTCGAAAAACCGACTCCGTATACCATTAAAACTTCTGAAAAATGGAAATGTTCGATACAGGCATTCAGGTACGGACTGAAGGCTAGTACTAAGCAAATCAATTTCTAAGCACAAAAAGCTATTAATACAACACACATTTAATAATCAATGTGATTTTGTTGTGAAATGAAGTCAATGTTTTGTTTGTTGTTTTTATGTGGTTTTACTGGAATAAAGATGTAAGTTTTAAGCAAATAAATAAATTCTTTTAAAAAAGTTAATCTTGGCAACGAGCACAATCTGGATACAATGAACAGGCTTTGCAAAAATTAGATCACTGTATCCAGATTCGACAGTATATATTTAAATGCGCAAAAATTCAGAACAAATGATGCAACCTGAAGCTTGGGAGAGAAAATAAAAAAAATTACATAAAAAATAAATTATTTTCTTAAGAAAAAAATTGTGAAGTGAAATTCCGGCTGACAAATTATTTTCTGACATAAATTTTGTTTTCAATTCTGATTGGTTGATTTTGAAAAATAAGATTCAGTACTTCCGCAGCGCAGTTGCGATGAACAACAAAATTCAGGAGTATACAATCATTTTTTTTCATTTATTTTGCTGCTCAGAGAATATTAAGTTTTATTTTTAATGTCGACCAATTAGAATGAAGAACACTCTCAAAATTATTTTCTTATTCTCAAACATGCGCGAAAATGTTCATCTCTTTTGAAACAGACTATAATAAGCTTTTCCGGGTGTTTAATTAGACTAACTTCTGTTTATTCTTTATAAGTCATTTAAATTTTTAACATGACTATTTTATCTTCGAATTTATATTATTCTCTATTATTAGTAGTTAGTCTAATTAAATAGGTGCGTCATCATTTTTATTTTAGTTAAAAAAAAAAACATATAATTAAAAAAGTTTTTATAATAATCTGCTGCAAATAAATTTTAAAACATTAGAAAAAAACATACAAAAAAGCTTTAGAAGAGATTAAATTATTTGTTCTATTTAATATACTTTAAATTCAAATAGGTCATTATATTTCAATGCGCACTCGCGTATATATTATATTTATTTAAATAGGCTAAGCTTGATATCTTTAAAAATATTGTACCATAATTTTGTTTTTTATTTTTTTTTGGAATAATTTTATTTTTTTTTTTTTTTCTATTAAAGCATGTCAGAGTTTTAATAAATTTAACCAAAATTAAAATATTTTCTTTTTTTAATTACACAGAAAAATGCTTATATAATTGACTTTATCTTATCTTTTGCAACAAGAACAAAAAAAATGTTTTTTATTGATTACCGAAATGTAAAGAGAGTGTAATTAAAAGATAAGGTTCATAAAAGAAAACAAAAGCTTAAAATAACATTGTTAGTTTATAGAAACAAATGCAGGGCATAAAAACAAAAACATATCTTGGCTGGCTCTGAGGTAAAAAATTTCTTCTATATAAGAGCCAGCAAACACTGTTGAAACTGAAAGCAGACAAAACAGTGTAAAGTGTTTCTACGCTGCCACAAAGCGCAATGAATTCCATATGCTCTTTACTAAAGCGCTCTATATCACTCACTCTCTCACGGCCACATACCAATCTACTCTTTCCTGTGTTGAACCATTAATGAAAATGTCACTTTGACATTTACAAAAAGCTATGAATTAAAAATAAAAAAACAAATCGATAGATTTGTTGTGCTGTAATGTTGCCAGATTTAATGAGGAACATAAAATGTCTTTAATGAATTAGTGAATATTCCAAAAAATATACAAAAAAAATAAAAATAACTACATCAAAAAATTTCTTGAAACTTAATAAATATTGGTAGATAATGGTTTTTAAGTCTTTTACAACGTTCAATTCCAAACATCATCCCATGATTGTTCTTATTTTAAATAATTTTATAAAATTTTATTAATATTTTTAATTTTATCATATTAAAACTTTTTCATTTCAAGCTCAAAGAAAGCCCACCAAACTTTGACCTATAATAAACAGAACTCCCATGATTGTTCTCATTTTAAATAATTGATTCAAATTTTATTAATATTTTTAATTTTTTTTTTCATATTAAAACTTATTCGTTTCGGTTTTAATTTCTTTTTTATTTTTTTTAAATCAGGAATAAAGATTTAAACTGAATTTTTGTTAATTCAATTGAAGGGCTTATTGCAGAAACATGATATGCCACATAAAAAATATTTCGAAATAATCGACCTTAAAGTTTTTAAAAAATGTATATTTGTATGAAATCATTATAATGCTTACAAGACCAATTACGTATACGTCCAAAATTGATCGTAAATGGTAGCAATATTTTCAGTGGATATTGATAATGCATCAAGGAACGTTATGAACATAAAATATGAACTTTTAAAGCAGTGTGGCATATCATGTTTTTGCAATAAGCCCTTCAATTCTATTCTTTCTGCCTCTTTTTATGCAAAATATATAAAATTATTTGAAGCAATATTTTGCAGGTGGCAACTATCGCAATATTTACCCCTTGTTAAGAGCTTGAAATACACAGATAGCTGCAATGTAAATATTTATAAGAAAATTTTATGGGTTGTAGTGAGAGGTACTCCCCTTTTTTTTAGTTGTCATTGATTGTTTTTTTTTCTCTAGTGCTTTGCTATGCCTGTTGTTGTCGTAGTTGTCGATGCTTCTATTGTTGGCATTTAATTGAGGAACAAACAAGTGAATTTGATGAAAATCTATGTTGCTACTCTTTAACATTTAAGGCCTTAGTTGGAAAGTGGGTGAATAACATTTGAGAGAAATGCTTGTAAAAAAAATTTAATTGTAAACACATCAATATGTCAAAAAAAACATAATCTAGATAATATTGATGGTTTTATAAGAGAACATGAAATGAAAAAAAATGGCATAAGTCAGCAGAAACATGAATGAGCTGTCATTGATAAAATTGTCAATATTAATAAATTAATGTTCATGAATTAAACAACAGAATTCAGCATTTTTTGCAGTCTCACAGACCATTCTAAGCTATCATTGCTTAAAGTGCATAACTTTACTAAACATCTCTCAGTATAAATCTATAGTTTTAATCACATTATGTTAACTTTTCTTCATAGACTTATGATCGTTTTCAATTTTTGTCTGCTCCACAAGACGGCGAACCACGCTTCATGTTTGAAATATTCACATAAATTTCTTCTCATATAGCTGCAGAGGCAGCTCCTTGATAGGAGCATTTTGTTAAAATCTTAATGTAATCAACGTCCTTTGATATTATTTTGCATGGACGTTCTCTCAGTTTGCATACTTTTAGAGACATAAGAGCACTTAAGACAAATTTGTAATGCATTTGTGTTCTTGATGCAAGTCGTGTTTTCTCCGATCCATTTTTCCTAAATTTACAGACATATTATATTTGCCAATCATATTTCAATGCATGTATATACTTACAATCGCTATTTTTAACAAAAGTTAACTTTATTTCCAACCTTTTCTTAACATTATTTTAACAGAACTCAACACAGTAAGTTTTGCTCTTGATTAATTTTTGCAATATAGATATGGATTAAATTGTATATGCCTAAAAATAAATTATCGAAAATTTACGTTTATTTCTGTACAAGATTCTGTTATATTGTTTATTAACTGTACTAAGGCGTTCAAGATGCTGCGGTCCTCCAAGTTATGGCACGACCACCACTCTTCAAATGCATGACATTTGTGACGTGCGGCACCCTTAACATGAACATACCATAAATGTCAGATCAATTTATCAATGAATAGTGACTTCTAAATTAAACAACTTTTGGTATTGTTATAAAAATGTATTAAAAAGAGTTTCGTGTCTTGATTGAGCATTACTTTTTGCGTAACAAAAATGCAAAAGAAGCAAAAGAGGTTGCATCAGCCCAAAATATGAACAAGCCGAGGGAGTATCAAAAACAGTGACCACTCCAGAATGTATTCGAAAAATTCACGATTTCGCCTTGGAAAACTCTAAAGTGGAAGCGCGGTCTAAAGCCGAAGGAAAAAAACTGACTGCAAGATGGTTTCCGCGTTCCCTAACAATCAATCAAAAACATGAAAGTGTTCTCATTTCCCAACAATTTTTGGAAATGTTTAAACAAAATCCGAATATTTTTTGCGTTAAATACTCACCATGGATAAAACATGAATCCACCACTATACACCAGAATTGAAGGATTTAGCAAGAGTGTGGATAGGTCCCAGTTGAAGTGCACCAATGCGAGCGACCGGACTCAACAAACGTCCGGTTGGCGTCTGTTTTTTTTTGGATGGGATTCAATTAGCATTTTGTTATCGACTATTTCAGAAAAAGTAAAACAATCAACAGCGAATATACGAAAAATTATTGAGCCAAATGAAAAATTAAATCACAAACCAACGGCTCAAATATCGAAAAAAGAAATTATATTTTTTTAAGACAATGCTTCAGCTCACAAATCGATTCAAAACATGACCGAATTGCCCCAATATCCTCCATATTTTCTAGATTTGTCCCCCAGCGACTATTACCTGCTCTCAAACTTAAAAAATTCACGTTGTTCGGGGAACTTGAGAAATCTTACAATTCAAAGAGCGGTCACAAGGTATTTTTTTAATGAGTAAGCGCAGGTATATTGGAAGAAGTACATAAATAGTAGTCGAGAATGGAAGACCATGAATGAAAGAATACAAGATTGCGACATTAAACTGTTTCTATTGGCTAAAATAGCATGGCAATAGGATGGCTAATTAGAGATGGCAACATTCAAATGACTCCACCAGTGACGTCGATGTCGCAATCGAGACCGTGTTTTTTCACTTATGAAAATAGTAGATAGAAATAGAATAGAAAAAAGAAAGTAGTTTGACAAAAAATAATCTTAATATATAAAAGACAAGCGTCCTGCTCCGTGTTCTATATTGCTCAAACTGTTATAGTTGTTATTGCTATGTATAGACTGAACATGTTAGCCAGGACCGGAACCTGTTTCGCTATTACAGTGCTTTTTATATGCAAATTTATTTTAAAGTTATCAGCAAGGACACATTGACGACGACTGAAAGAAAATAACATTTGAAGTGAATGAAAAATGTCATATCGCCTGCTACTTAATTATTTTGAATACGACCCGTCGTATAACGGGCTTCTATACTAGTAGAAAATAATAGAAAAAGTACTGAAAAGGAGTAGTTTGACAAAAGACGTATTCAAAATAAAATACGTCAGGCAAAGTGGGTTATACTGAGACAGGTTTTTGATTTTGGACAATAGCTTCCTTAAAAAATATTAAAAATATATTTTTTTTTTACATTCTTTGCAGGTTGTTGAATTGTCTAACAACCTACAGGTCTTTAAATTAACTCACTCTGAAACTCACTCTGCAAAAACCATCACTAGTGTTGTACTTATATTTAACATTTTCTCAAAGTTAAGATTTAATTGGTTAGTATAACACCATCGCAACAAAGATGAAATATCATTATGTAGTTTCACACAGTCCGTACAATCCTTAACTTCCAGCAAAATCTTAAAATTATCGGCATGTAAAAGAATCTTGCTAAACTTAAAAGAGTGAGTAATATTGTTAATGAATAAGTTAAAAAGCTAAAGACCCAAGTGACTCACCTGAGGATCAATGGATGGAACCTTCATAGGCCTGAAGTATTTTTCACCGATTTTGACAACTAGCGTTCTATCAGTTAGATACAAGTTAACCCATTTTAAAAATTTTGAGGGTATTCACTTTTCATGTTTTATTAACAAAACAGTATGATTAACACTATCAAATGACTTCGAAAATTAAATGTATAATACATCCACTTACGAACTTTTTCAATAGCGTTGATAGTAACGTTGAAAAAAATAGCTGTTGGTAGAAGTGGATCCACCTTTAAAAAATTCATATTAAAGACTCTAGGAAAGATTGATAGTTTAAAGATAGGTCTGTAATCTACAACCAAATACTTTTTGCCAGACTTAGAAGTGGGTGTCACACAGGTAGTTTTTCAGGAAAAACTCTAGAATTTAGGAAAAAGCCACAAGCAAGGAATTTGCTGAAAATCAAACCCAAAGCGATGTGCAAAGTAAGCGCATAATTTTTCAAGAACACGGAAGGAAGCAAGTCGAAACCCGCACTTTTAGAGCAGTCAAGGGTCAAAACGGCCTCCAGTACCTTCTTATCCTCTATGTATAAATTCCCAATGTTTAAAAGTTGCGGTAATTCGGTCATACCATTAAAAACTCTGAGAGAATTCGAGGGATTAAAAACAGATCCAAAGCAAAAAGTACAGTTGTCCTTTCCAACTATAAGACACCTTCCCTCTGTATTGATTGATGAAGGAAAACCAGAAGAGTTTTTTATATTATTCATGAATAACCAAAGAGATTTCGGGTTCGATCTAAGATTTCTCTCAATGGAATCAATATATTTCTTATGCAAGAAGTTTGTCCCCCTTATACTTCGGTGAATTTAACCCATTTTAGTTTAAAATTAATTTCTGGAAAAATATTAAAAATTTGTTTAATAGAAATTCAGAAAAATATAAAAATGTCCAAATTTTCCATTTTAGTGGTCGAAGAATCGACCAGACTTTAAAAGTATATACCTTCACTTATCTTCGAACTTGTTTATGGATACTTCACCTACGATACTAATATAAATAATCAATTTTGCTATTTAGAAAAAAGCGCCAGTTTACTTTTAAAAACTTTGCTATCTGAGCCATTAAGATATGAAAACCGACAACTAAAAAAATATATAAATTATGCTCAAAATCAATTTACAATTGAAATCATGTTTCAGTACTTTAACGTTGTATAATTTTTAGCCCCAGCTTTTATCAATTTCTTATCACAGCCTAAATGGGGCAACTATCGTTTAAATTCAATAGAAAATCGATACAAACACTGTCTGTTCTGCACATAAATTATCGATACATATTTTATCGCTTAATGTTATAGCAATTGATATGAATGCAGGAATTTTTTTCCAAAAGAATTGGCAACACTCAATGGGAAAAAACTTAACCGACCAACATAAAAGAAGTTAAGAAGAAATTGTATAAATGTCAAGGGAAGCAAAACGAAAATTGTAAAAGAAATAGATGATAATGATAAATACTCTATGGTATGTGTGTATACGTTGAAAATATCGAAATTTAACCAGAAAAATAGTAACTGATATGCGCAAAGTAATCGAAAAAAAAACACTTAAAAGCAGATAATATCTACAAGAAAAATAAAGCAAATTAGTTTAAACTGAACTAAATATATTATAGTAAATTTTCCCCCTTCAAAGAAAGCGAATAACGGTTAAAACATAGTCAGCATTACTGGAAGAAACTGCGCAAGAAAAGTATAACCAAAGAATCCACGAAGCATGTCAGTGCATTGATTTTTTTCATGGTAGGCGTACGCACGACGTTACACACACCCACACTCACATGAATGCAGCATATCAACACCACAGAACCACCCAACATTTCATTGATTATTCCAACAATTGTACTTAGATACTAACTATTGAATAAGATTTTTCATATTGACTTACTTTCCCACAAAGTTTTCCAAAACAGAACTTTTACCAGCTGATTGGCCACCAACGACTGCGATCTGTGGCAGATCAAGCTGCATGTGCACGCCCAGTTGGGTAAATGCATCCTGCAGCTTATTAACAATCGGAATCAATTGATCCATCTTGTTGCTTGAGGTTGATGGCGAAGCAAATTAAGTTGAACTGCTCAAGTTGGTGCAGTTCTTTGTTGGAACTTGGGTGATGCCGCTGCTGCTACTGCTATTGCTACTCCACACACTTACGTTGTCGGTGTAGAAATTTTCAGATTTCTAAAAATTTCTATTAACCACCGACTGCGAACCACCGAACGTTTGTTGTTTTATGTTGAATAATTAATTTATATTTTCGGGTGTTTTTAAAATTAATTTTACACTTTTTTTGGCTAATCTGTAATTTTTTTCACTTCTTTGGTATCTATCTATCACTTTTTTTTCTGTGCACTCCTCGATTGGTTTCGATTTTTCGTTGTTTCCTTGGATTTTAAATGTTCTTTGCTTGATGAATACACGAAGAAAACTACGCGAACGCAAACGAAATTTTTGTAAATTTCAATTGTCAGAAAAATCAAGTCAAAAAAGTGGTAGTGCGAATGTTGCAAACGAAAGAGAATTAAAGTTGACATAAATAAGCGATAAGTACTGCCAGCACAAACATTTTAACATATTTAATAAAGTTAAAACATGCCCTATAAAAGGGCCTATAGACGAATAACTAATCAAAAAACTAGTTGAAAAACTAGTTGCTGTTTATTGAAATTGAGGGGGAGATTACGATTTCCGGGGCGCCGCGATTTGACGATGGATTCGAAGAGTACTCTTAATAAAAATAAGAATAGCCAAAGGAAATGTTGTGTTATCGATTTGTTTTCGAGTTATCGATTTTTTAAATTTTATTTTTTGCTATAAAGTCTATGAAGAAAATCGGCTATATTATTCTTAATATATAACCGATATTAATGATTAAATAAAAGGTTATATATAAGGCTTTTAGAAAAATTTTAAATTAATGAAATCTGTTGAGTACTTTGTATTTTATAGGCATTTTTGTTCAATAAAAAAATATTTTCTTACACAAAACCGTTATTTTCTCAAAAATTACCGTTATTACTATGAATTATAAAAAGTAAATTATTAAAGCTTGAAAATTTATCTTTCATTTGGTATATAATATATATAATTTATTTGACTTTTTGTGGTATTTTTTATGATACAATGATTTGCCCTTGTACGGGAAATTACTTATTTCACTCATTTGTACCTTAGATGTTTGGCTTTCTTACTCCATATTGACGAATATTGCCATTACAATAAATACTTGTTTTTAAGGCAACATTGTAGCTACAATATTTATATGAATTAACGGGATTTTCGAGTCAGTGAAAAAAATTTGTATTTTTTATTCGATCAGTTAATAAAAAAATATACATATTTTTATCTTATGAAAAAAAGGTAAAACTTTCAGCTTTTCAAAAAAAATATATATTTTTAGTATCTTAAAAACGTAAGTTTTGTAGAAAAAACGGTTCTTTTAATTAAAAAATTCAAATCTGATATTTATTCAGTTATAAATTTAAAAACTTTTTTGAAATTATATTTGTATTATATATCGTTGTAAAGGCATTTAATTACCTTTCGAATACCATGTGAATCTTTAAAATTCATAAGATATTGGCAAAGATATAGAAAATTTTGTGAACAGATTTTTTAACAAAGAAAACACTTGGAAAATTTAAATTTTATGTAATAGTGTGAAATTAAATAAAATATGTATATTTTTATATGTCAAACAAAAGGTCTAACTGTAAACTTTTCAAAAAAAATATATTTTTAGTATTTTAATAACGTAAATTTTTTAGAAAATAACGGTTCTTTTCATTAAAAAATTCAACTTTGGAATAAATTCGCTTATAAAACTAAAAATATTGTAGCAATGATATTTATAACAAATATATTTGAAGGACCTTTCAAATGAAATATCAATCTTAAAGATCCATTGAGTAACGGTAAAGATATAGATGTTTTTTTGAACAGATCATTAAACAAAAATTTAAAAAAAAATCGATCTCGATAACTAATAGAGCTATCGATTTTTTGTTCGGCGAATCATGTTTTTTCTTGTTCTCTACCAGAAAACATCTTCAAATCGCGGCGCCCCGGAAATCGTAGTCGTGCCTTTTTTTGCGTAAAACTTCTGATAAATATTTTGTTGCGTAGAAATTATTAAATTTGAGAAAGTCATGCTTTACTTTTCACAATAGAGAAAAATAAACATATATAAAAACAAAAATTTTACGACAACTTTCACTTTTCACTTCAAAATAAAAAGGCAGTTCAATTAAATTGTCGTGGAAAAATGTTGCAAGTATTTTTCACAGCGGAACAGAGTACTTTTTTGACGAACATGTTATTTTAAACACGACTTATTCGTGTTGGAAAATGATCACAAACGATCATAAATCGATCACTTTGTTGCATGGCGATAATTAAGAATGCCTTTATGATTCTTGTCGAACAATTAACACTGTTGCTCGGCTAAATTTGACAAATTGTCGCCACCCAACGCAACAAAGTGATCGATTTATTCATAGAAACTCACATAGTATAATTAACGAAGTAATATCAGGAGTGAACGTACTCTCTCTGTCAGTACCCTAAATGTCAAAATCGGCCATCTTGGCGAATGCAGACAAAGCAAACAAGCCAAAGCAAACAAACAAATCTAAATTCAATGGAACATCGTGTTGTGTTAAGTGCAAATAACATTTAATATTTTCGTTGTGATACTGTTTTATTATAACAATAAACTAGATAAAATAAATATAATACAATAACTGAGGAATAACAGTGACTTCAAGGTGTTTGCAGCGAATTGTTCAAGAGGTCTGAGTTTAAGCAGCAACAGTGACTGCAAACAGCATTCAATGAATTGCAGTTTATTCAATTTGCACTTTTATAGGCCTATTACGGTTCACAGCAATAAACTGATGTGTCTTCTATAGAGTAGACACAACAGTCAAGAAGACACAACAATTTCGAGCTATTATGATTCACAACAATACATTGTTGTTATTCTTGATTGTGGAACGAATGTAGAATTTGTTACTTTGGCTGTTCACTCTCAAAAAAAAATTATAATAAACAAACAATTTTCGGTTTAATTTGAAAAAAGTAAGAACGCGATGGACACTATTCTTATATTTATTATGAGGTGACGGTGAACACGATGTGACGACCGGTAGAGATAAGAAACGGCTTCGGGACCACTCGAATCCATTGAAGAACGTTACTTGGATATACTACTGAATTGGCTCTTGTTAGTCCCATTTGTTCTTTCAAGTACAGATATTTTCAATTTTCTGTAGGATGCGGTTCCAGACAAGCTCAAAAAAAAAAAACAAAATAAACTACAATCCCACGAATACTGAAGCTTACCGCTGCGCTGTGCTTCTTTGCCGATGGCTATTAGCTATCAAAAGTGCACGACAATGATTTATGGGTTGGATAGGCTAAGTTCAGTTTCAGGTATATTAAGAGAAGCGCTAGATTTCGTCAAGACTTCGATGGATCCATCTTGCTACTTCAACACAACACCAAATTAGCTATCTTAAAATTTTGACAGATACCAAGACAATCCAACACAACTGTTGTGTATCATAATAAGTGTATTGAAGACACATCATCATTGACGGACAACAGTGGAATGTATTCAGTAGTATTGTTGTCAAGCGTAATAGCATTTTTCACATTGAAGACAGAAATGACTGTTGTGTTGTGAACCATAATAAGGCTATTAATTTTATTTATTGCTTTAACAATAACAATAAAAATAATATACAAAGCGACAAATCACAATTTTCTACAATTATTTAACATAAACACGCGAGAGTTGGTAGCGGATCATTGTTTACATTTTTCCTATTCTTAGCGTTCTACTCATTCGTAAATTTTGTATGAGCTCTCAACTTCGTTTTGACAATCACGGTAAGCTGCTCTCCTCCCTGATATTACTTCGTTAATTATACTATGGAAACTCATACGTCATTGCATTCATTTTTCTCTTCACGAACGCCAGCGTTTTCCAACACGAACAAGTCGTGTTTAAAAAATGTGTATTCATTTTTGCCTTCATGAAGACCTGACAACAACGAATGTTGGTGAATGAAACGAACATTTTTAAAGCCAACACATGTTTGAGATGAAACCACTTTATAATCCCCTTCTTTCTTTTTTTTTTTTGAGCAATTTTTATTAGAGATCAAAAACTCAAAACTAAATTAACAGAATTTAATATGCCAAGTGGTAATCAAAGAGAACCTTATCATAGCCCACGAATGAAATTATTTTTCAAAATAACTTAAAATAATAAAAAATGAAGTTATTGGTAAAAATCAAATAAAAAACCCAAGCGAATAGAAAGCTTTGACACAAAATTAAATTTAAAATGTACGAATATAACTTATATAAAGTTCAAATTTATAAATTAACTAGTTATATAAACCAGTTCAGGACGATTTCCATACCTAGTAATAAAAATGTTTAAGTTATCATTTACAATTAGATTTCCAGAATTATGAAGATCGAGTAAGCTTGGCATGCAACTATATGTTTGATCAACACCAAATCTGCGCTATATTGAATAAAATTTTGCACTATCAAAATAAGAGCATTTGTTATAGAAACCAATATGCGAAAGAGCTGCAAATCGAGCAATCTTCATGCACCCCGAGGTGTCATATATTTTAGAAACACTTGTAGAAATCCCGGCATAATTGAAGAATAATGGAAATGCAAAATTTGTGTTTTTTTACATGTAATTACATGGATTTGGGGCTCCTAACTTCGATTCTGAAAAAATTAAGAGTCGCTCTCAAGTGGTTTGGAAGTTATAGGGATCAAAAGTTGAAAAATTTCTACACATTGGCCTGTTTTTCGATTTTTTTAATAAAATTTAAGCAATATGGGTAGCAAGAGGTCATACCATGACCTATTCAGTTAGGTATTAATTATAAAAAATCCATTTATTGCTAACTATCCAAAAATGAAAAATTGTTATAAAAAATCGCGCGATTTGTTATAACAATTTTTCGCCTGCGGCGCTTTTTTTCGTCTCAATATACTATATGTAAGTGTACAACAAACTTGATTGATACTTGCATTAATTGTTAAAATATAAAACTTTATATATTGTGCACACTTGACTGTTCACCCTTTTACGAAATAACAAGAAATAACATACTTCTATGAAAACATTTATTTGTCTAGTCTCAAAGACAAACAATTCAAAAGGACAACCAAAATTAGCACACCTCAAATTCTTTGAGTACAAAAACAGTTATATCATCCAAAATAATGCATAGATTTTTATGATTAAATGCTCATTAAAAAGGTGTTAGCATAACCTTTCTTTTGATATCCATTACGTTTACTTATGTTCGAAAACAACAACAAAAAAACACAGGTTTTTAAGCCCATTTTCATAAACGTTGACCCCTATAACTTCTAAACCACTTGAGAGCGACGCTTAATTTTTTCACAATTCAATTTGTTAGCTCAAAACATGCATTTTAAAAAAAAAAAAAAGAAAAAAGACCATTTCCACTATTCTTCAATTGTTCCGAAATCCCCTTCAATTATGTTATTTGAATATGAAACTTGAAGAGTATTTATATAAATCTCATACTAGTTTCCTTGTATATATCCCCTCAACAGTACCTTTAAGTGTAAGCGATGCTTTAATTATTTTAAAAAATTTGCTCTGCTGGCAATACCACAACACTTTATAATTTGATGTTTTCGCTTTACACTATTCGCAACTAATTCTCTTTCGTTTTTGCACATTCGACTTGCTCTTTCTAAACTTTTCTATTTATCGAATTGATTTGGCAAAGAAAAAAAAAATATACACAAGTTCAGTGACAAAGCCAACGAAATTTCGATTTTAATTGTTTTTTTCCATGAACTATGCAAAATTTTCACTTTATGAAATTTTCTTAATTTCAATATAAACAACTAACGCTGTTTAGTATCTTTAACCAACCAATAATTTAGCTGAAGTTTTGAATTAAACACTTTTTCACACAAATTTTAAATTTAAATCTTATTACTTTAATTTTAATCGCAAACAGCTAGTAGAGAACAAGGCCAGAAACTACGATAAATAACGAAGGCGAAAATTATTAAACTTTTGCATTTCTTTATTCGTTCTATTATGCGCAAATACAATTCTTATTTGCGCGACAGAGATAGCACCAACTTTAATTGCCAATTCTTTTTCTTGACGTTCGTTATTTGTAATAGATCATATGTGTAAAGAACAGCGGCGTTTCGAGGATGGATTCAATTCATCAAAACAAGTGAAAATTTCTCACAGGTTTTTATGTGAGTTGCTCCATGCGAATTGCAAGAATTTCGAAAATGCAATAATCACGCGGTCCACATTGGGGGGAGATTACGATTTCCGGGGCGCCGCGATTTGACGATGGATTCGAAGAGTACTCTTAATAAAAATAAGAATAGCCAAAGGAAATGTTGTGTTATCGATTTGTTTTCGAGTTATCGATTTTTTAAATTTTATTTTTTGCTATAAAGTCTATGAAGAAAATCGGCTATTTTATTCTTAATATATAACCGATATTAATGATTAAGGTATTATATAAAAGGTTATATATAAGGCTTTTAGAAAAATTTTAAATTAATGAAATTTGTTGAGTACTTTGTATTTTATAGGCATTTTTGTTCAATAAAAAAATATTTTCTTACACAAAACCGTTATTTTCTCAAAAATTACCGTTATTACTATGAATTATAAAAAGTAAATTATTAAAGCTTGAAAATTTATCTTTCATTTGGTATATAATATATATAATTTATTTGACTTTTTGTGGTGTTTTTTATGATACAATGATTTGCCCTTGTACGGGAACTTGCTTATTTCACTCATTTGTACCTTAGATGTTTGGCTTTCTTACTCCATATTGACGAATATTGCCATTACAATAAATAATTGTTTTTAAGGCAACATTGTAGCTACAATATTTATATGAATTAACGGGATTTTCGAGTCAGTGAAAAAAATTTGTATTTTTTATTCAATCAGTTAATAAAAAATATACATATTTTTATCTATCGAAAAAAGGTAAAACTTTCAGCTTTTCAAAAAAATATATATATTTTTAGTTTCTTAAAAACGTAAATTTTGTAGAAAAAAACGGTTCTTTATATCAAAAAATTCAAATCTAATATTTATTCAGTTATAAATTTAAAAACTTTTTTGAAATTATATTTGTATTATATATCGTTGAAAAGGCATTTAATAACCTTTCGAATAGCATGTCAATCTTTAAGATTCATTGGATATTGGCAAAGATATAGAAAATTTTGTGAACAGATTTTTTAACAAAGAAAACACTTGGAAAATTTAAATTTTATGTAATATAGTGTGAAATTAAATAAAATATGTATATTTTTATATGTCAAACAAAAGGTCTAACTGTAAGCTTTTCAAAAAAAATATATTTTTAGTAACTTAATAACGTAAATTTTTTAGAAAATAACGGTTCTTTTCATTAAAAAATTCAACTCTGGAACAAATTCGAGAGCTATCGAATTTGTTAGAGCTATCGATCGATTTTTTTGGGACAAGAGTAAAAACTAGTGTCCGACCGAATATTCGGTTTCGGTTTCGGTTTCGGCCAGTTTCGGCCCTTTTAGTCAGTTTCGGCTATTCGGCATCAATATGGCCGAAACCGAAACCGAATAACTCTAAACACTAAAAAGTTCCTTAAAGTGGTTTAAAAATTATCTCTTTATTTATTATTTTAAAGTTGAACTTTGATATTCAAAGAATATTTATCGTATGTATACGTTATTATTATCTGTTTGAATTGTTTTGTTTTTGAAAGCTTTTAATTAAATTTAAAAAAAAAAATAAAATGTTTTTAAAACAAATTTGCATGCAGACTTTCAGTTTCGGTTTCGGTTTCGGTTTCGGCCGAATATTACAAAAATGGCCGAAATTCGGTTTCGGTTTCGGTTTCGGCCAAAATTTTGGTTTCGGTCGGACACTAGTAAAAACATCGGCGTTTGTTAATGTTTTCATTTATTTCGTGCTTCTTTTGTGTTTTATATTGTTCGTTCTCGTTGTGTTTGTGTTAAGTGTTTTTTTTTAGTGATAAATCGATGTTTAATAATAAAAATATATAAAATACGGCTTATCGTGCATCCAATATAATAAAGTCGTAGACAACATTCCAACATTTTCGTTATTCGTTACCACGTGTTGTTATGTTGCAGCCGTTTTCAATTAGGTTTTTCACAACTTGAAATACACAATTGTATCGTTGTATTCGAATTCAAGTCGTATTCAAATTTTTTGTTGTTTTCTATATGAAAGAAAAAACAAACGTGTGTTGAGCTCCTACGTTTGATTTATCTTTCAAATAGAAAACAAAAACAATAGTGGTATTCATGCAATGCCGAATATTTTCCGATGCCGTATATCGGAAAATATACGCTGATTTTGCATGAGGCACCTTTTTGTATTTTTCGGTTAGTGGCGTATATCAATCAGATGTTCTTAAAGTTATATTGCAAAAGTGGCCACCTTGGTTTAATAAATGAGCTGAAAAGTAAATAAATAAATAAATAAATGGTTTCATAATTTTGATGAAGACAACGAAATTCCAGATAAATTATTTTATTATTCGACAACTGACATCATGCAATTTGTCGTTTAAAAGGATTCTCAAGTTGGAAGTTGAGTAAGAAATTTTTAGTTTGTAATAAATATTTGAAAGGTGGCAACAACTCTTTGCCGAAAGTTTTCGGCGCTGTTTTCGCATCAAAATCGTGAGGAAAACTGGGAACTTTGCGTATATCAAATTCCATACAAATTTTGACAGTGGATATACGGCGTTTACGCTTTTTCCGATTTTCGGCATATTCGGCACGTTTTCAGCATTGCATGAATACCACTAATGTGAATACGATGAAAATATGAATACAACGATACAACTGCTTATTTCAAGTTGTGAAAAACCTAAATGTGTCTAGGCTATAACGCTTGAACATAAGTATTGTAACTTAAGTTTTGCAATTCTGTTAATATGACAACTGTCAATGAAAAGTTAAAAAAGTGGTCAAAGAAATTCGAGATGCCCGAAAAAAGTTTTAAGCGCCTTTTAAGTGATAATTTAATGAATCAGCTTTTTCGCATAACTGCTTGTGCCTTTTTGCATTTGAGCTGTGCATAATTTAAGAAGACTTGCAAAATTGCTTTCAATGGCCCATATGAATATTTATTTATTAATGGCCCATATTTTCAGTTATTTGTAGTAACTACGAAAAAGTTAAGTGCTACAAAAGCTTTGATTCGGTATGAATAAAAAATTTTAAGTAGCATCTACTACAAAAATTTCACAATTGTTCAGATGAATTGTAGCAGCTGATTTATTTGGAAAGTGCGCGAAATTATTTTTCATTATTTGTCATCAATGCTAAATTTCGCCATATTGCATTTTCGCATCCTCGCAACTCCGTTTCGCACCAATCCGTGAATAGCCCTATTAGTTCCATTGGTTTCCATTAATTCTGCTTTTTCAAAATAAAAGTCACCAATATTTTTCTTTCGCCAATTCTCTTACTCGAAAGTAACTAAAACAAAATTGCATCAACAATTGCAATGAATCAACAAGGAATTAGCCACAAATTATTGGCAAGTTCAACACGATCAGTTTTCAAATACCATCTCACATCAATGCTGACAATTTTTCTTTAGCTTATTAGAGCATTTACAAAATGGAACTTAGTAATAATGTATAACAGTTTATTCATTTATACAGCCTGGACACATAAATAGCCCAAATGTTAACTTATTTTCTAACTGTTGGTCTGAACCTGGCAATCCATTCATCAACCGAGGTGAAAAATAAAAGATTCTGTTATTTAAACGCTCGATTTGTACTTAATTCAAGGCCCAAGATTAAATTCCAATTTTGTTTAGAACTGTGTGATGTGTATTTATGGCAGAAAGGAGTTTTTTCTGAATTTATGATATGTTATAGTACGTTCACATTTAATCGAAAAACAAGTTTTCAAATGAAGTTTTGATCAAGTTAGATGCGTACAATTATTGTTGGAAATGAAACATAACGAAAAAAAAATACACGTACGTAAAAATTTGCATAACTACACTCTGCGTCAGCAGAATGGGTTTCAATGTTTTATCAGTTTCAGATAAAACAGTTTCAATGATTTTTTTTTTCTCACAAAAAGAGCATAACAGAAAACTTATCTTTGTTGTATTTTCTTAAGTGAAAACTTGCATAACTTTTCATAATAAAAGTTGTAAAATTTTAAAATAATCATATAAAAGAGAAATTGTAATTAAAGGTACCGTTAATTTTCTGTTGTTGTTTTAGCTTTTTCATTACAAAATTATACACTTTTTGATGCGTCATTAGAATAGGTTTAGAGTTAATCACCCCTATTCCAGGATCCGTATTCTTATTATGGATTTGTTAAGAATCCAAAATTTACTATTCTATTTACTATCCGTATCTTTACGAACGCAGTTCGAAATTCGTAACATTTGCTTTCTAGGATCCAAATGCATCAAATTTTGACAGCTAATTTGAATTATTTTTTACGAATGCACAAAACCGTCGGAAGCAATACAAAATAGTTTTGTTATACAAAAAGCATCACAATTTCAGCTTCAAAAAAATTTCAGCAGGAAAGTCCTGACATTGCGCTTGGGTATTGAAACATAAGTGTAGTACTATGTGGAGTACATTTTAATGATTTAAGTACGAGATAAGAAATGTTTGGTACTTTTTGTTTTCTATTTGTTAGTACTTTATGTAAATTGCATACAGTATACGTGATAACTTTGTTTGGATTCAGTAAAAAATTTGTTTCGAAAAAAGTAAGAAGTAGCTCGTTCTTGTAACTCGTACCGATCGCATTTACCGATTTGACGTCACTCTGACGTAAGTCTCACCTACAGTGTTCGTGTAATAATCTGAATCGATTTCTGTTCAATTCTTTTGTTCCAAATCGACAAACTGTCAGCTGTTTCGATTTCACTTCAATAGAATCCTTCAAAGAAGTGTTTGTGTAAGAAAAGTGAATCGATAAAAATTAAAGGTTTTACCACTGACTCAGACAAAAATGAGAACACTTCCGATAGTTATTTATTTACGTTGTACAACCAAAAAACGCTTACAAAACCGAAGAACTGAATAAAATTGATAAAAATAATAAGAAGGTAAGCTAAAGTAATGTCTAAATATTTATAATATTAGGTTAAGTATATTTATTTAATAGCAAGTAAAGTGCGGGCGAGTTTTCAAGTCACAGCATGTCTTATGGCATACATAAAAACAAAAGGTTAATTCATCTCAATTTAAAATATTCACTTTCTAATAACAAAAATATAATAACAATAAAAGTAATATTATAAAATTTTACAGCCCGAAAAATAAAATAAACACAAACGAACAGCTGCTTATCATTTGATTCAGTATCGCATCATTTCTTCTCGATTTGTGTTCTTTTTCATCACGGACCGAATTTTTAACGATTTGAACTTACACAAACACTAGTTCTCACGAAATCGGTAAATAAGGATCGATACAACGTGACGTCACAAAAATCTGTAACTTGTCGATTTATTTACAAGAACGAGCTACAGGTGTGAATGACTTGGAGAGCATTTTTGCTTTATTTTCCCCACACAAAAATAACTTTATTTCGAAGCAATAAATACTTTTTTAGGAGTACTCTTCTCAAATGTAACCTTGTGTGTGCCAAACAAATTACGTAATTTGAACGCTCGCTCTCTCGAACATATATAAGCCGCCATATTGCTTGCCATACGAGTTCCAGATGTGAAAACCACATTACTAGCGTTCTTCAATTCTCCAAACTTGCGATAATTTAAACACACCTTCAAGCATGGCAACGACTGCCAACTTCGCTTGACAAAATGTGCAGTGGTGAGACGAGGAACGAAACGGAAGTAGCTAACAACTGTCAAACCATAGCTTGTCAATTTCCATTCTATTTCTTTTCGTTTCAAAGTTTTTCAACGAAAGTTGTGTTTTTCTTGTGCTGTACACGTTTCGTGTCGAAAAAAAGGACTTAAAAGTGAGTATTTTTAAGAAAAACTGTATGAAATGTAAACTTAAACGAATTAACAAAATTTTAAAGGAATTAAACTTTAATTTGAAATAAAGGATTTCGCAGATTTTTTAAGATAAACCAAAAAAATTAAATGTATTGCGCCGCTTAAGGTGTTAAGTGTGGCATAAATAAAGTTATAGTGTTTAGAAGTTTTGGGCTTGTAATGAATTAGATAATAACTGCTTTTTATTTATTGTTTTAGAATGCGTTACGTGGCTGCATATATGTTGGCTGTCCTCGGCGGACTAGAGAACCCTAAGAATGCCGAAATCGAGAAGATTCTTAGCTCTGTTGGTATTGAAGTCGATGCTGAGCGCCTGACCAAGGTAGTCAAAGAATTGAATGGCAAGTCCATTGAGGATTTGATTAAGGAGGGTCGCGAAAAGCTGTCATCCATGCCAGTTGGTGGTGCTGCAGCTGCTGCACCCGCTGCCGCTCCAGCTGCTGCTGCTGGTGATAAGAAGGAGGCTAAGAAGGAAGAGAAGAAGGTAGAATCTGAATCGGAAGAAGATGACGATATGGGCTTCGGTCTCTTCGAATAAGCTAACAAAAAGAAACGGCTGCCATCATCATCAATCATCATCAACGTGCTAAAAATTTTGGGTAAATTTTTATAATTAATTCTACAGTTTTGTTGTATGTATTTTAAGAAAAGTGATGATTGTAATTTAACCATCTTTCGCCTGAAGAACCTTGCTGTAACATTACATTAGTTGCTGAGTAGCTTTATATTAAGAAATGTTTTTTTTTTTTATGCATTTTAACTAACCATTTGCTTTTCTACTCTGTGTTTCGTTACAGTTTTTTCGGATCGTTAGCCAACATCAGCCGGTTTAAACTTTTTTAAAAATGTTTTTATATAAAGTGTTTTTAAAGCTGAACTCTATTTAAACCTGTACAAAATGCATTTATTTCTATGAAATAAATAAAAAAACAAGTTTTTACACGTATTTGCTGCGAGTTGTTTTTGCTTTTTCTCTGCAATTTTTTTTTTATTTTTAATTTAACTAAGATTTAAGCTAGGTTAGGTTTGAGCGTGTTGAACTGGAGCGAAGCTGAACTGTTGGTTGGAAACGAATTTAGTTATGCTGGAAGCTGTTTTTTTTCTAAGAGGTGGGTCTTCTCTGTTTTTATTATTATAACAAAAATTTATTACTATGATGATTCCAACTATTATTAACTTTCGTTCTACTGAACATTTTATATGTTGCAACTTTTTTTAACTGAACTCATTTTAAGCACTGCGCTTAAAATATTCGTTTATTTAAGTTTGCTAATGATAAATTTATTTGTATTCTTTCAGCTTGGGAAAAATTGTATTTTTATCTTCGCAAAATTTAAAAAGAAAATTCAGTTGAAGATCTTTGCCCTGTATCTATTTTACTGTATTAAGCTGTTCGGACTACAGGTTGGTGTCTTTTTTTAACCTTTTTAATTTGTAAAAAAAATGTTTACAATGATGATAACAATTATAACTTTCGTTCTACTGAACATTTCATGTTGCAACTTGTTTTTAACTGAACACACTTTAAACATGTCTTCACACTATATGTTTTTGTAGCTATATCTAATGCATATATATCTAATTTCATAAATACAGATGAAATATCTAAAGAGTTAATTGCATCCGTCAAGATTCTATTTTTGTTTATATCACTTCTGTAACGGTTAACATGTCATTTTTATGAAAACATATAGCGTAGAAGCTGTTTAAGCGCTGAACTTAAACTATCGTCTTTATTATTTATGTCAATTTGCTAATGATTTTTAAAATTTTTGTTTTTCCAGCTTGGATAAAGCAGCTCATTCATCAGCTTGTCTTTTACAAAAGGTAAGTTTTTGTTTTTACTATTTTACGCAATTCTCTCAATGATGATTACAATTTTAACCATCTTTCGACTGAATATTCTGTGTCGCTAACTTTTTTAATAACTGATAATGTTGATATTTTTAATTCATTCTTCCTCCATCATTTAAGTTTACTAATAATTTTATTTTCAATGTTTTTTGCAGCTCTTTGATATCTCTTTTATTTTTTACTGAGGTAGCAACTTACGGAGCTTCTGTAAAAGGTGAGTTTTTACACATTTAATCGCCCTATTATAAATTATTTTTTCCTGGGAATTTGGAAAGATAGTTTCTGCTTTTAAGATTAAGCTGAATTTGAAAATTTTGTATGCAAATTTTTTTATCATTAGTCAATATTCTTGAGTTTCAATTATTAGTCAATATTTAGGCTGTCTTAAATCTGTTCCAATTCCGGAGGAAAAGTTATTCATAAAAGGGCTGAATATATTGATTTGCTCTTTGTTTTACAACTAGCGTTAAATAATTTAATAATTTTTGTTCTTGAGAATTGATTATTTTGAGATCCTTAAAAAAATATGACCTTAAAAATGGCAAATTTTGTTGACCTAAGGTTTCTTTTTATTTTACAGGTTTTTAACTTCAAATTCAACCTTAAACATATCAAATTAAACTTTTTCCATTTCAAATTAATCTCTTTACACTTCAAATACAACTTTTTAAAGTTCAAATTTTACTTTTTACGAATAAATTGAACTTTATTAACCCTCCGGCGTCAAACTTTTTACAAAGCAAATTTAACTTTATTAAGTTACAATTTAGCTGTAATGGTTTAAATTTGAAAAAGAAAAGATTTTTTTGATCTGTGAAAAGTTTTTTTTTTATCTGTAAAAAGTTGAATTTTATTTGGAAAAAGTTTCATTTAAAATGTTAAAGCTTAAATTTGAAGCTAAAAACCTGTATAATTGTTTAAAAAATATTAAATTTTTCTCTTCTGATTTAATTTATAACTTATTATTGATGTATTTTCTTTGTTTCTTTCCAGATATCAAAACAAAATTTTAACATTTTCATTTTTTAAATTTATGTATTAAGGTAAATCTTTGTAAATTTTTTACAAATAAAAAATAAATTTTAAGCAATATAAAGTTTTCTTTTAATTTCCTCTAATTTGAAGTTATGAGTCAAAAATAGAAACTAGAGATGAAAAGATAGAAAAGAAAAGCTTTAGTCGACCAAAGTCTAATGTAAGATGTAAAGTCTCAAAATGGTAAGAGCCCTTCTCGCCTCTTTCGATAAAAAGCTTCGAAACTAGATGTGATAACGACACTGATAAAAGGGAAGATATGTGAAAATGGCTAGAGACTATTTCTAGGAAGGAAGACAAGTTTCAAGACTATCGGCCCAATCGTGAAACATATCTCCCGGGTAAATTATTCAAAACCTTGAAAGATATGTATAAATATTTCACTGTCACTGATTGAAAGTAGCAAGTTGGAAATGCAGGTCGTAAGTTTTTAATTTTTTTTAACAGCCGGTGCAGGCTGTTGAGACTTTGGCACTCGCTCATGAGGCCAACACAAACGAAAAGCTTTTTGATAAAAAATAATCCCTGTTTTAAAATTTTACAAATTTGTGCTTTAATTGTATAAAGATTTAGATATAAAGCAAATTTTTGGGAGCTGAATCTTCCGAGAATTTTCATGATGGGCTGCATAAGTGAACGCCAATTAAAAAGTATAAAAAAAAATACCAAGGTTCCGACAACGGATTCTGGTTGAGAAGCCAAAAAATATTCCTTTTTGCAACTTCTTATGGTGAATCGTAATAGGAAACCATATGACCCTTACATTTTCGGTATAGATTTTGTTTGGGAGATTTATGGAAAAAAACCACGAGCATTTTAACCCTTTTACATAATCAGGGCTAAAGAGGGTTAAAATGTCTCACAAATCCATTTGTCATAAAATTCTACTATAAGTTCCCTACCCTACGGACAAAAGAACCGGTGGAGAACCTATCACGTGATAGGTTCCAAAGTGATAGTGACCGGTCCCAATTCTACCACCAACATATGAAACCAACCGGTCCCTTTTAGATGGCGTTGTCATTGACAGGGATAAATTGACACCGGCTAGATACCTTTGGACCAATCCTAGAACCGGTTCAAAAATATATCGGCAGGTGTCAATTGACACCTCATAGATACCTTCGGACCTAATCAGTAGCCGGTCTATTTATAGAACACGGTACACTTATACGCAAGTTGTTAATGAAATTGAATCAAAGTTTTGGAAATTCATGTTTAGCCTGGAGCTTGGTAGCGTTCGCGTTTAGTACTGGACTGACCTGGGTTCAATCTCAGGCAAAACCAAAGAAATAATTTTTTTTTATTTCAAATTTTTTTTTTGTAAATAAAAAACCAAATTTACAATTTTTTGATTAAGAAGTTAAATGAAACAGAATTAGAATTTATATTATTAATTAAATTAATTGTTGATATTTACACAGCCAGGGTACGAACCCACGTCCACCGCGTGACAGTCTAGCGCACTTACACTGAGCTATTGGCAACGATAAGATAAATATACCAAAACACATTTGAAGACTATTCGTTCCAGGTTAAATAAGAACTGTCACAGAACCGGTTACTTTAGGGTAATTGACCCTGCTTTCGCCGTAGGGTTTGAATACACAAAAGTTCATATTTTAACTTCAACGCCAGAATTAGGTGAAAATTTAAAACTATTTTAAGGTAAATTTTAAGGTAAAACTTATTCGGAATATGTTCTAAATTATCCCACAGAAACGCATTGTAAATGGACAACTCCAGTCAGCCAAACAACTTTTGCCTTTTCACTAACCAGAAGAACTGATTTATAGCTTGTTACAAAACAGCTCAAAAATCATGCTTGGTAAGCGAGTGATCAGTACTGACTGGAAAGAACATAGATGTCAATGATCTAAAAGAGGCTATTTAAAAGAAATACCAGGTCCATTATTCACATTCAAAGCACTGGTAACCATCATGCAATAGGATGAAGTAGTGAATTATCTCACAGAATTTTTAAAAGCACTTGATTATCCAGGAATAACATCACATGCATCTGAAAGCTGGAGCGTCTATTATTATGCTTATCAACATTAACCAACCAAAACGTTGTTAAGGTACCAGGCTTGCCATAAGAAATATTTTGCGAAAGTTTTTAGAAGCATACTTTTGTCTTGCATCTCAATGATTTCATCTGATATGCCATTTGAATTAAAGCGTCTTAAATACCCATTACTATGAATTAGACTTTTATATCTTCAAATGCTTTCAAAAGCAAACATACTTTGCTTTTGTGTAAGACATTGGCACAAGTCCGTGTTTCTTGTAGCTCCATATAACAATACAGCCAAAGAATTTAAATAAGAAACCAGAAGTAGACTTTCTTTCTTCGTTATCGTTTTCCCAGTCGGCATCTGCATCTAAATTTAGATCTTTAGTACCTTTAAGATAACGTAATATTCTATTTACATGATTTCAAAGAACATCCATAGCACAATCCTGAAAACGATTGAAATATTCAACTGAAAAGCACGGGCCTGGTCGCATAGCTAACATCAAATACATAAGACTACCTTAAACTTTTCGGTAGGGCATGTTTGTTGCCAAAACTTAAATACATATTGAACTCCAACTGCCAACAGCAATTATATGGCCGGTAATCTGTCAACTGTTGCATATTTGCCCTTTAGCCACAAATCGAGCTTTATATTTTACTTCGCTGCCAGTTTTCAATTTCAAAATTGATCTTGTGACAATCAATATCATCTTATCAGAAGTTTTGACAACAGTCCATGTGTTATATTCTTCTCATCTCTTCTGCAACAGCTTGCCTCCATTGAACTTTTTCAGTCAATCCTTCAATATCTTTTAAATTTATTGGGACATTCTCATACAAATAGCGGTCTATTATTGTTCATGCAATATTAGATGCAATATCAAATAGTAAATATTAAATGATGTTGGTTTTAGATCACCACATACACAACTTACTTATTTGAGAGCTTCCTTTTTAGTATTATAACATTTTTTATTTTAATTTTCTGACTTTAATTTAAAAACTAATAACTAAGTGCGTGCGTGCATGTCATTGTTACGACTTCTTTTCATTATTGTCTTCATCGTCTATAAAATCATCGTCATCGTAACTATATCTTTGCAAATTCTCCAACAAAGCATTTGTAGTTGTCATATCCTGTAACTGCTCCGTTTGGCAGTACTTCTTACGTGGTGGTGTTAGTTTGCGTTCTCTTCGCTTGGCCAAGAACTTGTCGAATTTCTCCTCAACAGCAGCAGCATTCATCAATTGCTTATTGATTTGTTCCAGAGACGTTAGAGGTGCATTGCTGCTGTCGTCGATACTTTCTGCTGTCTCTATTGGCTCTGCACAGTCTTTTGTCTCGAGTTGACCTTTTTCGTGCAGCTCCCAGGCTTGTTTTGATTTGCGCATTTTAGTGAGTATTTTGAACATTATATCACGATGATCCAGACCTAAAACATCATGACGCATTTTCGGCATTGGCATTACTAGCATATCCGCTGCTTCTTCAGTCTCTGTTGAGCTGACTGTTGTTTCTTTACTGTCAGTATTAAAGGCTACACTAGTAGACTCTGTGGGCTTCCAGTTAAAATCGCGCTTCACCTCATCTGCTAAATCTGTAGCTACGTAATCCTCACCAAAATCCATGTTACGCAGTAATGCGTCAACTTCAGCTATATTCATGTTAACACGGTCGCGTACAAAATTAATGCGCGGCACCTGGCCCATTAGGTATAGCTGTGATAGGTCGTGACGCAGCAGACCGCTGCAGCGTTGCAATTCCTTTTCCAACTCCATATCGGCATCAGGTTCCCCATTGCCCATCCAGTAGACATTGACTATCGAAAAATCTGGAGTTATTTTGACACGAGTCACCTGCAGTCCACGTCCTTGTATATTGCTGGCTGTATTACTAGTGGCCAGCAGATCTGTGATATGCGTCATAAACAATTTGTTGAGTACCGTCATGCGTCGCATCGTATTTTTGCCCTGTTTCTTACTAGCCTGTCCTATTTTGTGCACACTGAATATGGCATGCTGTTCGGCATACGCTGAGCTACTTTCAGCTGACGGGTACCAACGTTTTTTACTACCCGATACACGTTCACCGTAAAACTTTCCAAATATCCTAGCTTGGCTCTTGGTCGCCGTGTTCTTGGCATGATGAGCAGTTCCAATGTGTAGATTAGCTTGAGACAGCAGCAGTGTCAATGGAGATTTTCTGCAAATCGTTGTTGCTTTAGCGTAGTTTCGCAACATTTTTCGAGACTAGCGCAAATTTTGAGATCTGGGAAAAATAAATCAGCTGTCAAATCAGCTGTTTTTTGTTTATTTTTATTTTGAGTAATCAGTGCTGCCAATTTATATGATGAAATCGTTTAAAAGGGGACAAACATTGTTTTTATTCTGGCATAGCTTTGGAAGTAATTTTTTTTAAAAATGTGTTTTTAAATTAAATTTTTTTATAAGAAAACTTGTCAAAAGAAGTCTTGTCTGATTGGATTTCAAACACTAAATTAAAAAAACATTCATTTTGCAATTTCGTTTCAGTCTAGGATTGAGTAAGGTTAATCCGGTTGTCTCTCTTTGGAGTCACACATAGACTAAGCCGGTTGCCGATAAGACCGCACCATCGGCGGTTGTAGACCTTAGTGGTACTGGTTGCTGAAAGCCTTTATGAAATAAGTAGAAATCCTCAAAGATTCGAGTGGAATTCGCAAATCTTATGAGGGATTCTAAAGGAATTTTGACTGCATCGAGTGACGATAACGTCGGTGTGCCTAAATGTTCAAGTCTAAATTTAAGTAAGGCAGGCACATGCAAAGAATGAGCTCCTGTTTCGTTAAACTTTCTACAGTGATAATATTCATCTTTTTCATGTGGGCAGCCACCTGGGAGGATTTCCACCAGTATCCTGCTGTCCCTTCGGGAGCGTGTCAGGATAAATGAAGTCAATTTAACACATGCTATATCACACATGATTTTCGAGTCTCTCTTGCATGTTGCCGTATCTTTCCATCTACGACTCACTGCTTGTTTGGCTCTAGTTTCGAAGTTTTTGTGCAATTCCTGAGGAAGACGCTGCAAGGGTCTGGTAGCATTTATGTCTGCCTTATGTCGGGCTCTGCACAATACACTGCCGCACCCACATCCATACTCATTTTGGAGCCATCTGTAAATATGTTGACCGTTAGCTGGGTCGGTTGATCCCCCTTGCCAATTCTACAGGTCCAAAACTTTGTTTGCGGAAGTTGCTATCTGTCATGAGACGCTGTGGCGTGTTTTCAACTATGAGTTTTGCGTGTATGTCAGAGGGTCCAAACAAAGAATCAAGAGATTTCGTTGATTTCAGCACACCCGTTATGTAGAGCAGCTTGCCGCTGAGTCGTTTCCAAGTTTTTGAGACATGTTGACTTATCCACCGCCGGTCACCACACGATGACTCCGTAGAGTAGAATTAGACAAACTACCCTTGCGTAGATTCATTGCATCAGATAGAGTGAAAGGCCTCAAGTGCTGTCTAGTATCTTCTTGGAAGCGCATAGCGCATTGGTAGCTTTCTTCATTCTCTCGACCACATTGAGTCTCCATGTCAGTTTGAACAACTCTCTGATATTTCGTGTGTATTTTAGGGTTGAGTCGACTGTCGTTTATTCTTGGTAGTATCTTGTATTCATTCGTGAATAAGACCAGATCCGTTTTCTCTGCGTTGATACTATGGCCGACTGAGTTCACCCATCAAAGTACGTCTTTATTCGGAGCCCCATAAAAGAGCTTAATGTCGTAATTAATTTTCCAACTATAATTATGCTTATATCGTCCACATAAGCTGTTGCCCTTAGGGGTGCTGCCTTCAAAGTTTTGAGCAGTTCGTTGACAACTAGATTCCATAGTAGGGCTGAGAGAACTACGCATTGGGGTGTCACCTTATTCACTTCTCTAACAATGATTGTAGAGACCCACTCGGCTTGGACCTATCTATAATTAAGTAGGTTGTCTATCCAAGAGTCGATTGCTGGCGATGCGTTTATCGCACGTAATCCGTTAAGATTAGCCGCAATTGATACATTAATAAATGCACCTGAGATTTCTTGAAATGCCCCTTATACGAATACTTTCTCTACAAGTACTACTAGGAAGTGTAGTGCTCTCTCGACCGACTTTCCTTTTGTATAAGCGTGCTGGTTGGCTGCAAACAGTGGATGGCTTATACAGTTTTTTTTATTCAGTTACCTACCAAGTTCTCAAGTGTTACGAGTTAAAAGGATGTTAGGCTTATGAGTTCTTTGGATAAAGGTGGCTGCTACAACCTGATTTTGGTATGAAAACTACCCTAACTGTCCTCCCGGGTACAGGCACGTAGCTAAGCTTCATACATTCTTTATATATTATCTCAAGCCAACTTTCTCAAAGAGCGACTTGTAGAGTGGTATTTTCTTACATGACTGGTCCTGGAGATTTAAATTCTGAAAAGGAATTTATAGCCCACTGAATTTTGTCTGGTGCTATTAAGTTCTGCCGAGTCTGTGACGGAATTGTCGATTGTCTCTCTGTGATGTTAACGTATGAAACTTCAGTAAAGCCTGGAAAATGTACTTTTAGAGGCGCATCTAGAGATTCCTGACTGCTTTCCATACATTCAAAATTGTCTTTCCATGGTGACTCTGAATGGAGGGCTATTTTGAGAGCAGCTTCCTGAGCCTTGCTGTGTCTGTAGTTTTCTCAATGCGTGAGCAGAATTTTTTCCATGAGTATCATGTTGCTACACATACATTGCTTTTGAAAAATTTTAGCCTTCATTTGTATTCCCTCATATTTCTTCTTGGTTAGCTAATTAAGCCAGTTTGAAGAAATCTTTTAGGTCGCTTGTTTGCACTACAAGGTCAGCACTCCACCATGGTGGTCTGATTTTGCGCTTCGTTCGAGTGGATCTTGGAAAAGGAGTGGAGTCTTTTATTAGTAGGTCTGAAAGAGTCTTTAGGAACTTTTCAATATCGGATTCTGCATTTATGCATTTTGGGAATTGTAATCTGGCCTCAATGATTCTGCTAAACTGATTTCAGTTTCTATTTCTGGGTTTGCTAAAGATCTTTTCTAGCAGATTTCTAGGTTTAGTTATGCTCAAAATATTTTAGTTAAAAAATAAAACATTTTTTAGAATAAATAATACTCAAACTGTGAAGTTTTAAAGTAAACTTGTATATTTAATACGCTGCCTTTATTTTTTTTTTTTTTTAAATATTTAAAATATTATATTGAATAATATATGTATATAATATATATATATATATTAACTCTGAATACATTTTTACGCTTAATGGTTTACAGTGAACATAAAAATTTAAAAAATATATAACTATTTAAGTTTCAAATTTTGTCTGCTTAAATTTGTTAAAATGTCATGCATGCAATTAAATTATAAAAAATCTTTAATTATTCTTACAATACTTAAGTAGGTTACTTTTGTTATAATTATATGTTATATTTGTAAGTTTTACAAAATAAAACTAAACTAAATGACTTTTTCTGTTGCAGTACATAAATCAATCACTGCATGGCGCTGTTGGTTGCATTCTATGTTGGTTTAGTTTGTTGTTTGTTTGTAAGTAAATCTATTGTTTATTTGTTGCTTTTGTTGTTGTTGTTGTTGTTGTTGGTTGTTCTTGCTTGTTTTGACTTTGAAGGTAGTGATTTCTTAACAATTTTATTACATGTGTGTAAATAAAATCAGATCGAGGTATTTCTTTTTTTTGTTTTAAATATTGTATATAAATGGCTTTAATTAATAATTGTTATTTATTATTTATTTATTTTTGTGTTTTTTTATTGTATTTTCTGTGCTTAAGCAATTATGAGAAGCGCTTAATAGACTTAAAATAAAGTGAAAAAACAGCTAGTTTTGCATAAAACACAGTAGCATATAAAAAAAATTATATATAGTTATGTATGTATAAATAAATGCTAACATTGTATTTAGCAAGCATTATAAATAAACTTAGGCTAATAGAGCTAAAACTAGCATGGCAAAATATGTAAATTAAATAATGCATTATTTTTGTATATTTTTTGTTTTTTTTGTTTTGCTTTTATATAAAATATCAATTATAATTAATGAATGCTAAAATTTATCAATTTTACAATTACATTTACAAAGCTAAGATGTACGCTTAAGGTTTTAAGTTTTTGAGCTTAAAACTAATTTTTTATAAATAAATTTTTCAAACTATTAATACTTAATGTTAAGAAAGCAAATGCAGAGTAATTAAAAAAAATTTGTAAAAATATTAATTGTTTTGAGTATAAGTTACAGGCAGAGCCTTAATTAAAGCGCACACTTATTTTTTTTTTCTGTTTCTTCTTTTTTAGTTTAATAGTAATAAATTATTGATTGTGACAACAACAAATAGCATAATACTTTAGTTTACAATTACAACTCAAAAAAAAAAAAATAAAATTTTAAAAATAGTCTAAAAACTACTGTATGTAAATTACTGTATGCAAAAAATATGCTGCAGCAAAAATTTTATTAATTTTTATTAACAAAGGCCAAAGCATTTGAAGTGTGAAAAATATCGTGTTTGTTTTTAATTCAAAATTATCAGTTTTTTTTTTAAAGAAAGCTAGAAAATAAAGTGCTTTTCAGCGCATTTTATGCTGCATTTCAATTCATTCAATTCTCAATGCTATTTTGTAATTTGCTGCTTTACATAAATTATTTTCAAAAAAAATATATGGAAGTACTTGTACATTGGAAATGTTCAAAACAATTTTAAATCTTACTTTTTGCAAAGCATCAAAAGGAAGCTCTAATGTTTTTAAAAGAGTTTTTTTGTAATAAATGCAGTCATGTTCATTTGTGAGCTAGTATTTTTGTTCTATACTATGTAAAATTTTTGCAAACACGCAATTTTGTTCAAAAATACATTTTAAAAGCCATAAAATCAACAAACAAATAAAAATAATAGCTGTATTTTATAAAAATTGCAAAGAATGCGCAAAAATCTGTACTTTTAAATGCTTAACTTATGAATTGGCGTTTTACTCTTATGCTGTTCGTTCGTCGCACGCTTCTACTATTAACATAGTAACACAGTCAGCGCTGATTTAAATCATGTTTGCTGCCGTGCCTTCCGGCAGCTTGTAGCCCAACAAATTATATGGCGGTTCTAATGGCGGGCTATTGGAACGCTTCATTTGTGCCAAGGCATGTGACATAACTGCGCTGGACAGCGATGTTGCACCGGCAGCTGTTGAGGCTCCACGTCCACGCTTGCGCTTGGGCAAAATGCCTTTGCGTGCCATATAGAAGCGTATAGTGGAAACGGGTATGTTGAACATGTTGCTGACTGTTTGAAAGGTCTGTCCTTTGGACACACATTTTGCCGCCTGTGCCAGTGAGTCTTCTGAGCGACGTATGCGCTTATATGCCGAGGCGCCATCAGCTAATTTTTGCATCATATAAGCACTGCTGCCGCCACTACCGCCACCTATGCCAAGACCGGATGTGTCCTGCTCGTTATCAGCACCGCCAAAGCTATCCTCGTCGTTGCCCACATAACTGCTATCCTCCTCCATTGTTGTTTCCATGGCCGTGTGGCTTTGCTTTGTCTGGCTATAGTCTTCTTCATTGTCGTAGGCATTCGATGTGGATTCATCGGCCGAGTCATCTTCAGTGGCATTCGAGACGTTGGTTTCCTGTTTGAGCATGGCATGCATTTGTTGTTGTAGCTGTAGCTGACTGTTCTGTTGTTGTTGATGATGTTGTTGTTGTTGCTGTTGTTGTTGTTGTTGCTGCTGCTGTTGTTGATGTTGCTGCTGCTGTTGTAGCAGCAGTTGCTGTTGCACTACCGCAACTGAACCATTTTGCTGTTGTTGTGTTTGTTTCTTAACATCCACTAATGTGTCAGGCACATGCATCGCGGCTGCTCCTGCTGCTGCATTAGTCGTTGTTGTGGTGGTTGTTGTCGTCGTCGTGCCCGAATCATTATCCGTTTCTGTACTATCGTTTGTATTGTTTGCCGAGGCTGAGGCAGCAGCTGCCATGGAAACTTTGTTGGTCAAAGCTTTCAATTGATTCAGATTAAGCGCCGCATCAGAGCCGTAGAGACCACGTATGCGCAGCTGTTCAGCACAACGCAGTAAATTAGGTAGCCCTGCTAGTGTCACATTCACCTCACCCTTGTACATAAAGTCGACCAACGCCTGAATCTCCCAAAGTTTAATTTCACTGGGCAGTATTATGACTGGATGTTTGCAAGGATTTTCCGCCAAGATGCTTTCGAAATAGGAAGAGCAGGCGGCTAGCACAAGACGATGGCAATGTACTTGATGACCTTCGCAGGCGAGTGTGACATCGACAAAACGTTGTCCTGCTAGTAGCTGTGGAAAAGCAGCGCCTATGCTGCCCAAATGGCTGTTCCAGCGTACGCAAAACTCTTGGCGCTGTTGAGCTGCCGTCATTTTTGCAGTGTTGTTCATCTGTCGGCTTTGGTAAACTTTGATTTGAGCCAATTTTGTTTTTGTTTTTTTTTTCGTGCACAGTTCTTTTGTAGCCTCAGCGCATCAGGTGCAAAAACGGAATCGTTCAAAGAATCGTTTATATCGTCAATTTATTTTTGCAGTTTCAAATATTTATATGGAAGAAAATGTTGTGTTTAAATCTATTGGAGATGAAAAATTTCAAGTCCAAAAGTAATACTGAAAAGAGAAGAAGGAGAAGATATTTTACTAGCTGATATAACCGATGTTATTGAAGAGTTTATTTTTTAAAAATATTGCTTCAGGGTTTGTTTTTTTCCCTTTTTTAAATAGAGCAAAAATATGGGTTTTTTGTTGGAATGTTTTGTAGAATGTCAGAATGTTTTATAGGATAATAAAGGTAATTAAAATGAGGCAGAAGAGTCGTGGTCATAACTTAGTATGACATAATTTATTTGAAAACATAATTTATATATAATAATATCCGCAAAATTCCTTAGAGGATGAACTCGCGTTATTGCAAAAAAGGGTTATAGATCAAATTAAATGTCCAGCAGGTCACCACGATTCTGTAAGACGCTGTTTCCCTAAATTTAAATGCATTTTATAGTCAAGAGTACAGAAAGGTTTAACGATAGTCGATGCTTGGACAACACCAAAGCCAGGACGATCGAAAAAGAATTTCTCTCAAGTGACAAAAGACGCCGGTTTTAAGAAAAGCAATCCAAACGGAACAGTTGACGTACGCCGTTCACATTTGTCTCCGCGCTGAAGTCAATAACGAAGTCGACACTTTTATAAAAGATGTTACTTCGCCACCATCAAGAGCATTTAAATTCAAAAAGCTATCGCTTCTGAAAAACAACTCCAAAAAGGGCACCATCAGAGACGTTTTTAATGTTGTAGAAGCCGATTTCACTAGGAAGCAATGGAAAGCTATTCATTCTGCCAATAAGCCGCTTTATCCATGCTATTCCGTTATAAAACGTGGAAGAAAGAATGTTATACCAATGAAAAATATTGTAGGCCCATAAGAATTAGTTTTGTACATGAGACATATGACATTAGGAACAACGAGGAAGTAGAATGCATAGATATGTTAACGGTGAGCTAATACAGCTCTGTCACTGCGGCATCATGTGATGCCTATCGTGTCAGAATGCATAAAAAGTTAATTAGAATCTTTGGTTAAAACTGAAATCCCAACATCAAATGGAATTGTACTTCATGTCAAACAAACATGGATGCCAATTATGGTAGATGTCAAAGTATGCAACGCATTGAAAGGACGTCTTCAACTAAGCAATGTTATATAAAACCTGAAGTTCTAAAATTTGGGTTGTCAGTACTTTATGCGAGAATATGTTTCTTTGAATCACTGTTGCACTTCTCGTATAAGCTTTCCATAAAAAAATGGCAAGTCAGAGAGAGCGAGGATAAACGGAATCGTTGCTGAACCAAAGCTTAGAATACGGACAGAATTCCGAGACGAAATGGGCCTCTTATTAGATATACCAAAAGCCAGTTTTGGTAATTCGAATGATGGCAACACGTCAGGCGTTTCTTCGAGAAACCTCAAGCATCTGCTCGAATAAAAGGATTGAACATTACTTTAATTTAAAAGTTTAAATTTATTGTATAAGCCAATTTGGCTAGGCTATAACTTTTTATTGGTTGGGTTGGTTTTTTGATTGGTTTTTTATAAGGTTAGGTTTATAAAAAGGTTATTTCTTTAAATAAATTGTTTTTGAATTTTATTAATTTTGTAAAAAATAGAAAAACATTGTAAAAAATTTAATTTCGTCAAAAAAAAAATTATAGTTCTAGATTTTTTGACAGCACACTTTGAACAGTTTATTAATTTAGTGTCAAGACAAAATAAATGCATCTTAAATGCGCTAAAGAATTTGAAAGAAAATCAAAAATGCAAATTTGAATTTTTCTCTTTTTACAACAAAAATAAATTTTACCCCATATTTTGAGTAATAGCCTAGACACATTGACTGCGGCTGCAACACAACAACACGAGGTGAAAACGAAAATGTTGGCATGTTGTCTACGACTTGATTAATTTGGATGCAGCGCGATAAGCCATCTTTTTCATATATTTTTATTATTTAACATAGAATTATCATTTAAAAACAAACATTTAACACAAACACAATGAGAATGAACAATAAAAAGCACGAAATTAAATGAAAACATTAACAAATGCCGATGTTCTTACTCTTGTCGCACGTCAAAATAGAAAAAGTTCTAAATCGACGACAGCAATATTGCTGCAATGACGCATTGTCGTTGCAACATTTTCACCACATTCACCTCCATAAGAAAAGCATGTAAAAAATTTGACGTTTGACGCAATGCTGCAGCCGCAGTCAATGTGTCTAAGCTATAAAAATCAAATTTTGTGGTACTTTTTTAAAAGGCATAATTGAAATATAAACAAAAGAGTAACGGTAAAATTTTTATACACTTTTTTTAAGTTAACTGATAAGGCTAAATACAAAAAAGAAATAAATTAAATCTATATATACATGGCAGAGATATGGACCCAATTTAGAACATTCAATTTGAGGCATCTGCTTGAAATACACGCTAAATAACTAACGACAATATTCAGAAAATTTATTAAAAATACACATTTGAAAGCAAATTTAACAAACTTTTAGAAATAATTAGAAAAATTGGATAACCGTTAACCGATAACCGCGTCTAAGATATTGACATGGGAAGTCAAACTTATGAATTTAAAACAACTTTTTTTACAAATTTGATGATTGATGAATGCATAAAACAAAAGTTTTTGAGAAAATTTATACTTTTGAGAAAAACTCAAATTCGACCAACTCAAAAGCTCTCTCCCAAGAAAATGTTATTTCTCTCTTAGAAGTTTGGAAACACCTTCCAACAGATATATCATTTATATTTATTAAGGTGCCTTGAAAAAAAAAGTTTCATTTGTACCCATCCTAAAATTAACCTTGATGTATTTTATGATGATTCCCAAAATATTTTGGCAATGCCGAAATCCATCAGTGAGCCAAACCATTTTGCAAAAACCTCAAAAAATCATGTTTTCCGTATATAGGTATATTAACTCATGTAATAGTTGGAAACAAATAAACTGTCTCAAATTATAGGCCTGAAAAAGTTCGTTCAATCTGCATCAAAAATGTGAAAATATTTGCAATCGGATTAAGGATAATGATGTTTCCATGCATTTTTTTTTTAGATTTTTTTCACAAAAATACAAATAACTTTATTATTTCTTATACGATCGCCGCTATCAAGATATCGTTGGAAAGGTATGCACGGCTGTCATATATTTTGGAAATTTTTCTTTGTTTAACAAAGTGTGGCTCTTGATTTATATCAATCGTTTCATTATCAATCTCCATCATTTCTGACTCAAACTCAACATTTTTATAATCATAAGATTCTAGATCGATATCCATTGTTTCTATATGATTTTTCAACCATTCCATATGTTGCTCAACTTCTTCATCAACCTCCATAGGTTCACATATATCTGTGTCGAACATGAAACTCTTGTGAATATTTTTCTTGTCTTCAAAATATCTCTTATATAGTTAAAAATTGTATCTCTTTCTTATACTAGACTATTTCAATTGTTATTCTGAATTCTATATTAAAATGCCGAAATATTTTTTCAATTTTCTACTTATATTACAGAAATAATATTATGAAGACGAATCTTTGTTTTCATCGACTATCTTACTTAGTTTATTAGATCGAGATTATTCTTTATAAAATGCTTTTAAATTTCATCAAATTTTCTTTGTATTCTTCTTATTATTACAGTTTAATTTTTATTTCTACTTTATATTTATATTAAAAGCCGCTAGCCGAGAAGTAAGCTTTTTATTTGTTACCAAAAGTTTTCAATATGTCAGAAGTTTTGGTAAATTTTTGCTGATACTTCTTATATATTAGTTTATTTTTTAATGCTTTATTATTTCAATAATGTTGCATTGTAGGCAGTTCTGAATTTATTTTTGCTAAAACCTCTTCTTATTATAACTATTATCAAACAAATTTTTAGTCAGCTATTTGCTTCAGATCTTTGAAAGCTGGACAGTAAATTCTAATTTATTTTTCAAACCAACCCAAATACTTCTTATATTAATACCATGCATTGTTTTCTCTTTGTCAGAATTTATAAATATTAAGTGATAATTAAATTTTTAATTTATTTATTTGATACTTCTTATATATAGAGTTTATTTTGCAGTGCGATATTCTTACCAGCAATTTTGGGTGTTAGTAAGCTTTAATGAATTAATTATGAAATATTTTATTCTGTCCAAATTTGTAATGTCGGAGTTCTAACGTTGAACGTAGGTAGACTGCAAATTATTTTAACTTCTTATAATATAAGCGGAATAGAAATTAATTTTGTTACTCATGAAGTAAGTTTTTCATTTGACAGGCTTTGATTGCTATTCGGAATGCAATTTTATTTTACTTCTTATACTTATTAATATAGAGTACGATTCTTTTCAAATACAAATATAATTTGTCAATCAAATGCGCTTTTACATAGCTACGTTGCTTCGTACATCGAGAACTATAAAAAAGGTTTGTTTTGAAACTCGCCAGGTTTAGAACCTGGGATCTGCACGCTAGAAGTAAAAGTGCTTAGCCACTGCACCAAATCTTCGTAAGTAAATGTTGTCATATTTCTTATAAGTATTCATTGTAGTCATTTAGTGGAACGACGTCATACTTATCGACTGGTTATGGTGAATAGTTGTTGATATGTTATATTTATAGTTTATTCACCACGACAAAAGTATGATTAATTTTAATAGAGAATTCTGGACATGCAATCATGTGCCATGTTGAGCGAAAACCTACTACTTTCTTCTTACAATCTTCATCATGTTTGGTATGAGGATTGTTTTAAACGATGCACAGTGGATCATCTTTATATTAAAACGCTAACACAAAACTTGAATACCTTTTTTCTCAATTTATAGGCATATTTGATTGAAACTTATATCATTCGAAAGGTATTCGAATTTTTACGGTTTCAAATTTTTTTTGTTTTCTAAATTTTTGTTTACTTTTCTTTGAAATGTGTCGGCAATAACGGTAATTATCTTTCCAGATGTATTTTTAATGAATTTTCTTAATATTGTCTTTAGTTGTTAAACGTTTATTTTTACCAAACGCCAAGACAGAGAAAAAACTCTCTGAAATTAACATTTCTATATTTGGAAGCGAATATCTCTGCCACTTTTTAAAAAAAAATGTCATTTATTTCTTTTTGTATTAAATTGCAATCCATTGACTTAAAAAGAATTAAAAAATTTTTACCGTTACTTAATTAGTTAAATTTTAATCATTGCCTTTAAAAAGAGTCCAATATATTAAATGTATTCTCAAAAAATGGAATAAAAATTGTTTTGTTGTAAAAATATAAAATCTTCAAATTTGCTTTTCTGATTTTCTTTCATCGTATTGTTTGACAAAAAAATTAATAAATACTATGTGTTATCGAAAAAACCAGGCCCCTGGAATCACCCCCAATGATTTCTTGGGTCCCAGAACAATGGACCGATTTTATCGATTCAGATGTCATTAAATCAGGTTTAGACTGTAGATGTGCAAACCACTTTTAATAATTAGGGGTATTCTCGCAGTATAGCAACGATGCAAAATTTGTAAAAGTGCAACCTTGCAATACTGAAATATGCAACAAATTTGTCTCAATCAGAGTGCACGGTTGCACGCCCACTCAAAACATGGGTATCACTGTTGCACAAATTGCACGAATTGCAAAACTTTTATCGCTTGTATTTTGTTGTTGTGTCGTTGCACGGGTTGCAAGATTCTGCAACTTTTGCAATTCTTACACCTTGCAAGGGTTTTGCAAGACAACGAGAATACCCTTATTGTGGTTTGCACATCTACAAAACCACATTCAAGCTTAAGCATAGTACTCTGTTCTGCTTCACGTGAAATTCCACTCAAATCTCCATACAAAAAATGACAGCTGTGAAAGCTGTACTATGCTTCGCTGCGGAAAATCTATTACAATGTTCAGCAACATGCATCTAGCAATATTATTTTCACGGCAATTTAATTGAACCGACCATTTATTTTGCCGTGAAAAGTGGCAGTTGTCATTTAATTCAAGAAAAAGTGCAAGCAAAAGAACAGTTTGTAATTGAAATTATATTTTTAGTACTATTTCTAAAGTTTTGCAATTAATAATTGCAGGTGTTGGAAATTGTTAATCCGAATGCACCTTGCCGCGGTGTTGGCGGTCGCAAAACTTCGCAGTTTGCAGACTGCCATAAACTAATGACTTGTTCTGCTCCACAACAAAGGACATGCATACTTGTATAAATATTTATTTTGTGTTTATATAATCACAAATATGACAATTAAAGAACTTAAATGATTTTCTGCTTTTCCTCTAATAAATTGTGGCTGTTTATTTACATTTTGTCGAAGCTGATCATCAGCTGTTCGTTCGCAACAAAATATCTGTCAAAATTTTCACGCAACAAATAAATGGCTGTTGCCTGCGAAATTTCACGCAATCGAGCATAGTACTAGGCTTTACATTAATTTTTGTGCTATTTATGTGTTCACGGCTGTAGTTCACTTCCTCTCCAATATGCGCCTGTTTTGATATTCTACCATGGGGTATAATGCTGATGTCAGAGTGAACGCTAGAAGAGAGGCAATGCTATAACGCCACTTGAAGCTACAAAGTTTTGCCTGTGTTTTTCTATGAAACGTGAAAGCTACTTTGAAAGCTTCAAGGTTTCAATAGATGTTTGAAATTATTTTTATGAAATATAAAACAGAATGATTCAGCATTTCTAGTAATAAAAAAACGCTTTCACTCTGATATAGAAAAGCATTTCTTATAGCATCTACTAGCAAAGCTTTAAGTATCGCTTCGCTTGTAGCGCTCAAGCTGGAAGTTCATTCGATGCATTTGCGTTTTTCATCCGTTTACTCGCTGGCGTTATAAAATAGAAGTATGTGAAAGCTTATGGGAGCGAGTTCAATGGTTGTGAACGTTACGCTGGCAAAACGCTAGTTACGCAAGAAAGTTGAAAATATTTCAACTTTTCTTGCGTAAATTGCGTTTTTTGATAGCTCGTTACTTATAACGAAAAGCGAGAAGAAAGTAAAGTAACGAGTCAGAAGCAATTACTTTCAGGGATGACTCTAACACATAGATCTTAAAAATTTTAAATGTCTTCGATTTTTTTGTTGATTATTTGTTAACAGGACGTGTTTAATACGTAGAATTTAAGTTTTTATGATTATAAAAGAAAACATTTTGAGTAATTTTATGTAAAAATGATGAAAATTATTAACAAATATGACGCTAAGAACATACAAAATGTTTTATAATGTTGCAGCCCTTGCTTGCTCTGAACGTAAAACGCAGTGATTGAACTCTACCATCATTTTCTTGCGTAAATTGCTCTAGCGAGTAAACGGATGAAAAACGCAAATGCATCGAATGAACTTCCAGCTTCACTCTGATATCAGCCTAACAAGGTAGCTACAGGAATACTATCAATTCTCTCTCTCTCTCTCAGAGTCAGAACTGTCAAAATCGATACAAATTATTTTGCGTCCCGTTGTGTCGCTCTATTGCGTGAGGTTTTTTGTTTTTTGACAATTCTGACTTTCAGCACCTAACCCTGCAGCTACCTTGTTTGTTATACGACATATGTACCATTATTTGTGTAAAAAAACCCACAAATCGCCAACTTAAATTCAGAAAGCATTATTAAAAAAATTCATATCTGTATAGAAGTCATAACCGTTATAAAACGTCATAAAAAAGAGTCATATAAGAGATAATTTTTTTCAAGAATTTATTAATCATTTTAATATTCTTAAAATCTACGAAAACGCTTGATTAATTAATTTATAAATATAAAATTTTTAGAGGAACATTTTACAAGATTTTGACGCAAACAAATAAGATAAACTCGAAAAACAAAGTTTGAGAACTCACGGTTGGCACTAAATAGACTCTTCAACAAAAACCAATAATAGTTGAACGACAGCGAAAACAAAAACTTCAATAAGCACTTAAAATAAGAGTTAAGAATAAAATAAAAACTAAACAATATAAAAAAAAAAACAAAAACACAAAAAACAACTCCATTTATAAATAAAATTATAAAATTTAAATGTGTGAGAAGAAAGAAGTGTAGAGAAAAGAATATGAAATTCCTATTAAACTATTGCACTTTTTATAAAAATACCAACAAACGCCGCAACATACAAATATACCAACAAAAACATATAAAAAGAAACCAAAACAACATAAAAACGAATATTAAACAGCAGCAGCAGCAAAAGAGCAACGTTAAAAGCAGCAAGGGAAGAGAAGACATAAAAAAAACAAATTATTTATTTTATAAAACATAAGGATAAAATTTAATGAAACAAAAAAAAAAACATTTAACAGCAGAGACAATAGCAGAAGACCATGTACATTAAGACGAAACAGAGTTGCCAGAGAACTATGTGTTCCTTTATCATAAAGAAATATTGATCAAAGCTGAAAAATATAAATTAATTCAAATTATAAAAAATTAATGGCAAAAGAAATTCTCAGCAAGTTTTTATTAATAATAATAAAATTTAAATTTAATTTAAATTTTTAAAATTTAAATTTTAACTTTTATTTTTGACCGACAAAATAAGTCAAATTTTAAGTTATTTTTGACTCAAAAAATAAAAGTCAAATTTTAACTTTTATTCTTGACTTAAAAAATATATGTCAAATTTTAACTTATATTTCTGATCGGAAAAATAATAGTCATATTTTAACTTTTATTATTGACTGAAAAAATAAAAGTCAAATTTTAAATTATATTTTTGACCGAAAAAAAATCGGCCAAAAAATAACTATTATTTTTGACTTTTTTTATAAAAGTCTAACAAATAAAAAGTTTTTAAGATTCTATTACTATTCTTTAGCTAACAAGCATCGCACTGCTATATTCAAATATGGAATAAACAAATTCTTTCTGTCTGACTTTTTGAATTGAAATTACGATAATAACTGTTATTTTCGGTTCCTGTTTATTATTGACAAAAATAAGAAATTAATATAATAGCTACAGTGGCTCATAGCTTATTTCAACCAGTAAAAACTTTAACAAACTTTGACAACTAAACTAAAAAGGATATCAAAATTATATATATATATGCAGGTTGTTAGTCTGATGTTTTAACTCATCTTTATATTAATCATATATTTATATTTGTTGTTGATTTTATAACAGTTAAAAACAAAAAAAAAGCAATCAAAAGCAGTGTCAGCTTATTTCAACCTTGTAACAATAACAATTTCAAAATTGGACTTAGAAGCAAAACAAATAAATTTTAATACCTAGTATTAGTACCAATTAGTACCTGTAGAAGTACCAATTTGAGCATCTTTTTGCTTTCAGCTCTCTAATTGGCTTACGCCACACATATGAGGCTCCATCTGAGCCAAAAATATTAAATTTTGACTCATCATCAAATATTACTGTATTCCAAAAGCTTGAATCCTTATCCAAGTGCCCTTAAGCAAAATTTTCAACGGCACTTTTGATTTATTATGCTTATAAAGAGCTTCTTGCGAGCTATTCTGTCATTAACAGATCAATTCTGTCGCGGTAACATTAATCTTATTACCAAAGAAATTCACCATTTTGTAACTTATACTCCTTTTTGGTATTCTGCAACTACTCGTTACCGATGAATATTGTTACCATCTCCTTAGGTGGTGCAACAGAACTATAAAACAGAATTGCCAGATTGCAAGAAAAGAGCTTTACTTCAATGGCTGTGCTCACACGTGAATCAAATGATTGAAGAATAACGGGATTTGTTTGTGCATTTTACTCTCTCTGAGTTGATTTGACCGAAGTCTGCTCACACGTGGTTGTTTGATTGAACCTCCGAAGCAGGCTTTTCTGCTACCTACTGTTTGCGGTTAGTAGCATTTTAGTACTGTTTTATTTCGTTGTGTTTTGTCGTGCTGTCTGCATAAAAGTTTACAAAAATTGAGAACGGCAGTGAAAATTTGTATCTTTACGGATTGGAATTGATTTCGTTAGGAAATCAATATGCCGGATATTTTTGCTTTTCTTTGGAATGCATTTATACAATATTCGGTCAGCTGTCTTGTCCACGAAATGGTAATTTTTTACTTTTAATATTTTAAAAACAATACACAACACTCTACACTCACAAACAGTTTCTCATTTTTTTACTTTTAAAAGTACTTTTTTGTTAAATCTACTACCTTCTTATCAATAACTTACTACTAAGCAGCAGCCGAGTAAAAGTTTGCAACGCTTTGACTGAATGATTCAGGTCTAGAGCGTGGTCAAAACTTTGAATGAAGCGATGACGTATTCAGAGTTCATTTTCTCTCTCACAAAGAGTTCATTTTTTTTTTAGCTGGACAAACAACAACAAATTTGAGTTCATTCAATCATTTGATTCACGTGTGAGCACAGCCAATATGGTGAGCTTAAAACGTTTGACAGCGTTACCGGGTGCACAGAATACCAAATTCTAAGACCGGTAATGAGTTTCGGTAACAAAATTGCTATTACCGATATACCAATATTGCTGATCTGTAAAGCGAAGAACACGGCGAATAGTTTCTGGATGACACGACTTGCCCAACTCTACCTTCACTACACAGACCACTTTGGAACTGATGGTTTTGGGTTTTCTTGGATTTTTCGGACAATATAGCTGAATTGGAATTTTTTTGGGAGCATTTCTGCCCTTATCATGCGTTTTATTTTTCAACCACTCAATCCAACCAATCACCAATTTTTCGGCGCGAATAGCGAGTTTTAGAATGACTGAGGACACGTTATCGCTACTCAATTGTCGTACGTGGCCGCATTTTGAAAAAAAAACTTTTATGCAAGTTAATAACTTTTATGCAAGCTATTAAATAAAATATAGAAAGAGAAACAAGTTACATTACAATATAACGGTTCATTGCTCAGCTGTTAAGTTTTAGGTTGAATTAAGCTGTAATAATCTTTTTGATTAGATTTTCGTTTTTAATTATTATAAAAAATAATAAAATTTAAAAAAATAAACTATGTCATATTTGAAGAGTTAAACAAATTCACTTACAACCTGTATTTACATAATTTTAAAATCCTTTTTACACAGAGAAAACTGTAAAAACGTTTCGTAGCAAGAAAACCATGAAACTTGCTACTTTTGAAAACGTTTAACCCAGATTGTGTTCCTCTAACGTTTATTTTCATTTTAAAACGAACATATAAAATGAGCTTCTAAAAAATTCGCTTGATGTTCTAGATTAAAAATTTTAAAGTGAGCTTTTAAAACGTTCGTTTGATATTTTAAAATTAACATTTTAAAAATTGCTTGTAATTCTACTAATTCTTCTAAAATGTTTATTTTAAAATATCAAACGAGCGGTTTAAAAGATCATTAAAAAATTTTTATTATAGAAAATCAAACGAACGTTTTAGAAGCTAATTTTAAAATGTACGTTTTAAAATGAAAATGAAATGATAAAATAATTTTTAACGAATTCTTCTGTCAAGCACATGTGCACTGATGATAGTTTCTTTAAACTTAACTGTAAAAATTTTCTGCTTAAATTGGAATATGGCAACACACTTCGGGCCAACGAAATAAATTAAGCCAAGAGAACCAAATACAAAAAGAGAGCCATAGAGAGAGCATAATATTTTGAGAGCCATAAAAGCAGGATCATGTACAGGAAACTGCAGGAGGGTGTGCGGAGCGGATTAAAAAATACACGCCTTGGAAATTGTTAAAGAACAAAAACGAGAATATATTCAACAGCAACAGCAGCAGCAGCACACGAACAAAAAAACAATATAAATTATATAAGCAACAGCAGAAGACGCAGAAGTAACAACAAAACAACCAACAGATGAAGCAGAAAAAGAAAAAAAATATATCTTTAAGCCACCCTTATATAAAAAGCCACCTAAAATAAATTATATCTCTGCAATGGAACGAAATTGTTATTCCATTTATTTCTCCAGCATTTTATTGTTTTTCTTTTTGTTTTTTGTTTTTTTGTTTCCATACAAAAGTTTAACAAATTTTGTTATGCGTTACAGATTTTCCACCCTGTCGAAGGTTATGGCTTGGCTTTGCCTTTGTTAATGTTGTTAGCATAGTCAGTGGCAAGGAGGGGAAATATATTTTTTTATGTTTATTAAGAATTCTTGAATAAATATGAAAGAAATAAATTGTACATGCAAGAAAAAAAAATTATAGAATTTCCTAGATATGGGAATAAATATCAAATAAAAATGATGATTCATGTTGGTAGAAGAAACGCGTCGTATTTGGCAATATTTATGTATATAAAGAATTAAGTATATTACAATTTTTGATTTTTGGTTTTTTTGTTAAGAGATTTCATCAATCAGAATACAAACTCTTATAGACTACGTAGATAGTTCAACACACTGTGATAATTATATAATTACAAATTTATTAAGTAACAATTGGGCAAAACTGCTAGTATGTTGACAAATAGATGACGTTAGACTAGCATTAAATTCAAATGATTTGCAGTTGGTACCAACCTTCACCACGTGTAAACGTGTTACCTTTGTCGCATTGGTGGTTCGTGTGATATAGCATTGCGAGTGAAGCAACTTTTGCTAGTGTGAACAAGTGAACTAAAAAGAATTTCGGGTGTTAATGAAGCATTGTTTTATGGTGAAAAAAATACTGTTGAAATCAAAGCTTGGCTTGATAAACATTATTCTGAGTCTGCACAAGAAAAATCAAGCGTTGAGAAGTGATTTGCAAAATTTAAAAGAGGCGAAATGAGCACCGGACACGATGCACGCAGTGGACGCCCGAACGAAGATGTTACGGTCGAAAACATACAAAAAGTGCACAAAATAATTGTGAATGATCGTAAATTGGAGTTGATCGAGTTAGTTGAGACTCTGAAGTTATCAAAAGAGCATGTTACAGATGGTGGATGCCGCGCGAGCTCACAATCGAACAAAAGCTGAAACGTGTCATTGATTCGGAGCAATATTTAAAGACATGCAAACGTGATAATAACGATGCGCCGAATCCGAAAAGCGTGGAAAGCCGCAATAGTCGGCTGGCAAGGTTATTGCATTTGTATTCTAGGATGGGCCAGGGCCCAGACCATCAACAGTGGTTATGACATAGCGTTGTTGAAGCGTTTGAAGGATGATATTACGAAAGTTTCTCTAATGAACAAAAGTTAAGATTTTTTATGATTCCATTAATATTTAGTTGAATAGCCTTTGTTAGCTATTACAGAAGAAAAGTGCCGTGGCATAGAGTCTGCATCCTCTCCAACGGTATATTTTCCCACGATATCCTTACTGCATCCCAAAGATCTGCTACATTTGAAGGTTTTTTGTTGATTTTCAATCGGATTCAGGTCTGGACAACATCAATCCCGTTGTTTGAAAACCATTGATTTGCCAATCTGCTCGAATGTTATGGATCATTGTCTTGTTGGTATGTCCATTTGAGCGGCATATTCCACTCAGCATAAGGCAGCATGATAAATTCTAAAATGTCAACGTACATTTTAGCATCTATGTTGCCTTTCATCCAAAATATGGGACCGGTGCCGTTGTAAGAGAAACATTTATTTTTGCACCACCATGCTTAACAGTCTTAGCACGAACTGTGGGTTATGTTCCGTATTTCGCGTCCTCGACTCATCTGTCCACAAAATATTACGCCATTTACACACAGGTCAATCCAAATGGGAACGTGCAAATTTTTATCTATTTTAGACGTGTTTGACAGTCAACAAAGGGACCTTTCTTCGGAAGACTTCTGCGTATAGTTGAAGTATGAACTTCCAGCTGCAAATCTTGCTTAAGCTTGGAAGATGTCAGAAATGGATCATATCGCACCATTCGCTTAATGCGCATTACCTCAAAATGCTGAATTTTGTCCTTCCGATCACGTGTTTCTTGCTTATTTGTCCAATTTTTGCAATTGACAATCATTGTTGGGGAACACCCGACAACATCTTGTATAAATTTCTACGTTTTACCTTCAGACAATAATGTTTTTTATAAGTTTTCTTTTCTCAGAAATGCAGTGTTTTCCGCGCTCCATTTTGACTTAAATTATTATTGTTTTATTATTAAAACTAGTTCTCTCCCGTCAAAAATGACGGGCCCGCTTTTAATAAGGAAAAGACATGAAATATTGATTTTCTTGACTAACAATTTTTAGTTCAAAATATTTATAAAATACCTTAAAGTAAAACTGGACACCATAGTAGGTACGACGAAAAAAAATTTAAAAATTTTTTTGTAAAACTGAAAATTTCAAAAAGAAAAAAATTTTTTTGAAGTTTCAATAAATCACAAAACAAAAAATGCCTAAAACTATGCTATGAAATTTTCAAAAAAAATCAAGCGTTCCGCACTCACATTTTACGGAATTATGTTATAGTAATAATAATAATTGGTATATGTTTAAAAAAATGTACTTACCAATTTTATAAAAATATCAAAGTTAAAATAGTTAAAAATTATTCCTTTTATCCAAGAACGCGTTGCACTACTATAATTTTGCACAGATCTAAAAGAATTCGAATCCTAAAAAATAACGGAATTTGGATAAACTCGCTAGAAAGGGATAACATTTCTTTATCACGGATACAATGTTGCCACATCATAGGTTTTTTTTAATAGTACTATTGCCACCTAAGTTAAAATTAACTTTTTAAAAAAGTTTGAAACACTACTATTTTTTGCACATAGCTGTAAGTTGAAATTGACTGTTAGAACAATAACAAAAATATATTGAAATCCACCCAAAATAACGTCTGCTATGATATAACACTCACATTTAAAATGCCATATTTTGCTTTGTATTGAACCTGTATAAAAACTTTTTCGTCAACAGACTAAAGTATATGTGTAGAATAAAAAAAATATATTTTCTACAACGCCCGTCTCCCATACGAAATTTCCACATCATGTATTTTTGACAATTTCAACTACCATAAAGCGTAGCTACCATTACGTTAGGAACAAGTGGTTTATATCATTTAAAGATATTTTTTTTAACTTTTTATAAAAATAGTAAAAAAGAAATCATAAAAAAGCTTAATGTTTCGCAGTTATTAAAAAAAATGTAATGAGCCTCATATGTTTTGCAACAAATTGGTGGTGGTTGTGAATGTGATACTAGTAACAGTCGATAAAATTCAATAGCATACTTTTTGGAATTGTGGTAAAATCAGCATAGGTTCTATGATTATTTATTAAATTATTTAAATATAAAATTAATATATGGATCTGAAGACGTAAGTATGTGATGATTTATATCTTTGTTTGTCTTCTCTCTCTCTCTTGCACATTTTCTTGAGTTCCTGCAGTCTTTGTTGCGGGCCTCTAGTGCTTCTTCAGAAACCAAGTCATGGCTATAAGTATGCTAAGGAGTTTTAAAGATTCTTCTTGGCCCGGATGGAAGAACTTGTATACAAAAATGCAAGAACCAACAACTGAACTTCTTCGATATGGATAAAATTAACAGGATACCTACGGAAAAACTCACTCATGAACATTTAAAAATTCATTCTTCTCATGTTGAATAATTTTCCGACCGTATTTTATCATGATAAATGCTTAAGAAATCCAATTTTCAATGTTCAGGAAAACATTGCTATCGTCTTCTCTCCTGAGAGACCCATTGCAATGATTGATGCTTTCGCGCTCTTCCATTGAAATATCGCTCTGGCAAACGGGCTCATGAGAATGTCTATTTATAAAATCTTTGCATATTAACTCTCTCTCAGTATTTATTAGAATAATATAGAATTACAAAATGAGTTATCATGAGAAGTTATTTTTTTGCCTTTATGATCATTTTTGCAATAAATTAGAAAAAGTAACAAGTGCACAATTGAGAAACAGCTGCTTTTGACATTTCTTAGCAAAAATTCGATCAATATTCCCTAAAATATTGCTCTTAAATCTACAAATTGCATTTGAACACATATTCTTTTCTAAACGTTAGCATACTTTTAGGTATTTTTCAAATTGAGGTTTGATAAACTCAGAAACCAAGCTGAGTTTGGTAGAATTTCATCCTGAATAATTGTGAACTCAAGAGTTTATATTGAGATCAATGGCAAAATTCAACTTTGTACCGAAAACTCAAGCTAAACTCTCTGTGTAGACATGCTATTAGGTCTATCGTAAAAACGGTTTTTGAAACCGGAACCTCAGTAATGGTAGTTAAAAACGCTAACCACAATACCATACAAAACAATACAATTCATATTAACGGGGGACATGACATTGGCCTTTTTTTTAAATCGACTTTAATACATAATTTGGTATTTTAGTACATATTCTTAAGATTCTAAGAGAAAAAAGTTCATGGAAAAATTCCTACGGGTTCAAAAGTTACAGCCGGATTAGTGAGAGCGCATTTTTATTTTTCATTGCATTTTCTTTGTTCAAAAACTTGGCACGCGTTTATCTCGAAACCATGTTTTTCGTACTGGTTGCGGAACTAGCGGGTTCATTTTTTGACGAAATTTTTTTTTTATTTTTTTTAAACTTGATTCGCTATCGTATGACACTAGCTTTTTTAAATTTTTTTCGATTTTTTAAAGTCAATACTTTTTTCGAAAAAGCACACTTTCAAATTTGGAGCTTCACCAAAAATTGAAAAAAAATTTAAAAAAAGCTATTGTCATACGATAAAAAATTTTGTTAAGATTTCAAAAAGTCATTTTTTTCCAGATCGGACAATTTTTGCGACTCCCAGCGCTGCAACCACGAGGCCCCGTTTTTTCTCTGCCACCAGTTTGGTGGCTCTATAAAACCATGTTGGAGGTAAAATATATTTTTTTTTTAATTGTTTTCTTGTAATTTGTTCAATTCTCTACAATAATAAAAAAAAATATTTTGGAAAAATGTTTGTCTTTTTTTTCTTTTTTGTCTTTGTTTTCTCTGCCGCGAATATTATGTCCCTCCTTAATTATTTTTTTTGGGAAGTTGCCCGCACAAAATTGAAATTTAAATTTTCAAGAATTCTTTAAATTAGAAATGAATTATTTTGTTTGTATTCCAGAAAATATATTCCCAGCAAACATTATGACTCTTAAAAGACTCATTCAAGACTCATATAAATGAGGGTTTATCATCATAATGCGCTCAAAAAAGACTCTTTTATGAGTACATTTTCGTATGTAGTGGGCCCCAAAATATGATTCATAAAAATGATTGTTTTTTGAGTCTTTTTGGACTCATAGTAATGACGGTTTTAAGACTTACATTTGATACTCTTTTAAGACATTGCCTACTCTTTTAAGACTCATATTAAGTACTCTTTTAATACTCATATTTAATACTCTTTTAAGACCAATATAAGAAGTCTTTTGCAACATTTGTTCTATTTAAATTTTAATGCATGTATATCGCCATAAACAAACAATTCTCCGAAAAGCGTAGCCAGGATATATCCATAACAGACAGTGACAAAGTTTAATAGAATTTTTAAAAAATATATTCGATTAACTTCTTATTTATTCATTCGATATGGTGCTTTTGCAATTCTATTCTCCCATGAAACACTCATATATAAGCCTCTTTTATGAGTCTTCTTTATGATTACGCATATATCAATCAAAATATGATTCTTTTATGAGTCTTTTTTATGAACAATCATGTTACCGTCATATTTAGGACTCTTTAATGAGTGTCTTTTATAAGTACTCACAAAGCAGATACAATAGAGACTCTTTTATGAGTCTTATTTTTGAACAATCATTTAACAGTCATATTAAAGACTCTTTCATGAGTCCTTTTAATGGGTCATCATAAAACATGCATAAAAAACACTCTTTTTAGAGTCATTTTTTGGAGAGGCTCAGAAAATGTTTGCAGGGTTATTTTAACAACGTTAAATAGTGTTTGTTATTGAAATAAATAAAAAAATGTGCTATAATGATAAGACGCTCTTATTAATTTGACCACAACTGTATAAAGAATATTGAAGATATAGCAATTTTATAACTGTGAAGAAGTTTATAGCACCAAAAGTCAAGATAAAAAAAACTTATATTGAACTTTAACACTGCCCAGATTATTTGAAAAAATATAATTTGAAATTTAAGATGTTTTTTCTTATATTCCCCAACAGCTCATCTTGGACGTAGCTCAATAATATTGGCTGCAAAAAGAATTAAGACTCATTTGGGCTCATATTTGGCATTCATATATTTCTGAATATAGACATAATAATTCGAATAAAAAGGTATATTACCAAACAGCATTATTCATTTCACTTGGGATGAAAGTATTTCCAAAACTTAGCATACTTTGTGGCTGTGAACAGAACGCGAGTGAACACTGCTCGGAGAAAGATTATATGACCATATTGGTATATAGCTTTAAAAAATTCAGTGCCTAGTTCTCGGCTACTGTTTAAAAACTACTAGCTACAGCAAGCAACGAATAATCACATTTAAAATATTATTGCCTGCTTCTAGGCGGCAAGTTATATGATGCAGATTAATGAATAAATGAAGATTTGAAATGATTTCTTATTTTAAGCTTATTAGAGATAATATACTATATATTATAAATAACATTTATGAATATTTGGCAACCAAGATACGTATTCAGCTGATTGATATTTCCGGAAATAGTTTGCCATTTTAAAGCTATGTTTTCACACTTTGCAGATTTCTTAAATCTTCAAAAACAATAAATTTATGCTTAACAAATACAATATTAAAAATTAACATATTCAACGCTTACCCAGAAATAACCAAATTTCTTTTATTATAAACTTCAATCAAGCTACAGAATTTTACAAAATTTTGCAGAGAAAAACACAAAAACTTCTGCTCAATGCGCTGCTTCTTTGTTAATTGAAAATCGTTAAATTTAGTGCTTTGAATTTGTTGTTCCTGGCTTTATTGTTGTTGTAGACGCGCAAGATACAACAACAAAAACAACCACGCCAACAAGTATAAAAGGAATACTACAACAACAACAACAACAAAAACAACACAAAAACCAACAACAAGAACAAAAACATCGCAACGAAGAAGACGTTTAACTAAAGAACAAATTTAAAAAAAATAAGTATGTATATAAAATGCGTTGGTTGTTAAAGCGGGGTACGGTTTGCAGGGTGCTACATTGCAGTCAGGCAGGCCAACAAACAGCGCCAGGTTGCAGGATGGCAGGCAGCAAGCAGCAGACACCAAAGACCGAAAAAAACAACTTAAGCTACATCGTTGCAGGAGACAAGATAAAGATGAAGCAGCACCACCAACAGCAACAACAAATGAAAAAAAATATACAAGAACTTATAATTAAACAAAAAAAAAAGAACAACTCAACCAAAAACGAATGCCGAACATGATATGAAACAAAAGCAAAATTAAAGAACAACCATAAATTTTGCACATTTTCAAAATTAAAACACATAAAAGGATAAGAGGATATACGAACTGTGTAATAAGGCACAGCAAATAAAGATATAATGAGTGAAGCGCAAATTAGAGGAATTACTTAATTCAGGCACGTTTTTCAGTCATCTTTTCGGAATATTCGATATGCTTTTGTTTAAAGTTAAATTTACCTTATTTATTTATCCCCTTTTTAAGTGACAGTCTTTTTAATTGTTTAATGCTGAGCTGTTTTCACGTTATTCTTTGTACATTTTATTTATTCGTATTCATTCAGCAATTATCTTTTATGGAAGTTTTTGCACAATTTCATACACAAAGTATTGATTTTTCACGTCCGCGCTCCTTCGAGTTCGTATAATATATTTAAATATAAAACGCGTTTTCAGTCTTCTACACCTTTTTGTTGCCCTTATATATTTGTTTTTGCACAAATGAAAATTGTTTACATGACTTTTGTTTGATTCTGTCGCTGCCGTCGTTTGTACACACGCGCGGTTTTGCAGTTTCCTTTTTTGCGTTTGTGTTCGTGTGTGCACGCATGGTGAATATTTATAAGACAATGTGGTGAAATGGCAATTTGACAGTTTAGCTAGTGGTGGCTAGACAATTTTGACGTTTTTACACATCCCAGTAGAGAATTTATTCAGTAAAAATGCTATTTCCAAATTCTTTTATCGAGAATTTTAGGAAGACCTTACACGGTCAATCATTTTCAATCAATCAATACTTACAATGGGCCAAGTGAATAAAAAGTAGGGGGAGATTACGATTTCCGGGGCGCCGCGATTTGACGATGGATTCGAAGAATACTCTTAATAAAAATAAGAATAGCCAAAGGAAATGTTGTGTTATCGATTTGTTTTCGAGTTATCGGTTTTTTAAATTTTTTTTTTTGCTATAAAGTCTATGAAGAAAATCGGCTATATTATTCTTAATATATAACCGATATTAATGATTAAGGTATTATATAAAAGGATATATATACGGCTTTTAGAAAAATTTTAAATTAATGAAATCTGTTGAGTACTTTGTATTTTATAGGCATTTTTGTTCAATAAAAAAATATTTTCTTACACAAAACCGTTATTTTCTCAAAAATTACCGTTATTACTATGAATTAAAAAAAGTAAATTATTAAAGCTTGAAAATTTATCTTTCATTTGGTATATAATATATATAATTTATTTGACTTTTTGTGGTGTTTTTTATGATACAATGATTTGCCCTTGTACGGGAAATTGCTTATTTCACTCATTTGTACCTTAGATGTTTGGCTTTCTTACTCCATATTGACGAATATTGCCATAACAATAAATAATTGTTTTTAAGGCAACATTGTGGCTACAATATTTATATGAATTAACGGGATTTTCGAGTCAGTGAAAAAATTTGTATTTTTTATTCGATCAGTTAATAAAAAAATATACATGTTTTTATCAATCGAAAAAAGGTAAAACTTTCAGCTTTTCAAAAAAATATATATTTTTAGTATCTTAAAAACGTAAATTTTGTAAAAAAAACGGTTATTTTAATTAAAAAATTCAAATCTGATATTTATTCAGTTATAAATTTAAAAACTTTTTTGAAATTATGTTTGTATTATATATCGTTGAAAAGGCATTTAATTACCTTTCGAATAGCATGTCAATCTTTAAGATTCATTGGATATTGGCAAATATATAGAAAATTTTGTGAACAGATTTTTTATCAAAGAAAACACTTGGAAAATTTAAATTTTATGTAATATAATGTGGAATTAAATAAAATATGTATATTTTTATATGTCAAACAAAAGGTCTAACTGTAAGCTTTTCAAAAAAAATATATTTTTAGTAACTTAATAACGTAAATTTTTTAGAAAATAACGGTTCTTTTCATTAAAAAATTCAATTCTGAAATAAATTCGCTTATAAAACTAAAAATAATTGTAGCAACGATATTTATAACAAATATATTTGAAAGGTCATTTAATGACCTTTCAAATGAAGTATCAATCTTAAAGATCCATTGAGTAACGGTAAAGATATAGATGTTTTTTTGAACAGATCTTTTTACAAAAAATTTTTTTAAAAAAATAAATTTTTTTAAAATTTATTAAGAAATAGGAGTGAATATATCTCCTAAACTCAATGTTTTACATTGAACTCCTTATATATCAGATACTGTAATAATCCCCACAGGTAATAAAATTTCTCCTTCAAAGAGTTTTTAACGTAATGGCAACACTAACGATAAACGTCACATAATTATTGAATACTGAGGTGCTCACAGTTTCAGAAATAACCTTTTTTGGACCTGTAAAGGTTGAAATAATTTGCTGGATGAGAATGTGTCCTTACGCAATATTCTTTTCTTTGAATATTTGAGCCATATTTGAATAAACAAGATTTCTCAAAGCAATTTTTATTAAAACAAATAAAAATAAGTTTTGTTTTCAGCACCTCAATGACGGGTTAAAAAATCAGATTAAAACAAGTCTAAAGTCGGTCTAGGCCGACTATGAAATACCCTAAACTCACTTTTCAAAAACAAAAAATTTTTATTGTAAATGGGCGTCTCCAAGGGCGGATGAAGCCTATATTTTATATGCATTTAAATATTGATGAAAAATTTACACATACCAAGTTTTATTCCTGTAGCTCACAGTTAATGCCTTTATTGTGCTTTCGCTATGGGAGGTGGGCGTGTTCATGGACGGATTACTTCCAATTTTTGAACACACCTTAGTTTTGGTATAAAATACATGCATACCAAATTGAATTTCTCTATGACAAACATAACCTTAATTATTGAGTTTTAAACTTTTTGGGTTGTATGGGAGGTAGGCGTGTCCGTACGCGGATGACGTCCATTTTGCAAACCCATCTCTTTTTTGTCATAAAAAACATACGTGCCAAATTTTATCTCTGTAGGTTAAGCAGAGGCTTAGTTATTGTGTTTTCAGTTTTTGGCTTGTATGGGAGGTGGGCGTGTCCGTGAGCGGATGACGTCCATTTTTCGAAGACATCTTTGTGTTTGTATAAAACACATACATATCAAATTTTATTGTTGTAGGCTTATTATGAGCTGAGTTATGCAGTTTTTAATTTTCGCTTTGTATGGGAGGTAGGCGTGTCCGTGAGCGGATGATGTCCACTTTTCAAAACCATCTTTGTTTTGTTACAAAAAACATATGTGCCAAATTATAGCTCTGTAGGTTAAACAGAGGCTTATTTATTGCGTTTTAAATTTTTGGGTTGTATGGGAGGTGGGCGTGTCCGTAAGCGGATGACGTCCATTTTTCACAGACATCTTTGTGTTTGTATAAAACACACACATACAAAATTTTATTGTTGTAGACTAATTATAAGCTGAGTTATGCAGTTTTAAATTTTCGCGTTGTACGGGAGGTAGGCGTGTCCGTGGGCGGATTCCAAAAATATTCAATAGTGCAGATCCTTGGGTCCATGTGATCATGTGTACCAAGTTTCATCCAATTATCTCAACTCCTTCTTCTTATCCTGTGTATACGGACAACACACAGACGGACGGACGGACGGACGGACATGTATAGCTCGACTCACGTTGTGACGCTGATCAAGAATATATATAATTTTCTATACCGGACTCGCTTCGTTCTATGCGTTACAAACGTTTGCACAAAGTTAATATACCCTGACCTTACAGGTTTAGGGTATAACTAGTTATTTTAAATACATACTAGTTTTTATTCACACTTATTTCCAGCAAACGCTGGTAAAAGCAGTTCATACTAGACTGCAAAAAGCACTACACTTTCCAAAAATTATTGTTAAAATTCAACAATTACGATTGTTAATAAATTTAACAATTGCCTTGCTATAATTATACCCTAAACCTGAAAGGTCAGGGTATATTAACTTTGTGCAAACGTTTGTAACGCATAGAACGAAGCGAGTCCGGTATAGAAAAGTATATATATTCTTGATCAGCGTCACCACGTGAGCTATCTATGTCCGTCCGTCCGTCCGTCTGTGTGTTGTCCGTATACACAGGATAAGAAGAAGGAGTTGAGATAATTGGATGAAACTTGGTACACATGGTCACATAGACCCAAGGATCTGCACTATTGAATATTTTTGGAATCCACCCACGGACACGCCTACCTCCCATACAACGCAAAAATTTAAAACTGCATAACTCAGCTCATAATAAGTCTACAACAATAAAATTTGGTATGTGTGTGTTTTATATCAACACAAAGATGCCTTTGAAAAATAGACGTCATCCGCTCACGGACACGCCCACCTCCCATACCACCCAAAAATTGAAAACGCAATAAATAAGCCTCTGTTTTACCTAAAGAGCTAAAATTTGGCACGTATGTTTTTTATAACAAAAAAAAGATGGTTTTGAAAAATGGACATCGTCCGCCCACGGACACGCCTACTTCCCATACAACGCGAAAATTGAAAACTGCATAGCTCAGCTCATAATTAGCCTACAACAATAAAATTTGATATATATGTGTTTCATACCAAAATGGACGTCATCCGATCACGGACACGCCTACCTCCCATACAACCCAAAAATTGAAAACGCAATAAATAAGCCTCTGTTTAACCTACAGAGCTAAAATTTGGCACGTATGTTTTTTATGACAAGACAAAGATGGTTTGGAAAAATGGACTTCATCCGCCCACGGACACGCCCATTTACAATAAATTTTTTTTTTTTTTTTTTGAAAAGTGGGTTTAGGGTATTTCATAGTCGGCCTAGACCGACTTTAGACTTTCTTTACTTGTTTTCTTTTGATTTTGAGCTTTTATTGCTTATTTTCAAAAATCGACAATTATTATTGTTAACTTGTTAAATTTATTATTTTCATTTATTGTTGAATTCAACAATTCTATTGTCAATTTTGAAACAAATAATTTCAAAAATGTGTTTTTGTGAATGGAAGAAAAGTCAAAAAAAAATAAGGATATTAAAAAAATATACACATAATCTTTGAATGCATAAGAAGACGGCGTTGAGTACATCTGTGGACATCTGATGGACAACCAAGTGGCGAATAACTTTTTTCAAATATTTTGATTGAATGGCTGAAGGTGCTGATAAAAAACTCGGTAAATTGTGCAACTTTAATGGAGTTGTAGAGATGAATTGTTGATACTTAAAGCATTTCGCCATTAATCTTTTATTAGCATGCTACATTGATGCTACATTGATGCTACAGTGAGTTTTTCGAGGGAAATCACATAAAAACCAAGACAGCCGCTTTGAATATATCAGTTGCATTGTGTTTGGTGGTACTGGGCAGCCATAACAAATTTTGTAGTTGCCTTGGAAGACACGCGTTCTCAGATGGTTAATATCATTAAAAATAGCCTTGATTAATATTGATTATTAAATAAAATTCGTATTTTAAATGCAAGAGTTTTTTAAGTGGTAATGTTTTTGACAGTTAATTTTTTGACAGATAATTTTTGACGTTAAAATTTTGACATTTAATTTTTGACGTTTAAATTCTGACATTTTATTTGTGACGTTTAAATTTTGACATATAATTTTTGACGTTTTAATTTTGACATTTAATTCTTGACGTTTATATTTTGATATTTAATTCTTGACGTTTAAAGTTTTTGACATTTTTACATTCATAAATAACAAGACAACCATCAAAATTTAATTTCGAAACATCTACAATTTTGATTGTTATTTCTAACAAGAAATCAACAATAACGATTGTTAATGCTATTTTAACCAAGATTATTGTTATTTCATTGTTAGAATTAACAATTTATTTTTGAGAGTGTAGCTTTAACTGAAATTTTTATTCACCCCAAAACTAGTTTTAACTTCAAATTTGCTAGTTATAGCTTGAACTACATTTTTATTCACTCGGCCGAATATTTGATTGCATGTGAACTGTCAAATAGAATTTAATGATATCCAGATATCATCCTATAATTTTTTAGGAGGAAATTTATCCTCATTATATTTAAATTTGTAAATGACGTCAGACTAATAAAAAAATTGTAAAAATCTTCGAGCTCTGCTTGAAAGCAATGTGTTCTGCTTGAAATCAGCGAATGTTGGGTTACTTGAACAATAACAAGAATTGTACCGTTACTTTCCCATCTAACATCTTTGGACGACAACTTAGATCTTTTGAAAGAGTTTTTCATGGGAGATCCAGATGCAGATCAAAGCAAATACAACAACTTATCCAGCAAGTGAGCTGGATCAGTTCAATTGATTCAATTCAATGTTGTTAAGTGTTGAGGCCGCAACTGTAAAAGTAGGCAACACTTAAAGCTGGAACTTCATTCGATGTATTTGCGTTTTTCATCTTGTAAACTGCTTATGTGTTATCCCTTAGAATTTTGCTATTGCAAATTACGTCGCCGTAAACTTACCGAACATACGCTGTTTACATCACAAATACGGTGTTCATTAAATACCACTATTATATATATTTATACAAAACTTAAGCTTACCTTCTCATTATTTTTATCCATTTTATTTAGTTCTTTGGTCTTGTAAGCATTTTTTACTTTCACAAAATAAATTAATAACAATCGGTAGTGTTATCATTTCGCTCATAGTCAGTGATAAAAACTTGAATTTTTTATCGATTCACTTTTCCTTACACAAACACTCTTTTGAAGGAGTCTATTGAAGTGAAATTGGAACATCTGATAGCTTGACGACTTGGAACAAAAGAATTGAACAGAAATCGATTCAGATTATTACACGAACTCTGTAGGTGAGCCTTACGTCAGAGTGACGTCAAATCGGTAATATGGATCTAACTGGATCTATGGATGGTAACTGCAGCTTTAATGTCGTTCTAAAGTACTTTTTAGTTTTCTTTTTATATTTACTTGGGACATCTGAATCACCAATATGAGGCCTCTGGAATACACTACCCTCAACGATATTATTAGTGTCCGACCTAAACCAAAATTTTGGCCGAAACCGAAATTCGGCCTTTTTTGTAATATTCGGCCGAAACCGAAACTGAATGTCTACATGAACATTTTTTAAAATTTTTTGTTTAAAGCTTTCAAAACATAACGATTCAAACATATTATAACAACGTATATATACGATAAATATTCTTTAAATATGAAAGTTCAACTTTAAAATAATAAATAAAGAGATCATTTTTTAATACCACTTTAAGGAACTTTTTAGTATTTAAAGTATTTAAATAACTTAATATTATAGTCTAAAAAAAGAGCTTGGCTGCATTTACAAAATTAAACAAAATACATTTATCGTTTTGTGCTGGGCCAAACTCACACGGTCAATCAAATGACCTTTAAAAAACTGGAAAATCGATGTATCGACTCAGCAGAGTAAGTAACTCTAACATCAATAAACTTCCAAAATGTACACCCAAAAAAATTCTGTAGTAAAAATAAAAAAAAATGTATTTAAAACAAATGTAAAGTAGTAGCTCACCGTCCAAATAGAAATGTATTTATTTTTACCAAATTTTTATTTATTTTTATTTTTCTTGCGGATCGTTTCTACTGCTTTGCATTGATTTTATTGTTATGTACATCTTCTTTTTGTCAAGAAACTAAACTTTTTAATGAAGCATTTTTCATTTCGCTGACTGACGGTTGAAACACTCTTCATTAGAAAAATTTTGATATAATTAAATGGCAAAGAGATTTAATAAATAAATATGATAAAAATACTATGTCTTAGAAAATACTATACAAAATTTCTAGTTTACAAAATTTTAATCCACTCTTTGGTAATGGTTAAAGAAAAAATAAAAATTCTATTACAAAAGACTTTGTGGAATTTTGAAAAGAAAAATAAATTATCTCATACAATGTTTATTTTTCTAACATGAGTGTACATTTTGAAGTGGTACAAATCCTTTTGTTATATTGTTATTAGCTGTGTTTTTTACCAAGCGAGTAGTCAAAAAACGACTGCTTACTCGCTTAAGAATTTTTTTAAAACTTGGAAGCATTTTCTGAAAAGTCAAAAACGTTGTTTATGTTCTGATCAAATTTTTGTAAACAATTTTTGACAAATTTATTTTATGTATCAAAGTTCTGACAATTAGTGATGCATAAATTTTCTGATTTTAAGCATTGGAGACTCGGTTCTGAAAACAAACCCGATACTCAAAAGATTTTCAGTGCTAAAAGCTTAAGCAAACAACATAGTTTTACATAATGAGTATATTTGATAAATTTTGTTTATCTTACCTGTTAAATTATTATGTATTTTTATTGAAATATTGATCTAAAGCAAATTATGAGTATTTCGTGAAAAGTATTTGGTACAAAAAATGTTCATTTCATACATCACTATTGACTATCAATCAGATATAGTTGCCACCTTTGTAGGAAATTTATACAATTATTGAAACATAACTTGGAAGCATTTTTTTTCGTTTGGTCGGCAAACTTTTAAGGCTGTGCTCACACGTTATTCAAATCATTGAAGAATAACGGGATTTGTTTGTGCATTTTACTCTCTCTGAGTTGATTTGACCGAAGTCTGCTCACACGTGGTTATTTGATTGAACCTCCGAAGCAGGCTTTTCTGCTACCTACTGTTTGCGGTTAGTAGCATTTTCGTACTGTTTTGTTTCGTTGTGTTTTGTCGTGCTGTCTGCATAAAAGTTTACAAAAATTGAGAACGGCAGTGAAAATTTGTATCTTTACGGATTAAAATTGATTTCGTTAGGAAATCAATATGCCGGATATTTTTGATTTTCTTTGGAAAACAATATTCGGTCAGCTGTCTTGTCCACGAAATGGTAATTTTTCACTTTTAATATTTTAAAAACAATACACAACACTATACACTCACAAACATTTTCTCCTTTTTTTACTTAGAAAAGTACTTTTTTGTTAAATCTACTACCTTCTTATCAATAACTTACTACTAAGCAGCAGCCGAGTAAAAGTTTGCAACGCTTTGACTGAATGATTCAGGTCTAGAGCGTGGTCAAAACTTTGAATGAAGCGATGACGTATTCAGAGTTCATTTTCTCTCTCACAGAGAGTTCATTTTTTTTTTAGCTGGACAAACAACAACAAATTTGAGTTCATTCAATCATTTGATTCACGTGTGAGCACAGCCTAAGCGAGTAACAGTTTCCTGTGTCGTTTTTTAACTACTCGCTTGATAAAAAACACAGCTATTGTTTATTTTCATAATTCCCCTTTTATACATACAAAACGAACAGGTTTGACCAAATCAGTCGCAGCAATTTGGCTTTGAAACATTTTCAACACAAACTATTTCGCCACACTTCAGTGTTGAGATAATTTTATTTTCGCTGCAGCTCTGGTTTCGGTGGTGCATAGATCAATATGTTAGTCGAGTGTTAAAATAAGTTCGAACAAAAGTTAGTGCAAATTTAATCGAAAAATATATAAAAACACAACGATAAACACTGGTAAATGTAGATGTTTTAAAGTTCAATTGAAAATTGTGAAAAATTCATGTGAAACAAGCAAAAATTGCCAAGTAAAATGTGGAAAATTTTTTCAGAACATCGATGAGGAAAGTAGATAAAAAAATTACACATCTTTACATGGTATGGTGAATTTGCAATTTGTGAGGTCAGTGCTTAGTTTTTGTCTCTTTTGCTCTTGTGGTTTGTAAATGTTTTGAAAGTAAGCTAATGACATGTTCATATCTCACTCTATGATGGGCGGCTTTTCCTTTTTGTTTATGTGGCATTCGTGTGGTAGATGCAGTTCGAATATTATTGAGAAATGTTTAAAGAATGATGATTTAGTTTCGTAGCAAAACATTTTTTACTAATTCGTTATATTAAATTGGGTTCGTTTTGAATTTTAATTGATGCTAAAGTAGTTTCACAATTATTTCACCACGATGCATTGCAAGAAAGTGGTATGGCTGAGGTGAACTTTTAAGTTGTCAAATTGATTATGAGAACAGTGTTGCACTTTGATTTGTTTTTAAATACCATCAGTGTTATTTACAGAAATATTTTAGGCCTTTCTTAACTTAAACCTTGGTTAACCTTATAAAGTGTGGTCACCACTTCTTTAAAGGCTGTGTAACTTAAACACCAAAGTTTGAGTTTGACCTGCAATGAATTAATTTTTTATTTTAAAGAACAATTTAAGTAATGTTTATTAAAATCTATGTTGACATGAATACATTAGGTGACATGCCATTTGAAAAGTTATTAATTACCTTTTAGATGATATACGATACAAATCTTTTGCAAGAATATTCTGAATGTATAAAGCAATTTTATAGTAAACTTTAATACATTTCATTTAGGGAAAAAGTGTGTTCCATTAAAACGTATGGTACTTTGATTTTGAATAAAACGCAAACGGTTCGGAATTTTCCTAAATATTTTATTTCGTGCGAAAGGACAACAGGATTATGTGTACAAAATTATTTTGTGGATATGACCAGCTATGAAAAATTCTATGAAATTTTTCAGTATGGCCTACGAAATGGCCCGAATCACCGATGTAATATTGCTTTTGAAATCTGGAATCGTCGTCTAATCGTTCACATAGACTTAATTCTTCGTGATACACCACAGAAAAAAAGTCTACGGCGTCAAATCACATGATCTGCGCGGCCAATTCACATTACCGCGACGAAAAATTACACGGTTCGGGAATTTGCTACACTAAAAGTCAAAATTGAGGCGAGTCGATGCGATGTTGCGCCGTCCTGTTAAAACCACATATCCTCCAGACCCTAAGCTTCAACCTCAGACACAAAATAGTTCTCCTATATAGTGTGGTACCGCTCAGAGTTGACATTTTCGGTGTTTCCGTCCTCATCTTCGAAAAAAACTCCCCAATGATGCCTCAGACCCATAAACCGCACTAAACAGTGACGCGGTGTATACATTGGCTTCTGCAATATTATTTGTGGATTTTCAGAGCGTACGTGGTCACGAGACAACAGCTGCTGCGTCAATTGGACAAGTCCAAGCACAAAATGCTTAGCGGAAATAGCCAATTCGGAGCCATTTTGTAGGTCGTGGAAATAGCCAATTGTTGCGAACGATGGCGAATAGAACTTTTTTGGGACTCGACGACTCGTTTCACTTATGGCAACAATATTCTCAGCACTGTGAGATGACCGCACTCTGGTTGGCTTTGGAAGATCAAGTTCTGACCCAGCAGTTGTTTCACTAATGTGGTGATTACGACCCGATTTTTGGTGAATCGATCGTAGCGTTTACACCATCGACTTTGAATTGAAGTTCGAAAATTCAACGATTTCAATGCGTTCTTTCGAGTAGCGATCCATAACTAAAATCCATACTTCCACAATGATAATGACACGACAAATGGCGAAAAATGGTCGATAATGTAGATTTTAACGGATAACAAAGTACCACGCCTACTTTTGGATCACCCTATATATATATACATGGTATTAGGTTAACGGATCCCCAAATACGACACTTTCATTTGTTAACGTAATTGCCAATGAGAAACCATCACTGCTCATGTCTTATGATCCAATGAGAGAACATACGGCACTGGCATGTTGGTCTGCCAGTTGCCGTTTTTATGGCAATTTTACGCATGCCGAGCCAAATTTTTTGTCAATATGCGCTGCAGTGTGGACGAGAAAAGGTATATTTGTTGAGTCCAGTGACATGTTCAACACTTTCTGTCACTGCATCGAAATTCTTGTGTAAGCACCCGTGACAAAAGAGTTTTGATTTATTTTTTTTCGATTATGTAGGGCCCACACGTCTCAGAATGCACATGGTTTTGAGGAAAATTTTATCGAATTTTGCGCATCGTAACTGCGATTGAACGCGAATTTTCGTAACAAAATCAAACTAATTCGGTTCTAATCAAACTGTGTAGCGTTCCATGGTATATTTATATGACAATTGTCAACATTTGATAACTGCTAAGTCCTGGCTTACACTCGTCAAGAGTTGACGTCAATTTTTTGCTATTCCCTTTTGAAATTGCCCTCTTTCACGTAGATGTCCGCATCTCTTATCCACAAATGTAAGTGTAATTGATCATCAAGTCTTGACAAGTATACACCGGGACTAAGCGCCCATCTGTTAAATAAATTGCCTTTGCAATCCTAAATTTCTGTTGACTAATTAATTAATTAAGACATTATTTCAATAGAGAACTGTTTCTGTGATTGAAATCTTATCTATTTTCAATAAAAATACAAAAATTATAAAACTCCCGTTTATTCTTTGGAAAAAGCAACATTGTTCAAATTTGATAAATGTCATCAATTCACTTCGTCATCCCTTTTTATTCACCACGCAAATATTCACCACTACACTTGATTTTTTACATACGGCGACGACGGATGTCGTTAGGTCGAGTGCAGCGCTGCTGATTAATCTAAAAGTTATTCTATTTAATTTTGTAATTAAGTCTTATAAAGATTTCAAACGCCCATATTTTTGCTGATAGGACCAAATATTTCAAAGTAATACGATTTAGTATTGGTTTGTTTACACAAAAAGCAGTAACGAAAGTGACTGAAAAAATTTTCCACTGCAGTGATAAAACTAGACAAACGTTTCACTCTTCGTAGAATCAACTCAATAATTTTTTTATTGCTTGCTGCGTTTGCATTATTATTGAGCATTAATTTAATAATTTTTCTTTTTTGTTGTGTTTTTTAGTAAAACGTAGTGTTTAAACACCGTCTACAAAGTGTTTTTTGTTGTTTCTGTGCAAAAAGAATTGATTTGAAAAAGTGAAGAAAAAATAGTAATCGAGGAATAAGAAAGAAAAAAAAAAAAACAACGGAAAGACACCAACACACGCACATATTTACGGTTCATTCATACTTTGCGGCGCAACAAAACATATAAACCAGCTTATTATCTTCGATACTGTGAGTTCTCCTCAACGAAGAAATTTCCTCCACAAGCAGAGTAGAGCAGAGCAACACTTAAGCAATCAACCAGCCAAAACCGAAAGGGTCAATAAAACATTTGAAGGACCAATATGACGCAAGTTTTGCCTATACGCTTTCAGGAGCATCTTCAGGTGAGTGCAAAAATTTTTCATGTTTTTTAAAAAGTGATGAAATGAAATGGCCCAAGAGGGCGTGTGATAATGGAATTTGTTGTTATAAATTTACAAACAGAAATATTTAGTGATAAAATGGGCGTAAATTTCACTGAGTTGACAGCGAAAAGTATGCATGTTCATGATTCATGTTCAAGGCAAAAGCATGGAGCTGAGCTGAGCTGATGGCAACATGCATTATAACAGCGCAGCAAGTTCTAGAGTGGAGTTATGTTTAATTTATAAACCAGTGAATAAGCTCAGGAAAACTCTTTATATAAGAGTAATAGTTGGGGGGAAAATATATATATAAGATCTCTAAAAAAAACCTCTGAATATTTTTGGATTTATTTCTGCACCAAGTAATATACAAATGAAATATAGCTGTTAATGCTTTCGATCTTTACTTTTAATTTACATACCTATATATTGCTCACGTTATATACTTTGTTTGAGCGCTTAAATATGCTAACTTGTATGCCATGAAGACCGGTTCGAATGCCATTCGCATGAGAAAATAATGCCGGTATCTGCCTCGCAAATTTCACATTGGTTAAACTGTGAGAGTCATATTTGTCTTGGTAATTTTCTTATCGAGATCGCACAAATTTTGTAGCCGGCATTAACCGGTAGCTTAAGCTGGTTTCCCCAGTGAGTAAACATTTATAAAAAGCAGACAACATTTCAGTGGGTCTTAGCCAGGTGGGTGTAAAAATCGGTCGGCCACACGTGGCGATTTGTTATGGATGAAAATTTTGAAAAAATAAACTAAATTGCAACGAAAACAGTAAATCGCTTATTGTGATTTACGATATTAAAGGTCCAACTGCTTATCTTTAAACGGCAATGATCTGGCAATATCAACACGTCAGTCAAGGTTTACTTTTTTTCTTGTTGAAGTTCACAAACGGGTTACGTTTATAATTTACTAAAAAATACTTTTGAATTTCCGAACTTTAAGAGTGGTGTATACAATTTTTGGTTGTAATAATCATCCTATCAGAAAGACCATTGAATACTTTGTTGTATCTTCTATTCGAGCAAACAATTAAATTTGACTGTGCAAGTGAGAAATCGAAAATTATTATATCAGCAATACCTCACAGTTAGGAAGCATTTCATTTCAAGATAGCACAGTTGAAATGTGGGGGATAACAAGAATTCTCGGTAGCTGTATTCTTGGACTCAAAAGGGCATTTGAGATAATTAATAGTATTTTTGAATAAATTCATCGAATACGGAATAAATCTATTGAGTTGGATTGATTTAAGAGTTTCTTGTTCATCGGAACAGTGTTGAAAAATTAACTTTGCATATCAGTCCTGTTACTTAGGACGTTCAAATCATCAGCTTTGGTGCTCTTGTTAAATATTTATATCAATGATCAAGCTTATAAAAATTATTAAGCTAAAACTCAATAAAAGAAACAAAAGCGTCGATTAAGATTCTCAAAAAATATAAGAATTCACCACTAAGGAAAATACTGAAAAGTCTATGAAATAAAGTACTTCGGTATAGCTGTTGAACGTGGGTTAACTTTTAATGAACATAATATTAGTTATTTATGTAAAACTCTTAAGGAATTATATTTGACTTGACCAAAAATAAAATACCTACCCCACAGCCATGTTGAAGTATATTTGAAGTTTTTGGGATTTATTATTTTGATGAAGTCACTTTGTCAAATTTAGCTTTGGGTTGTGGAACAGCGTCCAAAGTGATATCCACTATGTTTAACCACTTGGAAGGTTGCATAGAATTTCCGTGGCTCCTGCCAATAAGCTATTTAAACGCGGTCTGCTTTAGTGTGGGCCCTTGCGGATGGTTTTCCATGAATTGCTACATGACACAGTTTTCCATATTATTTTTGTGATTACCCTTGTATTAAATTAAATTTTGAATTGTTAATAAATTAATGGAAAATAATTTATTAACTTTGTTAAATAAAAAAAATTTTTTAAAAATTATAAAAAATTAAAAAATTATTAAAAGGTTCAGTGAAATAACGCCCAAAATAAAAAATGAAATAACGCCCAAATTAATTTTGTCTTTAAAAAATGAAATAACGCCCAAAATAAAAAATGAAATAAAGCCCAAAATAAATGAAATAACGCCCAAATCAAAAATGAAATAACGCCTAACATATTTTCAAAGCAAATCATTTAAAATATTTTGGGCCTTATTTCATAATGAAATAACGCCCAAAATTTGTATGAAAAATATCTGGACGTTATTTCATTTTTGATTTTGGGCGTTATTTCATAATGAAATTAATTCATAATGAAATAAAGCCCAAAATAAAAAAAAAATAAGGCCCAAATAAAATGAAATAAAGCCCAAAATTTCATTATGAAATATCGCCCAAATTTGTATGGAAATTTTTTGGGCGTTATTTCATTTTTTATTTGGGCGTTATTTCACTGAACCTATTAAAAATAAAAAAAAAAAACTTGCGTGTAATGACGTACACGTGACAGAAGTGGAACTTCTTAAAAAGTACAGAATAAGCGAGATTTTGCTGTTCGATAGAGAGAGAAAGTATCTGAAAAGAAATCAATGCAAAAAGGAATAAAAATTGTTCTGTTTATTTAATATTTACATCAGTATTGGTAGGTTCTTCAATTGTAAATACTAATATGAATGGTTTGTGATAAATAAAATATGAAATATATGTTCGTGATTCGATATTGTGGAGAAAAATAGCATCTATTGTAGTTCCGGATTTTGTCGTTGACAGATTGGTATTGGTATTTATGTCCAGATCAAATTTTTCGTGAAGAAAGGAAGTAAGGGGTAGGGTAGGATTTGCATCATGGATGCAAAATTAATGTTAAAATTTTCACCCAGAATCATGGCGATTTTATCTTAGCTTCTACCGAGATCATGAACCACTATTTGACTAAACATCAGTAGGGAACCATGAATGAAATATATTATATGGTGCATTTTTTTGTTCTGTCAAAAGTTTCACATTCCGTAATGCAAATGTCGCCAAAAGGTGTCACTGTAGATGCATATGGTTGAGACTTCCAGCAGTCATTTGTATGTTTGGTATCAAAATATTTACATTATCATTTTGATCATATGAAATATGGGCACAACGCCTGCTCGAACTTTCGTTCGCTTTTATTTAATGGCGCAGTTAAAGCTTAGTATATTGACATCATTATCATTGTTTAACCACGTTTCTGATAAAAGTACAAAATTTGAGTTCCCTTTTTTGAGAGGGTCTCATTGATCGCCATTTTAAATATAATTCAACATTTTTAAATGCAAAAAAATTCTTTTCTTATGTAGAATAGTAGTGTAACAATTTACAGACAAATTATCGTACTTCATTATTTTAATTTTAAACTTTCAAAAAAAATCCTTAAAAAATTCATACTTTGACGATTTTCATAAGAAAGCCCTGACTGTAGTAATTGTGGGCATACGTTGCTTCTGTTCCGAACTTTTTTAAAAATTGTGCTTTTTAGGTTAATTTAGATCATAGAAAGCTTTTTCCATATTTTTCAATAAGATTATCAGTAAAAGCAAAAACAAAACATTGCAAATTATTTATAGAAAGGACTACGCCAATTGTGCTCTGGTAGTATATATATTAAATAAACACATATTTAATTATAAATATAATAATTAAATAAACAATCCCTGGTATGATTGGCCAAATGTGTGTTCTAATTGGCCTTTGTGTGTGTCATAACAGACAACTGCGTCAAAAACCTAATCTAACCTAGATTCATTTGTCATGGTCATATCATGTAACCAAAAGTCGTACCTGATGTTAAGGCTGTATTCTAGTCTAGTCTAGTCTAGATTTTGGGTTGTTGAAATTAAGAATATTTTTACCAGCCACTTTACCAGCAAACAACAAAGTATTTACATTATTATAGAAGGTCCACACCAAAAAAGTTCAATTTAATCGGTTCATTAGAACTTGAGAAATCACATCAAACGTATTAGAAAAAGTAGTTTCCAGAAAAATGCGTTAATGCGTTAGGTTAGTTTTAATGAAAATGTAGAATCGTTGTCAAATTTTTTGGTTTCTTCAAAATATTGCTGCTTTGTTATTGCAAAATATATGTCATTTAAGATTTCTGTAAAACTAATAGATGAAGGAAAGTTTTGCAATTTTTCTTGATTTTCTTCAAAAGTAACAATGCTTTATTTATGCCATTTAGTTTTGCCATTTTATTAAACATATCCTAAATTCGCTTCTATATTTTATAGCATTTTAATTTTTGTCTTTAATTTTGATCATCTACTAACGGCTGTTTAAAGACTTATGTACCGCAAAGATTAACTCTTTAGCAAAAAAAAAAAATAAATTTTAAAATTTCATATGATTTCTAATATATGACGTACCAACATTCAACAACACTCGTTCTTAAGTGTTGGTTTGTTTGTGTGTTTGTATGGTGGCAGTTCAGCAACGGGTTATCAATGAGTCATCACGTGTATTTAATGTTACCTTTTTTACTCGGCACAGCTTATTCAGCTAGATTTTTACAAGAACTTTTATTTATTAGCTATGCGGCGCAGCAGTTGTTTGCTTTGCTTACCTCTTCATAGGTTTGCATAATAGTTATGCATGTAACTACTGCTTTGGCTAGATGGCAGAATTTGCACAAAATTTGTCTACTCTTAAAGTTTCTACTTGACAGCAAGCAATAGGGAACAAGTGTAGAATAATTATATAATAAGTTAAAAACAGTTAATAAAAATTAAATTTTATTACAAATATGTATAAATGTTGAAAAAAGTTGTAAATTCTGGCAACACCGACTAAACTTTGGTTACAGTCGTCTTTAGTTTTAGTTCTTATAGGGCATTGTTTGAAGGTTTTGATTACTGTTTCTAAACCTGTTTTTAGTTCATCGTTCTCTGTATTCGCTCTCTGTGTGATGCTGCTTCTGCTTCACTTGAGTAACTCACTTTACTCACATACGTACGTACGTCATGCGTTGTGATTTTAAGTACCCAATTTTTCAATCGTCATCATCATCATTATCATCTAGTATTATTTATCATTGACTCTTTCGCCTGCATAGCCATGAACTAGCTTAAATTTAAGCATATTGTTGATTTTTGTGCACATTACAGTAGAAATTTTAAAATTTGTCTCTCTCCCTCTCTCTCTCTCTCTCTCTCTCTCTCTCTCTCTATCTTTTTATTTTTCACTCCCCTTCTCCTATTTTACACATATTTCTTTCAGCAACTTATTAGTAGTTATGTCGCCCTATAACAAAGTAGGTGCTTAAAAACAGGTGAAGCAATAATGTGTCAAAACGTCTGAATAGCTTAAATGAAACTTGAGAACTTCTATGGGCTATTTTTTTTTTTTTTTAACAAGATTTATTCTATATTTTAATCCGCTTTATTGATATTTTGTGCCTTTTTTTTGTTATATCACAGAAAATCTTTACATAAACCACTTCATAGAATGATTTTCTTATTTTGCTTTCTAATATTTTACTAGCTGCATCAGCTGTTCTTATTTCGCTTTTTTTTGTGGTTACTTAAAAATGTACTTTATGTACCAGCCAGTGAGTGTGTTTATTAATTTATTTTTGTTTATTTCAGTTAGCTTTATTATCATTGTTGATTGACCATTAGTCAAGTACCTGAAGCCGACCCAAGCACGGTGGGGCTAACTTGTCATTTAATTAAAAAAATTGAGAATTTTGAAAATTAAGTCTTCGAATTTCATTTACAACATCAACTTCACGCAAAGATTTAGAGAGAGAGAAAGAGAGAGACAGCTATTTAAGTCATCCATTCAAAAATCGCCAGGTCCAAAAAGAAAAATTTAACCAAATTAACATATATATATATTTGGGAGCTATTTTTTCGACATTTTCTACATATACACTGGCTCACAGCTTATTTGATACTCTACTTGTTATAAAATTAAATTGCTTATATATTAATAACAGCTCTTATCAGAAAATTTGGTAATAATCAATTGTAACTTGAAATTTGTCACCAGTAATAAGAGGAACTCACCCACCAAAGAAATGAGAATACATATCACTATATAAGATACATGCCCCTAGCCAAGACGGTTTTTTGGGGTTTATCCTCTGTCATAAAATAAAATATTATTAATTAAATCAGATTTAAATCAGAAAAGCTTTCAATTATTTGATTTCAATCAAAAATTAGTTCAATCATTTGATTTAAATCACAAAACAAATTAACTCTGTTATGAAATTAATACGAATGATTGATTTTCTTATATAAAAATATACATTTTTATTCTTAGATTCTGCTATTTTGTTACTTTAATGATATTGTGACGAAATTTAAAATTAGATATACGTTAAGCGCACGATATATCTGATATTCAAGTACATATATTATCTTTGATCGATGACTATTTAAGGCTGTAGGTATACCCTAAAGTATTACTCGAAACCGTTTCATGACCTTGAAAAAATTTGTTAAAACAACCCCATACAAACCACGCTGTAAGATGTATAATATTTCAAATCTTTTTTGATTTAAATCAAATAATTGCAATCTTTTTGGATTTAATTCAAATGATTGAAATCTCTTCTGATTTAAATCAAATGAATGCAATCGAAATTTAAATTAATATTATTGCCCCGAAATGAATTCAATATCAATTCTAAGCAATCACCAATGAATTAATTCAGAATATAATCTTAATGATTTCAGCTCAAATGGTTAATAAATCACAAACATTTAAAAACAAAAAAGATTGCAATCTTTTACAGCTCTGCCCTCTGTACCCATAGGCACCGAAGAGTAGACAAAAAATTGATGCAACAATGCAATTTTTAAATTGACTTTTTTTATAATTTTGTATTTTAGTAAATATTCTTAAGATACTAAGAAAAAAATTTCATTGAAAAATTTTTACGGGTGAAGCCGGATTAGTGAGAGCGCATTTTTATCTTTCCTTGCATTTTTCTGTGTTCACAAACTTTGAACGCGTTTATCTCGAAACCATGTTCTTCGTACTGGTTGCGGCACTAGCGGGTTCATTTTTTGAGGAATTTTTTTTTTGATTTTTTTGTATTTTTTAAACTTGATTCGCTATCTTACGACACGAGCTTTTTTTTTAGTTTTTTTTCGATTTTTATGAATTTTTAAAGTCAATATTTTTTTTCGAAAAACACACTTTCAAATTTGGAACATCACCAAAAAGTGAAAAAAAAAAAAATGTTAAAAAAAGCTCCTATCATACGATAACAAATTTTGTTAAAATTTAAAAAAGTCATTTTTTTCCCAATTGGACAATTTTTGCGACTCCCAGAGCTGCAACCACGAGGCCCCGTTTTTTTTCTCTGCCGCCAGTTTGGAGCTCTATAAAACCATTTTGGAGTGAAAAATATATTTTTTTAATTTTTTTTCTTGTAATGTGTTCAATTCTCTACAATAATAAAAAAAAATTTTTGAAAACTGTTTGTTTTTGACTGAGTTATGAATTTTTCAAAAAAAGGTCTGTTATCTCTGCCGCGAATGTTAAGTCCCCCCTTAAGAAACTTAATTTACACCTTCATTTGATCGAAACAAGCTTTATAGCCCTTTTCAAGTTCTTTTGGGTAAGTTTCATTTGCTTAGGACAAACAAATATTTTTGAGCGGTTTTTCGAGCCAAATACCCCTATGTGCGGTGTTCAAAAATGATGCAGAAAAGAAAATTTCCTTGCGACAACTTCACAAAATCAAAATGTTCAAATTATTCAATTTTGGTGATCAATTATATTTGAACTCCGTTTGGATACAATCAGAAAAAGTTTCTCGGAATATGATAAAAAAGGCATCATATTTAGAGAAAAATGGTATAGACGCTCCAGAGAATGCTATTAATTCTCTAATTGCGATACTAAAAATTCTCTAAAAATGATAAAAAACTTCCATGAAAAATATTTTATATAAATTATTACGAACACGTGTAACACCTGCTCACGTGAAACTGGAAGCTCTACTTGAAACTACTAATAGCCGCTATAGTTAATTGCTTAAATTTTTGGGAGACATTCGTGTTTGACTTCTCAAAATAGAGAAAAATAAATTTAAAAAAATATTACGGTAGCTGTCACTTTCATATTTTCGTGAAGAAATGTTGCTAAGAAACATGTTGGGAGTATTTTTCGCAGAAAACTTTTTTGACGAATATGTGAAAATTTCCATGCGTGTTTCACAGCTATCGCTTTTTGTATGGAGTTTCAATTCGATTTTCACATGAAACTGAACTGAGTATAGAAGTATTTTTCCCCCTTTTCGATAAATTATAATAAATAATTACAAGGTGACTATCTCAAAGTTTAAAAAAATGTAGATACGGTTTTTTTCCTTATAACTTAATGTTCTATATAAATTTTAATGCGTATTGTATTGTATGATATTGATAGTATTGGCCATTTTTTTAATCTTGACTCTCATATACACGACTTTATTGTATAATGTTGGTTCATTTAGATATTTCGTATTAAGATTATTTAAATTTTAAGCATACATTTGTGCTTCAAATAGTTTTTTTTAATATTTGCTTAGATTGGTTGAATAGGTTTTTCAAGTGGTTTTTTAATTCTTTGTTAAATTTTAAAATACGATAAAAACTATTTTGAACCTCCTACCTACCAGTTCAATGCCAGTTATTGCATTGAAAAAAAAAACAAAACACTTCTTAAAACGTGATATTCTGATGTTAAATATTTTTCCGCTTATTTATCATTTGATCATAGTTTAAAATCAAAACAAGTTGTAATGTTGGTTTTGCATTTGCAAAACTAAAGAACCGTAAAAATTTGAATTAAAAATAATTTTTTTTTCTTCTTTCCAACTACATTCGTATATCACACAATTCAGTATTTTCTTCTTTTTCGCTCCGATAAGCAAAATAATGAGAGCCTCACTAAAATTTTATTTTTTCAAATATTTAGCATGCATTTTTTTTTCATATGCAACAACTTTTATGTTAATTTCTAATTGACATACATTCATTAAAAGAAAAGCAGTTATGTTTGTTATAGTTGTTTTAAATTTTTTGTTTTATACAAATTCTGGCATGCTCTGCTGGTTACCGCCTCTCCAAAAAATCTAGGAAAGCGTGTCTTATCATTAGTTTTTGAATGAAAAGAAGCTATTTGTTATTTTCAACTTTTTATTGGAACATCTATTTAATTTTAATAAAGAAATAATGTTAAAACTTAAAATTAATACCTTGTGTAAAAATATATATTGTTGATATCGTTCAATAAAATTTAAGTTGTTTTATACCATTTTTTTGTGCACATGATTTTTATAGATATTACTTAATATAGAACCCAAATAATAAGTACGCATGCGTCATATTGTATTTGTATTTTCAATTAATTTGTGGGTGTTTTGTCGACCATGCTGAACTATGACAATGTTGTAACTCCTCTTGATATTTAGTCATGCAATTTATTGTTTTGTTGACATAGTTATGGGAGAGTTTAAAAATAAATTATATAAAGAAGATAAGACTTACATAAAGATGACTGTTTATTTATGTATAAGAAACAAAAAATTGATAAAACTGTTTCAATAACAGTATTGAATGAAGACTTTTTATTATATAGCAGCAAACTTTTGGTTTCGCAGAAATTAATACAATATTGGGGGAAAAAATGTTTGACAACTATAAAATGATGCGAAAAACATTGTTTAGTGATTAGTGAGTATTGTCCTCATCAGCCTTTACTAATCTTTATTCTATGGATATAATAGCATAATGTTACCTTTTAAAAAAAAATTAACAAACACGAATATTATGGGTTTTAGCTTATGATCTTAATTTTGTTCTATATTATGCTATGTCTACACAGAGAGTTAAGTTAATTTTTATTAACATTTAACCGAAGTTGTTCACACAGGATACTGTAGCAGACTTGAGTTAAATTTGCCGACAATGCTGCTGGTGTCTCTGCGTATAAATACGTTTTTTTCTTGCTATGCGAAAGCTCTGTCCATATTTGAATGAAAACTACTTTCCCCACTATTGCCCAATTCCTTTTCGAAGTTCTTTTACTCATTTTTTAAAGAAAATTACAACATATAGTTATAGATTTTTTTTTTTACAAGGTCTATTACATCATATGCACCTATTGTTTATAACCTCAAAATTATAATAATTTTTTTTCAATTTTCACTTCCGCGAGCTATATTCCAGTTTTCGGTCGCTTCTTTGAGGGTCTGTTGCACATTTCATATAAGTCTCCAAACAAAAAAGTGCAAGATGAACTGTGATTGAAAGAAAAAAATTTTCAAGTTTTTTTCAAAATGCGGAGGAGACAGCGTATATTACTAATCTTGTTAATTAAATCGTTTTCAACCGTTTAACAAACTATTTCAAGTGGTTTTAAAGTTAATACCCAGAAATTTAGTAACTTTTGTTAAAAAACTGCCGAGTTCTATATAAGCTTATACCCATGGCGTTGTATGCCTATGACTGTTCGAAAAATTATTATTTATGTAGCGGATGTCATTGATCATGCATTGTTTCCAATTCTTCTTACAGAGATGTGGCTCAGGAAGCTAGGAACTAAGATTATAGGTATTATCGACAGCATCATACAAGAAAAAAACAAAGAGAGAGTATAATTGAAATTTTGTTTCATATGCTCCTTGTATGCTCAGATCCTTTTTTAAACTTACATGGAAATAAGCCAAAAAAAAGTATCCTCATTATCTGCAAAATGTTAATGAGACGGCAAACCAAGAAGTTGATTCTGAGGACAGTTAAAAAAAAAAAAATAGCAAAACAAACAAGTCGAGTAACGGATAAATTTTTGGTTAATATTAAAACAATTTTTTGTGTATCTAAATAATTTTGGTTAGTAAATTCACTATTTTTGACCACAGCGCATCATGTTTAATGTTTTTTACTCAAAGAAAATGTTTTTTACAAGCAATCTTTTCAAAGATTCGTGTACCTTTTCTCGAAAAGCATAAGACTCAGAAAAAATTCTTACTGATTCGTGTTTAGGCGGTCTAAATACATTATTAGAAATTACCAAATAATTTTGTCCAGCTAAATTCCTCATTTTGATCACTGTATGCCATAAAAAATTATAGTGGTTTTTAAAGTCATGCACCAATGCACAATGGTTTAGAAATCAAATATGGCAGCGAAAACTCAAATAATGAAGATAAGAGTGCTGAAACTTTTATTTTAAAAATGGACTTAATTGATTGACTTAAATGCCCATCTATGGGTACTCTCATATGTTTTGGTACACGGTTTTTTGCTAATAAAATGAAAACAACAAAAGATTATTTCAAAATTATTTTAGTTATTTATTGTCATATAATAGCTACAAAATGTAGAACAACTTATTCGAAATGGCCACCATTTGCTTTCCAGCACGAGCGAAGTCGATCCGGCAGTCATCGATCACCACACACCACAATTTGTAATCCAATGGGTTCAGGTCTGGGCTACCTGCTAGTGGACACTGATCCGTAGAAATTAAGTCTGGCTTATTTTGAAATAATTAAGAGGCTTCACAACCAATTCCAAAACATCAGATTCATACACTTTCGCCGAAGTTTGGATTCTTTTTTCACAAAAATGGAGCTGGGTGATCCCATCATAGGCGACTCCACACCAAACCATCACAGAAGCTGGGTGGTGATTTCTCTGAACTTTCGGAACGAGTTCTGCTACATGTCATGATGACAGAACAAACACTCTATCTTTCTGTTTATTGAACGATTTCTCTACGGTGAAAATTTGTTCGTAAGTAAACAGAATTCGTCTTTGGTCTCTATCCATGTGCTTGAGAAGTAACGCTTTCGATTTTCGCTTACGTTGTTCTTTTAACGCTACCGTGAGAAGGTGGCCGGTGTTTCTTTTGTATGCTCTGAGCCCCAAGTTATATTTACGAATGCGAGGGATCGATTGCGCCGAGATATTCATCTTCCGCGACAAGATTTTCTGCTTTCGCAGCGGTTTCCGCTTGATTCGTGACTTCACCGCCTTGATTGCTCGAGGTGTTTGCGTTGTACGGGGACGGCCGGGTTTTGGAAGGACGATTATTCCACCAGTATCCTCAAACAACTTAACAGTACGATATACAAAATTACGAGTGACTCCGAGTGATCGCAATGTCCGAAAGATATCGCCTCTTTGCAAATTGCAAAGTTTCAAAGATCAGTCTTAACCTTAAAAACCCCCTATGGGATAATTTTTGTCCTCACACGTAGCTCTTGTGAATTGATCTCCATTTTTGGGGTCTATTCTCCACTGTGCGTCGTATGCATAACGCTGGCGAAAAAAAAAATGAAATGCAAATCGGTTTTAAAATTTGTTGCATTTGTTGATATACTATTTTATTACTATTGATGTCATCAGCTGCAACTTTTTTTTTAATTTGGTATATCGAATTGTTTTCAAGGTATCATAAAAAATGAGTTTTCCGCAAATCTCTATATTTTTCAACTTTTCAGTGTTTTTTTATATAAGATTTAAGCAAAATACAGTTTCTCTTTTTTTTTAAATCGTTAGCCTATAATAAAATGTAGACGAAATATCGAATCATTTGGAGTCATGCCTAAAAATTAGCAATACTAGATTACAGAGAATCTAAACCGTAAACTTTTAAAGCTAATTTTCAGATTTGTAAAAAAAAACTCGATGCTGACTTTCAATATGAAATATGTTTTCGAATTTAATGAGGAATCGATTGATTATTTTTTCTTAATGCAAGCCAAATTGTAGCGACCTGATTTGATGCATGTAATTAGCAGCTGTTTTTTTTTTTTTTGTTTAACCAACTATTCCGTCATGCTATTTGCTTAGAAACTGCGGCATCTCACCGTCAGTCGATGACATAAAACATCTATAAGGTAGAAAATATAAAAATCTCGACAAACACATATACAAAGCATGGAAATACTGTGTTTGCGGCCGTGAACACAAATTCATGCACAAAAGCAATATAAATACCCAAGAAAAATTGCACGAGTGGCGTCTTGACGGCGTCACCACCGGCTACACACGTTCGAAAGTTTAAGAAGGTGATTAAAATTTGTAGCGTCCGTCCATTGGACTGCAATGAAATGAACAATTTTTCTCATTTGCCTTTGTCGAAAACAATTATGAAATTAAAAGTTTCTACAATGAGGCTAAATTTAAATTGTAGTTTGAATTATTTTATTTATAAATTTTTAAATGCATTTCATACGATTTAAGTTGAGGAAAAGTTTTTTGCGTTTCATTGCTATACCATGTTTATTTTATTTTGCTATACAATTTCTTTGTTTTCTAGCACTTTTTTTCGTTTTATATATATTCTAGCCAAATAAATTTTTGTAAACAAAACAAGCCTTGAACTTAATAATAATTAGACGAATGAATATATCTCAAAATAATTTTATGTTTGGATTTTCTCCACGAAAATATCCCTAGTTAAAAATATGATGTTTTAATTATAAAACTTTAAAAACACTTAAATAAAATTTCAAACGCCCTTTTGCAACTATATCAAAAGTAAATCCGAAATCATCTGAAGCAGTTTTTTTAAAATGAGTTTCTTTTTAATTATTGTGCCACTCAAGCCTGCAATTATTTCTACTTTGAGCTAAAAACAAAAAAATTTATATTTACTTAAAACAAAGCGACTTGCTGCTGTTGTAGAGATTAGCTCGTATAATTTTTTCTTTTGAAAATATTTTTTCTGTTTCTCTTTATTATCAATTAACACTGTTTATTGTATATATTAACATATTTAACCACATATTTGTAGACAGTTTCTGCACTTATTTAATTTCTTTCTTTTTTTTTTTACTTTATTGCAGCTCACAAATGTCGGGATCAACATCAATTCGATATCGTTCAGCACTCTTACCATGGAGTCGGACAAATTCATTTGTGTGCGTGAGAAGGTCAATGATACTGCTCAAGTGGTCATCATTGACATGAATGACTCAAGCAATCCAACAAGACGTCCCATCTCTGCAGATTCGGCCATTATGAATCCAGCCAGCAAGGTTATTGCTCTCAAAGGTAGTTAGTTGCCAGCACTAAAAAAAGTCTTATAACTTAAAGTAAAATTATTTTTTATAGCGCAAAAAACTTTGCAAATCTTTAACATTGAGATGAAATCCAAAATGAAGGCACATACCATGACCGAAGACGTAGTCTTTTGGAAATGGATTTCACTCAATACCTTGGCTTTGGTCACTGAAACCTCTGTGTATCACTGGTCAATGGAAGGCGATTCGACGCCACAAAAAATGTTCGATAGACATTCCTCCTTGAATGGCTGCCAGATCATCAATTATCGCTGTAATCCAACACAGCAGTGGTTATTGTTGGTTGGCATTTCAGCGCTACCTAATCGTGTTGCTGGCGCCATGCAGCTGTACTCAGTGGAACGCAAGGTTTCTCAAGCTATTGAAGGTATTTGTAAAAAAAAAACAAAACAAAACACTTGTCTTATTTTAAACTCTTGGCTTATAGGACACGCTGCCTCGTTTGCCTCCTTCAAGATGGAGGGCAATAAGGAGCCTTCAACACTCTTCTGCTTTGCCGTGCGCACCGCTACTGGTGGCAAACTGCACATCATTGAAGTGGGTGCCGTGCCTGCCGGCAATCAACCCTTTCAAAAGAAATCTGAAGATGTTTTGTTTCCACCTGAGGCCCAAAGTGACTTTCCGGTTGCTATGCAGGTTTCTGCCAAATACGATTGCATATATTTGATCACTAAATACGGTTATATACACTTGTATGACATGGAAACCGGCACCTGTATCTACATGAATCGCATTTCGGCCGAAACTATTTTCGTCACTGCTCCACATGAAGCCAGCGGTGGCATTATTGGCGTAAATCGCAAGGGCCAGGTTCTCTCGGTAACAGTCGACGAGGAACAAATTATACCGTACATCAATACCGTAAAGCAGAACCCTGACTTGGCTCTACGCATGGCTGTGCGCAATAATCTTTCAGGTGCTGAAGAGTTATTTGTGCGTCGCTTCAGCAATCTGTTCACCTCCGGTCAGTATGCCGAGGCTGCTAAGGTTGCGGCGCTGGCACCAAAAGGAATTTTGCGCACGCCCCAAACCATACAACGTTTCCAGCAAGTGCAGACACCGGCCGGTTCAACTACACCACCTTTGTTGCAATATTTTGGCATTTTACTCGATCAAGGCAAGCTGAATAAGTATGAATCGTTGGAGTTGTGCCGCCCTGTGCTGGTGCAGGGTAAAAAGCAGCTCTGCGAAAAGTGGCTGAAGGAGGAAAAACTCGAGTGCAGCGAGGAGCTGGGTGATTTGGTAAAAACATCTGACTTAACACTAGCTCTTTCCATCTACTTGCGCGCCAATGTGCCCAACAAGGTTATACAATGCTTTGCCGAGACCGGCCAATTTCAGAAAATTGTGCTCTACGCCAAGAAGGTCAATTACACGCCAGACTATATTTTCCTCTTACGTTCGGTTATGCGCAGCAATCCCGAACAAGGCGCCGGCTTTGCTACAATGCTGGTTGCTGAAGAGGAACCGCTTGCAGACATTAATCAAATTGTCGACATCTTCATGGAGCACTCAATGGTGCAACAGTGCACAGCATTCTTGCTCGACGCTCTTAAGCACAATCGTCCCAACGAAGGACCGCTACAAACGCGTCTGCTGGAGATGAACTTGATTTCGGCACCACAAGTAGCAGATGCCATTCTCGGCAACGCCATGTTTACGCATTACGATCGTGCTCACATTGCCCAACTGTGCGAAAAGGCTGGCCTGCTACAACGCGCTCTAGAACACTATACCGACTTGTATGACATTAAACGCGCCGTTGTTCATACACATCTCTTAAACGCCGATTGGTTAGTCGGCTTCTTTGGCACGCTCTCCGTGGAGGATTCCTTGGAGTGCCTGAAGGCTATGTTAACAGCCAATATACGTCAGAATCTGCAGATTTGTGTACAAATTGCCACAAAATATCATGAACAATTGACTACCAAGGCTTTGATTGATCTCTTCGAAAGCTTCAAATCCTACGAGGGACTCTTCTATTTCCTTGGCTCTATCGTTAACTTCTCCCAAGATCCTGAGGTGCACTTTAAATATATTCAAGCCGCCTGTAAGACCAATCAAATCAAGGAGGTGGAACGCATTTGCCGTGAGTCGAACTGCTACAATGCCGAACGTGTTAAGAACTTCTTGAAAGAGGCCAAGTTAACCGATCAGCTTCCTTTAATTATTGTTTGCGATCGCTTTGACTTTGTGCATGATCTGGTTCTTTATCTGTATCGCAACAATTTGCAGAAGTACATTGAGATTTATGTGCAGAAGGTGAATCCTTCGCGTTTGCCTGTTGTTGTTGGTGGTTTGTTGGATGTAGACTGCTCCGAAGACATTATCAAAAATTTAATACTTGTCGTTAAGGGTCAGTTTTCCACAGATGAGCTTGTAGAAGAGGTGGAGAAACGCAATCGCCTCAAATTATTGTTGCCCTGGCTGGAGTCGCGCGTGCATGAGGGTTGCGTCGAACCGGCCACGCACAATGCCTTGGCCAAGATCTACATTGATTCGAATAATAATCCCGAACGTTTTCTTAAAGAGAATCAGTATTACGACAGCCGCGTTGTTGGACGCTACTGCGAAAAACGCGATCCCCATTTGGCTTGTGTGGCCTACGAGCGCGGTCAATGTGATCGTGAGTTAATCGCTGTCTGCAATGAGAACTCTTTGTTCAAAAGCGAGGCGCGCTACTTGGTGCGTCGTCGTGATCCCGAATTGTGGGCTGAAGTCTTGTCTGAAGCTAATCCTTACAAACGTCAGCTCATTGATCAAGTAGTACAAACTGCACTCTCCGAAACCCAAGATCCCGATGATATCTCGGTAACTGTAAAGGCCTTTATGACCGCTGATTTGCCGAACGAACTGATTGAATTGCTCGAAAAGATTATCTTGGACTCATCTGTATTCTCCGATCATCGCAATTTGCAGAATCTCCTTATCTTAACTGCCATCAAGGCTGATCGCACACGTGTCATGGACTACATTAATCGATTGGACAACTACGATGCACCCGACATTGCCAACATTGCCATCTCGAATCAGCTGTATGAGGAGGCTTTTGCCATCTTCAAGAAATTCGATGTCAATACCTCGGCCATTCAGGTTTTGATTGAGCAAGTGAATAACTTGGAGCGTGCTTATGAATTTGCTGAACGCTGCAATGAACCCGCCGTTTGGTCGCAGTTGGCCAAGGCGCAGCTGCAGCAGGGCCTTGTTAAAGAAGCGATTGACTCGTACATTAAGGCCGACGATCCCAGCGCTTACATGGATGTGGTAGATGTTGCCTCAAAAGCTGATTCGTGGGATGATTTGGTGCGTTACTTGCAGATGGCACGCAAGAAGGCTCGCGAATCCTACATCGAAAGCGAGTTGATCTACGCTTATGCACGCACTGGACGTCTTGCCGATTTAGAAGAGTTCATATCGGGTCCCAATCATGCAGATATACAAAAAATTGGTGATCGCTGCTTCAGCGATGGCATGTACGATGCCGCCAAGCTGCTTTATAACAATGTCAGCAACTTTGCACGTCTGGCCATTACATTGGTGTATCTCAAAGAGTTCCAGGGCGCCGTTGACTCAGCACGCAAAGCCAATTCAACGCGAACTTGGAAGGAGGTCTGCTTTGCCTGTGTCGATGCTGAGGAATTCCGTTTGGCACAAATGTGTGGCCTACATATTGTTGTACATGCCGATGAACTGGAGGATTTGATTAACTATTATCAAGATCGTGGTTACTTTGAGGAATTAATTGCTTTGCTAGAATCGGCTTTGGGTTTGGAACGCGCCCACATGGGTATGTTCACCGAGCTGGCTATACTCTATTCGAAATTCAAACCATCGAAAATGCGCGAACACTTGGAGTTGTTCTGGTCACGCGTCAATATTCCAAAGGTCTTGCGTGCCGCTGAATCCGCTCATCTGTGGTCCGAACTGGTATTCCTCTATGACAAGTACGAAGAATATGATAATGCCGTGCTTGCCATGATGGCGCATCCCACTGAAGCCTGGCGTGAGGGTCACTTTAAGGATATAATCACCAAGGTGGCCAACATTGAGCTCTACTACAAAGCTATACAATTCTACTTGGATTATAAGCCGCTGCTGCTCAATGATATGTTGTTGGTTTTGGCTCCACGTATGGATCATACGCGCGCTGTTAGTTTCTTCTCAAAAACCGGACATTTGCAATTGGTTAAACCTTATCTGCGTTCGGTGCAGAGTCTCAACAATAAGGCAATCAACGAGGCTCTCAATGGGCTGCTTATAGATGAGGAAGATTATCAGGGTTTGCGCAATTCTATTGATGGATTTGATAATTTCGATACCATTGCATTGGCTCAAAAGCTAGAGAAGCATGAGTTGACAGAGTTCAGACGCATTGCGGCCTACTTGTACAAAGGTAAAAGCAAAGAGCGTGTTTTGTAAGAGCGAAATTAAAATTAATAATTATTTTTTCTAATTTTTATTAAAGGCAACAATCGCTGGAAGCAGAGCGTTGAACTTTGCAAAAAGGATAAACTTTTCAAGGATGCAATGGAATATGCTGCCGAGTCGGGTAAACAGGAAATTGCCGAAGAACTGCTGGGCTGGTTCCTTGAGCGTAATGCGCACGATTGTTTTGCTGCTTGTCTATTCCAAGTAAGTTATATGACTTAAAATTTGAGTTAAAATATATACACAAAAAATAAAAAGCAATAATTAAAAATACAATACAAGGATAACAATAAAAATTAATTAAAAAATGCAATAATAAAATTAACTAAAAGTTTTTAATATCAAAACTAGAAATAACATTAAATAATAAAACTTAACAATAAAATTAAATAATAAAGTTAAATAAAGAATTTAATAAATTAATTAAAAAATATTAATATTAAAAATAAAAAGGTAATATTAAATACGATAAATTAAATCAATAAATAGAAAAAAATAAATTAAAACAAACAAATTTAACAAATATATAACAGAAATAAATTCCAGGCAAAATCCTGTTTCTTTTTTATGTAAAATTAATAAAAAATTATATACGAATTGAATAAATAATTAAATATAAACAGTACATGTAAAATTTAAATCAAAAGTTTTGAATAAAGCAATAAATTTCAATTATAATAGATTCTTAAAATTTAAAAAATAATAACATAACAATAAAAAAAAAAAACAAATATACAACCAATAATCAAAAATAAATAAAGGCTATTGATGCATGAAAATGCAAAATAAAAAACATATAGATGTATAAAAAAATAATAATAAAATCGGTCCAACCGTTTCGGAGGAGTTCAAACACTTACACCGTGACACGAGATTTTTATATATTATAAAATGACTTTGGCTAAACTGAGCCGTCCAACTCAATTTTTAACTCATTTTTTCAAAAATAGCTATTTTATTAACGAAATTCAAAAGAAAATGTGGTTCTTAAACCTGAAGTATGTGCCTTGTTACAACTTTTCCGTCTTCTGCTATGAATATATAAAAACTGTTGTCAAGCCTTTTTGGATTTTAGGCGAAGCATAGTCTCATTTCAGTTCGACACACTTTTTCCAGCTATGTTCAATAGCTTCGATACCCTGTTTAAAGTGAGAACCGTCGATCTTCATTGTTTGCAAATATTTTAACACCGAGCCATTTTCAAGTTTAGAAAAAGGCAATAATCCTCCAAGAGGACTAAATTTGGCTAATAGGGTGCGTGAGGAAGCAATTCGAACTAAAGGCCACCGCGTATGTGTGTACTGGTGCATTGTCTTGATGAAACAACACTTTCTTTTTCTCCAAATGCGGGCGTTTTTTCTTGATTTCATCACTCAAACGTTGCAATAAGTTCGCATAATACTCTCCGTTGATTGTTTTTATTTTTGAATATAATCAATAGAAATTATCCCACGCGCTTTCCAAAAAACTGACGCCATAACCTTGCTGCAGATGGCACTGTCATAATTTTTTTTTTTGGAGCCGATTCTCCCTTTGCAGTTTATTGTTTTGACTGTTCCTTCGTCTCAGTTGTGAAGTGATGTACCAATGTTTTATCCCTGGTGCATCGGCACAAAAACTCGGCTTTATTGGTGTGGAACATCGCCAAACAATCGATTAAAACATCTTCACGGCGCTGTTTTTGTTGTATTTTGAGCAAACGCGGCACAGCTTTCTCATGTCCAAATTTTCAGTCAATATGCGATTGACAGCACTTTTTGAAATGCTTTCCATGCTTTCGACGGTCATACGATACCATTTTGTGGATTTTCTTTACCATTTCTGTCGTGGTCAACTCATTTGGTCGGCCACTGCCACTGTTCGTCTTGGCAGATCGTTTAAACTCTGCCACTCAATATTTTACTGTTGTAAACGAAGTACCAGACTCCCCCAGAGTAGAATCTAGCTCGGCTTTGATATTGGTTGCACTTGACCTTTCAAATGAAAGTATTTTATCACATAACGATGACCAACTTTTCCAATGTTTACAAATTCACTGAGAGCGTTCACTTATGATGGCTGCCAAGCAAAGACTAAACAACGTAGCGTCTTAAAACTCAAGCTTTATAATGTTAGTACTTTCTACCATTTACCAGCTCTTCTGGTCAATATCCACTCCCAAATCATATCAGAAATAGAAAACTTAACAGTTCGCTTCAAAAAATGCTCTGGACTAGTGTTTTTTAACCTGTGAGTCTCGACCCCCAAGGTGGTCAGAATGACTTTTTCCAGAGGGATGGCGGCTACAATCCAAGTATAATAAAAAATTAAAGAATGTAGGTCCATCACAACAATAAAAAACAATAGTTTTTATGCGAAGGCTGTGCCTGCTTATTCTTTAAAAATTCATTTCGAGAAACAATTTCATATTTTGTGTCAATAAAGTAGCTGCAGCAGCTACAGACCTCTGCATCGAAAAAGTGCTAGTTCAATCAGGCCGTAGTTTTATTGCAGTGCAACCAGAGGGTCATCGCATTTGTTACTTATAAGGTTGTCACGTATTCAATAAGTTTGCAAAACATTGCTCGAAACATAACCCAGACCTTAATTCGTTGCTCCAAATTATCGAATTTTATTGTTGGCAAGTGCAATTTTTATAATCATGAGCTCCCCGTAGCAGATTTTTCTTTTATTAACAGTGTTTTATCTTTTGCATATAAAATTATTGAATACATTGAATAGACCGTGTTTTAAATTGAACTTAAAACTATTTTTGTAAAATTTTTACTCTAGTTTTTTTTATTTTTACCAGCTGTTTTGTTGCTGCAGATTTGCTCATTTGGGGTCGGCCACTGAGCGACGTCGCTTAGCAATATAACATGTTTTATTTTCCTGAGCGAATTTCTGTTCATATGAGAAAAAATAAAAATTGCTCGCTAAGTCGCTATTCGATCAGTGTGTGGCCGACTCCTAAGATTTAATTTTAATATTTCAGCAACAGTTAGTTGCCAGTCGAGTATTAATGACTATTTTTTTAAAGGCACCAATTCTGAACATTTCGTCTAGGTTGTATTTTTTACCTGCTTCAGCTTTTCCTGTTATTTTAAACACATTATTATATCCTGAACGGTGGTACGAGATATGTTAATTTCTTCGTATGAATGGCGTGCTGATTTGTCGTCCATATGATGGTTAAAGATTAATCCCCGAATCTTTTTTAAAACCAATCTATATCGTGGCTTGTTTTACCGAAATTTTCGAATATCAATTTGAATATGAATTTAAACTTTGTCGAAGTTTTAATTTTATTGAAATATGTTTTGTACTGTTATGTTATTAACCATTTTTGAACCTGCTTCAGTGGGCGAATTTATTTGTTTTTCTATAAAAAAATTGGTTGTGAAAAAAATACAAAAAAATTTATTATGTATCATTAATTTAAATATAGTTATAATATACTCATCCACATTTCGGTGATTCCATGCCAAAAGGCACACTTTTCTGACATCACTATTTTTGAAACTTCTGAAACTTTTTTGGTGGATTGTTCAACTGAAAAATATAATAACTGCGTTTTTTTATTTTGCAAGTTAATTTTTTTTGCAAAGTTATACACTCTCAAAAACATAAAAAATAACAAAAAAACTAAATGGGTACATGTATTTCAACAGCTCTATCTTCTAAACTGTAAGTCGCACAGACAAGAAACTCAGGTATAGTTTCGCTACCTTGAATGGATCTTTCTGGTGGTGTCATTTGTTTATAGTTTTTTAATAGAAAAAAGTTTATTTTTCTTATCCCGAAATTTACCATCATATTTTTCAAAGTCGACGCAACAACTTTTTCGACTTTTTAATATAATATCGCATTGACACATTCATTTTTAAGGTTTACGCAAAATTTCAAGTTGGATCTCCAACGATTGCTATTTGTAATGATTTTTTAAAAAAATGCCTATTTTAGTTTTCCTATATTTGTATATCGAAAATTTTATTTTGATATAAAAAAAAATTATTGTTCCTTACTTTATATATAGGTACATTTGCAACCAATGAATCTTGTGACCATCCTAAAAAAAATTTTTTTGTATGTATTGACATGTGCACTGCGACTCAACGAATCAAAGTTCAGCTCCAAACTTCAGGTCCTTAAAAATTTTATAATTGAGTGTCAAAAAACTTAAGAACAATTAATACTGAATTGTTTTCATCAAAGCAGTTCTTACTTATTTACAAGGCCATTAGATTGGTATCTTAATTAAAACTATGCAGCTTAAGCACAGAAATAGTTGTACAATTTAAGAAAATACAAGTATGGAAGATTAAACAAAAGCGCATTCAATTGATCCTTTGAGTCGTAAAACACATGGCCATCAATTTGGAGCATATTCATTTTTTATGATGATCTATTTGAAGGGCTTACTTCAAACCAAAGAGTTACTGCATATATAAAATAAGGAACAATATATTTTTTACATTAAAATTAAATTATCTGTATACAAATATATGAAATCTTTAGCAGGCATTTTTTAAAAAATTCATTAAAAATAGCAATCGTTGGAGATCCAACTTAAAATTTTGCACAAACCTTCAGAATGAATGCCTACATACTACATATTATTAATATGGTGAAAAACTTGTTGCGCCGACTGTGAAAAATATGATCCTATATGGTCCTACTTACAGTTTAGAAGATACAGCTCTTTAAATACATGCATCTATTAAATTTTTGTATGATTTTCAATGTTTTTGACAGTGTATAACTTTGCAAAAAAAAAATTTCGCAATAATAAAAAAAACACAGAATATGTTTTTTTAATGTGAACTTCTAACCTACAAAGTTTCAAAAAAATCGGAAGCACTAAGGTCAGATTTTGATAAAAATTTGACGAATTGATATGGAATTACCGATTTGTGGGAACATAAAATAAATTCGAAACTTAACAAAAATAATTGAATAACATATAAAATAATACTTTCTTAAAAAAACAGAAAGTGTGATACTTAGTTTTAATTGAAAATCAAACTTTTTGCAATATGAAAACATTACAAACCTTTTCTTTTTATCTCTTTTAGTGCTACGATTTGCTGAGACCAGATGTCATACTTGAGTTGGCCTGGAAGCATAACATCATGGACTTTGCCATGCCCTACCTAATACAAGTAAACATTGTTGCTTCATCTCTTATAACACTAATTTAATTTACTGTTTTTTTTTCTTCACAAATTCCAGATCATCCGCGAATATACGACAAAAGTCGATAAACTCGAACAAAACGAAGCGCAACGCGAAAAAGAAGACGATACCGTCGAACATAAAAACATTATAACAATGGAACCACAGCTGATGATTACAGCCGGTCCAACAATGGGCATTCCACCACAATACGCCCAAAATTATGCACCTGGTTATGCGCCAAACATGGCATATCCAGGCTATGGAATGTAGGCATCTTATAAAATCAACAACTTTAGTGCATTCGAACCATAAGTATTTATAAATAAATACAGTTAAAAAAATAATAAACAACAAAAAACCACAATATTCCCCTCCACTAAACAAAACAAAATAAAAAAATATCTTTACATAAAAGAAATGAATAAATTTAATTTTTTTTTTATAAATATAAGTGTAAAAAACAAACAATCAATACAACAACAACAACAACAACATCAACAAAAACAACATCAACATTTATCAATACGTACACATACGCCAACTACAGCCACCAGCACAATTCGCGCCCAAAGAAAGTTAGCACTTTAATTAATGTTTCAAAATTAATGAATTGGCCGATAATTTAAACAAACAAAGTAAATATTAAGTGTGCATGTGTTTATAACAACTTTTATGACCAACAACTTGAAACAAAAGGAAGAACAAAAACACTTACCAATACAAAAGTTACAGGCATCGGGAGCTGCTCGCCGTTGCTTAGTTTGTTTGTTTTGTTTGCTCACTATTCGACTTGATATATTTTTGGTTAGTTCACTTTTATTTTTCTATTATATTTTAAATTTACATTCATGCCATACACTTTAAAGCTCTTCATTTAATTTGTCTTCTCGTTTTTGTTTTCTTATTGCAGCTACAAATAATTTACAAGAAGCAACAAAAAAAAAGCGTTGTTCCAGCTTGCTCACGTATATCATTATCATCGTTGTAGTTGGCAACGGCAAGTTCATGCAAATTGATAGTTTAATGGATTCGATGAAAACTAGACATAAACAAAGTTGAATTTAACTAACTTTATTCATATGCTAGCGTGTAGTTATTGCAACTTTACAAACAAAATATTTTTAAATATAGCAAAGAATTCAAAACATAATGACTGTAACATTTCTTGTTGATTGATTGATTGTAAAATTATATAAATTTAATAAAAAAAGAGAGATATAATTAAAACAGCAAGAACAACAACACAAACCAAACACTGATATAAAACCATTCAACAAACATTCTTCATTGATGATAACATTGTAAAACAAACTCTTACAAATAATGTAGCAAGTTTTAACAGTTAAAATTTATTTAGGATCTATTATTTTCAAAAAAAAAAAAAAAAAAAAAAAAAATACAAAAAAAAGCAAGAAACTGTATTAATTAAACATTTTATTCTCCTTCAATTTATGCCTGATATTTATAGTTATATACAAATGAAATAAATTACATATTATTTTTGAATGTTTAATTAAAGGCGTAGTAAAAGTAATATTAAAGCGAAATCAACACAAACAAAAACAAATTCAATTTAAAACAATATATAAAATTAAAGAAAAATATTTACATTAACAAAACCACATTTAACGGTAAACAAAATTAGCAAAACAAGTTCAATGAAGTATATTTAAAATGCGTTCGTTAAATCTGAATCGTAATTAGGTTTATATTATTTTTTATTAAATAATTATATATTGTCTATTATTTTTATTGATTTTGTGTAATTGCTATTATTATATATTATTAAAGATACTACATACATTAAAACAAAATACTAAATTAAATATGTTTTTTTTTTTATTCAAAGTAAAAATGCAGTTCAGTGTTAGTCACCTCATCGTGGGTTTTGCAGTTTAAGCTAGCAAAGAGCACATCTTAAAGTCCTATCATAATAAGCACGTTTCATCATGTTTTGAACCTATTTAATGTTTAAGCCGCAACCCAGTGCTGTCGGGATATTCATTCATTTATTTTTTTAAAGTTTTTAAAAAATTAAAATGTAGGCTAGCAAGAATTTTCTTCAGCCAGTTTTAACAAAAACTTTAATATTTTGTTTCAGGTATTGATTAAAGTTTTACAAGCATACAAGAATTGAAATCCTGTTTCTACCCGATCATGTTATTCCCGCGTATTAATCCGAATCCTTTGGAAAAAATCCTCTTATTCTGAACGATCGAGAAAAAGTAAACAAAAAGAGAACTAATTTCGAAATCAGCTATTTTGCAAATGAAAATAAAAGTTAGTCATTTCTCTGTTGTTGGGATTTATGCTAAAAACTTGTTTACAAAATTTTAATATTTAAAAAAGTTAACATGAACAGCAGAATCTTTCAAATAATAGCTTAAGAAGTTGATGATAAAGAGAAGCATGCACCAAAAAAAGGTTGTGAAAATGCAGTCCTTGTAAGTACCTTATATTTTGCCTGAGTCCTTGTAAGTACCTTATATTTTAATTTTTTGTTAAAATTAATCAATTTTGCTCATTTAATGATTTGATTTGTATTATAAAGTATTTTGGTAACTAATTTATGTTCTATGTGAAGCCTAGTTGCCGCAAAACAGGCAATAAACTTAACATAATTTTAGAATATATGAATGAATATAATCTTGACGAGTCCATAAATTTTTTTTTTATTTAGAACTGTTCACTGTAATTTCTCAGTCCGTGCCATATAGCCTCATATTTGCGAAAAACTCGGCGTACCCTTGATATACAAGGACTTAAAAATACTTCGAAATAACAGGAATAGGGAATAGATATTTCTGTAGTTTGGACTCAAGTGACCTAGAAATCTACAAAAATTTGCTTCTGGAATTTCTTAATCTCTCAGCTGTTTTATATAATGAATATTTAGGCAATGTTAAGCTGACAATATTGTCTGTTCCAAAGAGATTTGGGGATTCATAAATACTAAGAAAAAAAATCTGATGAATTTCCTTTATCCTTCAAAGCTTTTAATGGATTTACGGACGATCCTTCTATAACACGGTGCGGCGACAAAATGGAGCGAAGTTTAAATAACTGGGAGATAATGTTATTCTTCTGGTAGGTTTTGTCGAATAAAAGTGGCTATACTTGAAATTTGCCGAACACCCCCAAAATCTGGACTAACGGTTTAAAATCGATTTTGTCTATCTTTGTCCACTTTTTGGTCTATAACTTTGATGGTTGCCAACCGATTTTAAGAATTTGGACTTTTTGCCAATCTTTTCAAGAAATATTTTTGCTCAGACTCGTTTAATCCTGATGAAGGATAATTTGACCATATGAAATCTTCGCCCAGGGCCCCTTTGGAATCTATATCCTTTAGCTCTGAGTATATTTTAAAGTATATTGGCACAATCGATAGGGATTTTGGCGCTGGGCCCGATAGAATTCGTGCAACAATGTTAACTCAATGCGGTTCCGTTTTGTGTCAACTTTGCTTTATTATTTAATTAATCAATTACAGAATTACAGTTAATTAGAATTACAATTACAGTTATTTTTCGGTTGTTTTTTTTGGAAAAAATCATTTATAAATCGTATATATAAAAAGTTGCAGGTTGTTTAAATTTATAGGCCCATCGCTAAGCTTTCGTCGATACCCAAACTTTTTGAGCGAATTGTATACGATCGTATTAAAATTCATTGTGGGGAAGTCATAACAACTCTTTAGCATGATTTTGTTTATTCAAGATCCACTGTGTCTAATCTTCTCGTTTTTTTTCATTCTGTTTTAATTCAACGAAATCTGGTAACCATGATTTAATTTTATTCAAACAGAAGGTAATGTGAATTCTGCAATATTTTGTATGCTTGATAAAATCGTATTTGACTTAATCCTTGGTCAATATAAAAATTTAAAATTTTACTGTGAAAAATTAGAATACTTACATTTTTTTGTTGCTGGTGACCGTGGCATGCAGGTTTAATGTGTGTGGCTTAGCATGCTCGGAGCCCGAGTTCGATCCCCAGTTGCGGCGAAAAGGGGTATGTTCGAGCTGCAAACACTGCGGCTGTGTTGCATGATTTGTCAAAGCATCACGTTCTATGCAAATTTCTGGCAACATTGGCCAAAGCAAAACGTTCTAGCGAACAAAAATTTTACATTTGATGCGCAGGAAATGCGAAAAAGCGGCAACACAAAATTTTTTTCTGCAGAATAATTCTGCATGAAGAAAAGTAAGACAAATGTTTATTTATTTTATTTTTTATTATTATTATTGGCCACGTATATAAATTTACTAATAATTCAATCGGAAATGCGTGAAAATTATATCACCAGGATTTAATTGAATGGTTTTAAAAAAAATTCTTCTCTTCTAAAGTCTCTTAATTCTTGTTTCTTCTAATTTCAATAACAAACTTTTATCATTTTCTATGCTATACAAAATTAAACTTGTACAAAAATCTATTCTTGCTTTAATTTATGGAAATTGTGCAAAATACGCGCAGAATATAAGCAAAGTATCAGCTGAGCATCTGCAACAGTGTTGCAGGCGTGTAGAAAGGCCGCAGTATTGCCGCATTTATTGAGTGCCTCTTACATATCCAAGTTTTTTCAATAACAAAATTTTTTGATCGGTCACCACCTCTTTGCAGGCAATGGAAAACCTCAGAGGGTAAATAATGCCATGGCAAACCTCAGAGAGTAAATAATCCCATGTAAAGCTTCTTGAGAACATGAACTTTAGCCGTTCGGAAACGGCATAAAAAATGTAGGTCCAGTTCTCGGTCAATTGTGTGCAAACATTTAATAACACACACAACACAATTGATCATAAGAAGCTCGGTCAAAGTCCTTTCAAGAAGCTTTATGAGACATTATTATTAAATAATCATTAGCATTATTATTAAAGAGGCGATGGCCGAACACAAAATTTTATTTCTATTGAAAAAAACTTCCGAGGTGAGGATTGAACTCGGGATTCGATTGAACTACGACCGCCATAAGTAGTTAACACCAAACAATTAAATGTCTTCAAAATTCCTTGATTCCAAACATAGATAGTGTCTTATTTTTTTAATTTCAATACTGGATTCACACCATTATTTTATAAATAGTATTGTTTTATTGCTACTAATGATATATCTAGTAAACATTTTTGTTTTCATATCTAGTAAATAAAAACAAAAAATTCAGTTCTATCCGATAATCTTTATTTTCACACAAAAAAAAAAAAAACAATTATTTACATTTATTTTTAAACGTTATTTTTCCAAATATTACCTGCAATTAACTACAATTCCAATTTTCAATGGCGCCTTCGAGCAACTCGAGTGGTATTTGGCGAATGACGCGAATAATAACGAACCCAAAGGAAAATATTTCGAGGTAATATCGCACAAGGCTTTATGCGTTGATGTACTCAACTGGGAGTAGCTTGCTACAAGGTTTGACCAAGCACTTGAAATCTGGTACCACGGAAAGTTAGCGGCCCCTGGCTTTTGTCAGCCTGAGCTGGACTTTCGTTGTTGCTGTGTGTTTACTGGGTGCTGGGTGTTTTATATATCATCCAAGGTTTTGATCAGCGAAGCAATCATAAGCATCTTGCAAGTATATGTCCGAAAATCATTATCACCTTTTCGCTAGTGGTATTCGGCATAGATTTTGGGAAGCATGATTCCATTTATTCCTAGTTGTGTCATTGAACTGTTACCGCAAAGGATTTCAATAGGATTTTTCGTATTAACCCGTATTTCTTGATGAAGATACTAAATCCAGCTGCCAGATGCTTGATCCAGAACGGTGTTCGTCTTCTTCAGCTGCCCAATCCGCATCCAAGTAGTCAATTATTTCTTTATTGCTGTCTTTGTGAAATTCCAACTTCAAGATTTTTTACCTTGGAGAGAGCGAAATACTCGCTTTACCACGTTCCAGTCCGCTTGACACGAATTTTTGCCAAACTTACCGAAGTGATTTACTGCGAGAAAAAGATTCGAAAAAACTGCCTTGCGAAGCGAACATAAAACTTACTATAGCTTCTTTATAGGGAACTGTAGAAATTTCAAGAATTTCCTTCTGTTCATTTGACGACATATTTTAATTTAATTTTGTATTTGCATCTAAATGCGTCTAAACGGGATTGCACATACCAAATTGTTTCAAAATCTTTTATATGTAATGTTCTTTACTAATGCTTGTTTTATCAAAAATTTTGTCGATTTTCATTCCGAGACAAAATTTAGCTCAAAATCAAGTTTAAAGTTCCAAGCCAAAATCGCTTGTCTTGCCCGTATTGCGTTGGCATACCTTTGGTGGTTGCTTCAGGTCTTCAAAAACTTCTGGTTCACTTTGAAGAAACGCAGTGATCTTTCAGTCCACGTTTCATTTTCTTGCAACGAACTAAATTCTTCTTGCATTACTTTCAACCATAATTCTTTATCGTCTCGCTGCTTTGCTGGTTTCGTTGGCAGAATCTGGATAGTCGTTGGCTTTAACTATGTTACACATGCAATTGTATTATAAATTCTTTATTCGTTCTGACTGACGAAGCAGTGGTTCAGCAATCTGCTCAGTTATTGTCTCAGCACTCTCTTCATCAAAGTTTATTAAATCGCTTTTGCACTCATCTACAACGAATTCTGCACAGCAACTGTTCTCATCCCCAACGACTTCTAGATCTCTGCTGCTCTTATTTCCTACTTCTTTCGTATCGCCACAAGCGGAAGATAATGATTCCTCAGCGGCTGCTGGATCTTACTAATTTTTTTTAGAATTAGTTTGAACGTCATTACCAAGAATCTCTGCACGTTCTTTGCCCATTAGAAACTGCATCCAATCTGCATCATTATCGAGCCGTCATTACCAAGCCCTTCTTTAGTTAGAATCTCTGCACGTTCTTTGCCCATTAGAAACTGCATCCATTCTGCATCGGTCTTCTCTACAAATCCATAAAAAGTATCTTTCAATATTTCACTGCGACTGATTTGAAACTTCACCGATTTTGGATTATATACCCGGTAGCCCTTGAATTTCTGCGTATCCAATGATAAACATTTTACCGCTTTGTAGTCCCACTTCTGGCGTTTATGTTTACTTACTTACTAAGATGGCGCTTACAACCGTTGATCGACCGCCTCGTCTACAAATTTTCGCCAGCCTCTTTTGTCGTGCGCTTGCTGGCGACAGTTGGAAACTCCAAGCGTTGTCAGGTTATCCAATCTCTTGGCCTTTCCAACGGAGGTACGATCTTCCACGTCTGCGTTGGCCGCCGCTAGGAACCGAATCGAATAATTTTTCGCTGATGTTTCGTCGTTTATTCTCTCGACATGACCTAGCCAGTGAAGCCACTCTATTTTAATACGCTTGACTATATCGATATCGGCATATAGCTCATACGGCATATAGCTGTGGTTTCATCTTATTCGGTACTCGCCATTGACCCACAGATCTTGCGAAGAATTTTTCTCTCGAACGCTCCCAAACTCTTTTCATCAGTGCTGCTCAACGTCTAGGTACGTGATGCATATAGAAGGACGGGCATGATCATTGACTTATAGAGCGTCAGTTTTGTTCGTCGAGAGAGAGAGCTCTGCTTCTCATTTGCCTACTGAGCCCAAAGTAACACCTGTTGGCAAGAGTTATTCTTCGTTTAATCTCAATACTGATATCGTTGGAGGAGTTAATGCTGGATCCCAAGTAAACAAAGTCCTTCACTACCTCAAAGAAGGGTTGTTAGCAGTGACGTGGTTTCCAAGACACTGGGACTGTTTGTTTGTTGACACTAGATACTTCGTTTTATCTGCTTTTATCGGCGTTTCTGTTTAGGCATATGAAAAAGAGCAAGACAATTGAACACTTTTAAATGTGATACGTTTGGTTTCTTACCTTGCCATAATTCCTCAGGAATGCACGCCAGGTTCTTGTGTGGGTACCGGCTCTCCAAATAAACCGCCGTCTTAATTGCTTCAGCCCAGTACTGCTTCGGCAAATTCGCATACGCCATCATAATTCTTGCCGTCTCCACCTTGCATGTCCAGTTCATGCATTTAGCAACACCATTTTGTTCTGGTTGAACGCAACCGTTATTTGATGCTGAAAACCTAGCACTCTAAAGTCAGCCCAACATCGTCATTAATGTGCTCCTTGCCGTTGTCCGAATTTGCTTCTCCGCAAATGCTATAAGCTCTTCAAAATGCTGCTTAACTATTGCTTTTTATTTGAGAAAATAAAATAATACGAACCTCGTGCGATCATCAAAAAAAGTCACAAAGTATTTGCTGCCGCGTTGGGAAAATTCCAATACATTCCTCTCCACAACAAAAGATTTTTCAGCAAATAGGAAATATTCTTGTACATATTTGTCCTGGTGAAACCTCGAGGGTAAATTATTCATTGAGCGGAAACACGTATTATATCGCATGTACCACGATTCTCCTTAAGTCCTGCACAACGCAAGGAATGAGGGAAAAATTTATCTCGCACCCCAAAAAAGTAATTCATTCTCTGCCTTGCCACCTAGTAACAACTTTATTAAATTCATATGAAAAAAAAATAACAAGCTGTCGCAATTGTTATAGCAACAGTTCAACAATAATTCAAGTAGAACAACAAAATTCCTTTTTAAAATTTATTTTTAATTTTTTGCTGATACAACACAAATAGTTATATATTTTATACCCTCCAGCTAAGAAAACTTAGTAGAACTAACTGCCCAAACATGCCACGCATAACACCAACTACTAAAATTGATGTAATTGGCAATTTGGACCTGAGTCCGGAAAAAGCCGTTGGTGATTTTATCGAATCAAAACAGCAGGATGAATTCTTTGTGTAAGTTTTAATCGTCTTGAATAGCTTTACCCAACAAATCTTCGAAATGCTGTACATATTTCTATCAAAGCAAACCACCCAACTGGGACTCACCCGGCGATTCAATGCAACTGCTGCTCATACATAATGAACGCGAACATGCGGCCATGTTGCGACTGCAGGATGAGATGCTAGAGAATTCTAAGCGACAGGCAGCAAGCAATGCAAGTCGCATACGTGAACTCTACAAAATACAGGCTAAACTGCGAAAACGTTTCATCGAGGTGAATAGTTTCATCAAAGATTGCGAGGATAAAAAACGAGTGGCAGAAAAAAAAGTCGCCGAAGAGACACAATTGCATGAACAATTGCGTGCGGATATAAAACGATTCTCGGAATCCATCACTACATTGTCGGCATTTCAACAAGAGCTTAAGGCAACGGTGCAGGATTTTGAGCCGTATGAGCGTGTCATCGAAGAGGTGGTGGAAAAATGTGATATATTTGTGTCAGTTAAGGATTGCATGGATCGCTGCGATGCCCTGAGTAAGTTAAGCAAAGATTATTTTGCAAATTCTACAGCTAACATTTATTTCACAGTGTTGGCGCAGGTAGAAATATCACAATTGGAAGCGCAAAAAATACAAGAAATCGAAGAAATGCGCAAGAAAATGGTTTATGTCACCAATGAGGCGGCCCTAACGGTTTTGGGTCTACAAAATGATCTGGCCGAATTGGAACGTTCATTTAATGTAACACGTAATGAGTGTTTGAAATGGGAGAAAATCTTGGCAACTGCCAAAGATTTTGTTGCACACAACGATCTAAATAAGGATCGCGCATTAGATGGCATTAGAAATATGTACAAAATATTGTGCAAGCGTAGAAGTTAGTCTAAGAACATTATAATTCATAAACAGTTTTGTTTTTAAAACAATATTTATTGCAGACAAAGAGCCCATATATTCAAGGCAGGAGGTTGAAAAACAGCTGGATTTCATTAAGGACGAAGTAGAATTATTGCACGAAGTGCTTAAGAAATGTAGCAAGAAATCTGCCAAAGCCGAGGTGGAAACAAAAACCAAATGTTAATGGAACTAAAATTGAGCATGAAATGAAATGTTTGCAGTTAAAAATTTACTTTTGTATACATAAATATATTTTGAAGTTTTTTTTTTTTTTAAATAAACAGATAAAAGGAATTCAATATAATACTTGTGCCATTTAGCTAGACAGCTAGACATGGCATTATTTGGTATATGTTAAAAAAATATGACATTTATTTATAAAACACAAAATAAAACAAAGAATGTATGTACTTAGTTAATGCTATACTCGTAACTGTGCGACACAATAAATCGTTGATAAATTAAAGATAAAAAACTAAAACTACTTCACTACATGTATGTATGTCATTATAAAAAAGAAATTTCTTGCAAATCCAGTTGCATTTAACGTTTTGTACTCTCTAGCGTCTTTCAGGTTCAGAAAATCTGCAATAAAAAAAAATATATAGTTATAATTTGCGGCATTTTAATTTGCTATTTTTAATTTATTATAATTAAAGAAATACAATTAAAACAAAAATGTTTGTCCGATTTTCAGTTAATTGAATGTTGGTATTTTTTATAAATATATTATACTAGCAATACCCGGCGCGCGTTGCTACGCCTTAGGCCACGTGCATAGTAAACGCCAATTCAGACTGCCTGCCTGTGTCCGCAGAGTGTGTGAAAAATCGAGAGAGATAGATATTTGTATCTCAATTGTTCACACAGATTTCAGCTTGCCTGTCTGTCTGAATCGGCGTTGAAAATGCACGCAGCCTTAGACAAACACATGTACTTCATCTGTGACTTCAGAACCTATTCGATCAAAAATGTAGCTTGTAGGGGAAGGTGCACCCACTTGACCAAAGCTCAGACCAGTTTTCTATAAGAAGGACATTACCAAATGGCAACTCCATTCGGAATTTCACTGATCACCGATTTTTATTTCCAATGCTATTTGCTATTAAAAATTTGGCTTGTATGGGCGGATTCACACCCCGTTTTCCAATGCCCGTGCTATATTTCTTGTCGAAAGACATTTCCAAAAATTAAATTTATACTGAGTTTAAATATTATGAAACATTAAGTACCACAGCTATTCGATATTAAACATTTAAACTATGTTGATGGTGTCACGACCCAATTTCCAATGCTTGCTGAATTTTTTCAGTGGATGGACACGACTAAATGTTATATTCCTTCCGAGTTTCACAAATTTGTGACTTATGTTTCTTAAATTATACTGAAAAGTTTGAATGCCCTTAAAAGTGTCACGCCCCTTCTGCAACGGCTTTAAAATTTTACCAGTAAAACAGCACGTGAAAATTGAGGTCAAATACAGAATTTTGGAGCTGTGCAACATGTAATTCTAAAGCTATTCGATATCGATGCCAAACTTCACAGGAGCGCTCTGCAGACTTTGCTAGAGTTTCCCTGAAAATTTCATAACAATTGGTTTAGCGGTTTTGAAGTCTACTTGTACATACAATCATTTTAATATACAAAGAAGATGTTAACAGCTTGTTTAAAATATGCTTAACTTACGCATCCTTTAAACACTAAAATATGCGTCAAACATATTCTTCTTCTGTTTGGAAGAAAATCGAAAATCCAACTAAATTAAAGAAGTTATATTGGTATTCCTCTACATTTATGGTCATCATTTTGTTACAACTTCATTTCATAGTACCAACCTATTTGATTTTAAAAAAGACGTTGGAAAATAAAAACAAAAATTATTTTCTGATGCGTCCAATATAAACCTATTGAAAAGTTTAAAGGAAATCTATTTTATAAGGTTGTATGCATGAACATAATTTCTGCGCAGATGAACACAAACAATTACATATCAATGCGACATTTCAGATCGTACTGAGATCCTCTGAGAAGCATTTGAGCATATGCAATGGAATATTTGTATACTGAAATAACTACAACAATAAAAAATTTCATCCCCCATTTCATGGTAAGATTTTAATATATTTATATTTCTCTCTGAGCAAGAAGTTGACTGCAAATAAAGTAGCTAGTGTTGCCATAAAAACAAATTTTAAATCTGAACTATTGTATAAAGCTTTCAATCCGTCGAGATTGTGTTATTGTCGATGAATAACATTTGCAATAAATAACAAAATAATAATTTGGTTATATATCAGGCATAAGAGGAAAAAGATTTTTTGACTGTAAATATGTATAAACAATTCAAGTCTGAAAACCATAACAAATACGATGTCAGATTGTTGGCAACACTGCTCAACAGACCAAACTGAGAGCAACTCCCGACACAACATGGCAGCCGTGCTGAGTTACTCTCACAGCCAGAGCTTAAGCATTGGTTTTCTGCTGCTTGTTGTGCTGCTTGTACAGCATTAGCATGAATTAAAAGACATGAATTCTTAAATAATTAAAGAAAAAGTTTTGTAAAAAACGTAGTACCCTATTTTAATTTCGCTTATCATAGCAATTGAATAGTGAAAAAATTATAAAAATCGGTTCAGCGGTTATTGAGAACACGTCGCCGCAAATCCGTGAGTCTCCTTTTATATAATAGTATAGATAAAGGGCGTCGGGTCATTTACAAGAAAAAGACGCATCCGAAACGGACCACATAGAAAAAGTTCAATTTTTTAGACACATTTTTTTTCATTTATTTCATCGCAATGAATGAAATAGATTTTTGTCAGAAGATTTTTATTACTTCACAGCGCCGTCTTAAGGTTACAAGGTGCCCGGAAACAATTTTTCTCTAGGAGCGCTTTTACAAAAAAATATTTCAAAACTATCCATATTCCAGCATACAGCGCATCAATGAGAAATGAATGAGATTCACGCGGTATACTTCAATTTTTTTTTCACGCGTCTTTTTGTCTTGAACAATCTTACACTGCGTCCATGAGTGCAAGGAATCACTCGCGAGTAGAGAATACATGTAATCTATGAAAATTTAAAAAATGGACCATAAGCAGTTGCGTGACCACACTTACAAGTGAAAGTTAATGCTTGCATACTTTTAGGATATCCAGAAAAGTAACATTAAATTGATCTTATTTTGAATTTTGAGCAAGTCGATAAACGTTATAAAGGACCAAGAAAAGTAATAAATACGAATATTGGTTTAATGAAAAGATAGACTTTTTTCAAATAGATGACCTTTTTCCTTATAAAATTATAGTACAACTTTGATAATTCTTTTCGAAGAAAATCATATTTAACATGTCAGCGGTAAAAGAAAGAGTTCATAATATCGATTTTTAAAAGAAGCATAGCGAATGATATGAAACTTGTAAAAAAAAATTCTCACTTTTTACGGAATTATGTTATAGTAATTAGAATTAAATGTTTAATAAGTAAAAAATTACTTTGAAATTATTCTTATTTTATTCTTTATATTTTTAATTCTTTATTATTTATATTTTCAATTGTTATTTTTTATAATTTTGAGTTTTATATTTTAAGTTTTTATGTTTCAATTTGTATTTAAAAAAAATATTATTTTTATTTTTAATATTTTTGCGGCTGTATTCATAAAAATATATTAGCCTCTTAATTTAAGAGGTTAATAAGAGTCTTTAAGAGTCTCAATAAGCCTTTATACGAAAAAATATAAAAAAACATTATTCATAAAAGTCAATAAACGACAGAAACCTTTTATAAATGAGAAACCTTCAATAAACCTATGATAAAGCTAACCTATAAGCGTTTATACTGCTTCTACGGTGAGAGTTAAAATTTATGAGAGAAAGAATTTCTGGAGAATCGAATACACCTGTAATAAGTTGGTGTAAATATACGATATCTGCACAGCTCCTTCGCTCACTTAATGACTGCATTCTTAATAGTTTTAAACGATCCTCATAAGGAGGAAGGTTTAAAATGCCAGTTCCACTTAAGCTCCTTAGAGCAAACCGAACAAAACATTTATGGATCTTCTCTATTCGTTTAACATGCACATTACAACTTGGAGACCAGGCCAGACTTGACTTGCTTACTCCAAGTCAGGACGCACAATTGCATAACACAACGTTGTAGTTTTAATCATGCTATTGAATTCTTTGACCCAGTGTTTTATAAATCCAAGCATTGAAGACACCTTTTTAAAATATTTTGAATATTAATGTTGAACGATAACTAAGGATCTATGCATATACCAAGGTCTTTGACCGCATCTACACGACTTAAAGCATCATATTTCTATATTGTAATCAAATATTAAATTATTTCTTTTTCGCGAAAAGGTCAAAAAGGTTGGAGTAAGTTGGAATTATATTTAGAATTTATTTTTCTGTGTATTTTCATATCGTCTGCATAAATCAGCAGAGTGTGACGTCATTAATTGCTAAAATAAACTAAAGTGGGCAAAGGAAGTGGCTACCTTGAGGAAAACTTGATGCAGCAATAAATTCAGAAGACAACACCCACGGAATCGTATTTGATAAGATCTCTCAATCAAATACGATTTTATCCAGCATACAAAATATTGTGGAAATCCCATTAACTTTAGTTTGAATAAAATTAAATCGTGAGGTAATTTATCAAATGCTTTGCTAAAGTCAGTGTTAATACAGTCAACCTGGTTACCAGATTCCATTGAATTTAAGCAGAATGTTATAAAATCGAGAAGATTCGACACAGTGTTTTTTTCATTAACAAAACCATGCTGACGAGTTGATATGACTTCCCTACAATGAATTTTAACAAGATTGTATACAATTCGCTCAAAAAGTTTGGGTATCGACGAAAGCTTTACGATGGGCCTATAATTATTAACATCATTCCTGCAACCTTTTTTATATATAGGACTTATAAATGAATTTTCCAGAAAACTTGAAAATAACTTTCTTTTATTGATTTGTTTATTATTTAACAAACAGAAAGTGGTTAACAATTGAGTTAACACTGCGGCAGGAATTCCATCGGCGGAAGAATTCCATCCAGCGCCAAAATCCTCATCGATTGTCCCAATTTACTATAAAATATCCTCAGAGGAAGAAAATAAAGAAAAGAAATGAAGAAAATATATTTTAAAGTGACCCTGGGTGAAGAGTTCATGTAGTCAAAGTATCCTTCTTCCGGGTTAAAAGAATCTGAACAAAAAGATTTCTTGAAAATATTGTTAAAAAGCCCACAAATTATAGAAGGGTCGTCCGTAAATCCATAGAGTTTTGAAGGAAATCCATCCGATTTTTCTAAGTATTTATGAACCTTCAACATCTCTTTGGATCAGACAATATTCTTAGCTTAATATTGTCTAAATATTCATTATATAATACGGCTAAGAGATTCTGACATTTCAGAAACAAACGTTTGTAGGTTTCTTGGTTAACATATTTATTAATTTTAGTTAAGAGTGTGTACAATCTTCTTCTTATTTATGTATCTGGTTTCCATTCCAATAGTTTTTTTATTTATTTCAAACTTTTGATATTTTGAAATTTCTTTGCAAAGTTGTAAACAGCTGATTTTAGGCAGTTTGACACTTTCACCGTTTTTGCTAGAAGAAATTTCTCCGACAAATAGCCGATACACATTGACTGCAACCTGCGACGAACAACAAACGTCAAAAAATAGAACGCATGTCTTCTTATGTAAGTGTAATTTTTGCCTGCAGCACGACAAAGAGAGGATTCGACGACAAATGTTGCAGCCGCAGACTTCAATCAATTTCTAATTTGACAGCCGACAAAAAAGTACTCTGAAGTTTGTTTACGTTTTTGTTTTAATTATATTCAAGCTAGCTGTGCGTTTTTCGTTGTGTGAATCTTGTGATTATTGTTTTGATTAATATAGTTTGAAAGCGAGTTAACAAATTAAATAAACTTCATCAGAAATACAAATATACAGATAGTTGCTGTTGCAATCATTATAATCAAGTCGTCGAGAACACTGCGACAATTCTCTCTGACGACTAGGTTTCGTTTTGTCGGTGGACGCAGGTTGCAGTCAATGTGTATCGGCTAAAAAACTTGCAACTTTCTTTTACCATTTTTCGAGTAGTGGAACGCTGTTCAGACTAAAACGTGCAAAACTAGTAAATTGGAATAAAACTTTGGAGTACGGGAACAGACCCTTTTATTTGAACAATACAAAAATTTTTAAATGTTTTGATGTTTACGTCAAAGTTTAAGAAATTTTACTACTCTCTTTTAACCTCAGTTTATTGTGGCATTTTAATTTTGTAGTTTTAGTTATTAATTTTATTATATATTATTTTTATTTTACATTTTTATTAATCAATTTTCAAAATGATTGTTTTAATAAATTTGCTTAATTTTAATTTAACATGTAAATTAAAAATTAATATTTTTTTTTAATTTGTTGACTTTTAATTCCTTTTTAAATGAAATTAAGTTTGGAAACTAAGTTTTTATGACTTACCTATGAATTTTAATGAAATCTTTAGATATAATCGACATGTCCTGCGGTGTTAAAAATGAGTATTGTCGGTTTGGCTTTTTTTCACCCTCATATATAAGTAAACGTGTCATATGGTCCCGATTTACATCATCCTTAAATAATTAGACGGGGAAAAAATAGTCATAAGTTAAAATTCCTTTACATCAAAATAATGTTCAATAATGTTTAAGTTACCGTAAAAACATCATATTCATCTAAAAAGTAAAATGGATGATCCACACATGACCACAAGGACATTAAAAAAGCTATTGTAGAATAGGAACGTTCACCACCTGATAGCGCACGCGTACTAGAGACAGCATTTTCTAAATGATTATCTCTGGGCACAACGGAGACTGATAATGTTTTTTCATGATGATTCACCTCTATCGAACCAACAAAGCGGCGAATCTTCAGTATGCGCTGAAAGGAAAAATAATTTCACATTAATGCATCACATAGAATATATTTGGCGAATTTCTGCAAAAGGGAAGTTAGTAACACAAAAATAAACATTATTGTTTTGTACAATTTAAATTTATAAAGCCTTAAATTGATGCTTACAGTGAAAGAAAACTGAAGCAGCATCACCATGTGTTGTTTAAGCTTCTTAATGACATCACAGCGTTTATTTCGCGATTTATTTAGCTGCAAGAAAGAGAAATAATTCATTTTTAAAATATTAGTCTTTAACACAAATACCTAAAATATGAATTGAGAACATGGGTGGATGAAGGTGATATATTGCATTTTCGGATATTTGTTATGTGCATAAAAACAATTTTAAAACTAAAAACAACCATGTTTGTGGCTATTTTAGATATTAACTACTTGACAAAGTATGATTTGAAATAGATTTCAGTACAAATATGAAACTTTGAACTCAATTTTTTCGAAACTATATTATTGTGACATATCACCTTCAACGACTTATGTCTTCAACTATTTCTGGTTTTATGAATAGTTATTTGTTTGCTTTTTCTGTTGCATTATTGGTCGGAAAAGGATAAATATTAATTTTTCAATAAAATCTTTCGTTATTTTTTACAAGTTTTGGGAATTATTCAAATGAATGATTACAATTTTGAAGGCATATTTGTGGTAATTTTTATAAAATAGTTTATATTTATAAAGTAGAAGTTAATTTTCTTCCTATACCATTTCAATAGAACATTTGAATCGTTCGTAATTGCTGATATCCACTTGCAAAGTATGATCTTTGGCTCTAATTTGCTCTGCCAATTGAGCAGGATCTTCAGTAATATTGACAGTATGCTTTAATCTAGCTTTAAGCTTTTGTATGACTGCCACTAGCTGTTCCTCGCTCATTTCTGTGGATAAACGTTCGCCATGTTGTTGTGCTTTTTCAATTGCCTTGGTCATTGTCTGCAGTTTGTTACTTTTTTCGAGCTGTAACAATTTGTTTTAATAATTAAAAAAAAAATAGATTTTTTTAAAACAGCAAACCTCAAATTGATTGATTTCCTCAGTAATGCGCTCAATTCTTATTTCATTGGTCTTAACACTATTGGATAAACTTCGCAACTTTGTGCGTACCTCTTCACAGGCACTCTAAAGAAATGGTTCAAAGAAAGAAAAGTTAAGAAATTTCTGATAGCATATTTTTATGTGCAGCAAGCTTAACCTTAATTTTATTGATTTCACGTTCAATAGCATACATTTCACTCTGCTGTTCTTTCATGGCAGTTTCTAGGCGACTTTTTTCACTATTGGCTTCGCTAAATTCTATTCTTTTGTCTTCTATTTTACGCTTAACTTCTTGTAATTTGTGATGATTTTCCTGAAGCTCTTTTTTCTAAAAAACAAAAAAAAAAAAAAAACAATGAAAGTATTAAATGTTTACATGCCAAAAAATCAATTTAATATCTTTAAATATTACCAATATATCAACTTCATTATATTCAGGATACTCGAAATTTTGATATTCCATAATCTTTTCCATGATCTCACGTTTTGTCGACTCGAGACGCTCAAGCGTTGCACGTTTCTGCTCCATACGTTTTATATCTTCTCTTAGTTGAGGTCCTAAAGCATTAAGTTCGGCTTCATACTTTACTATGCGTTGCTGACGTTCAATTTTTTCTTGTTCCAATTGACTAAAAATTTGTAAATAATTTCATATCGTCAAAGGCAAGAAAACTAATAAGCAAATTAACTTACTTTATGCGATCTTTAACATTTACTTGTATTAAAGATGCTGGTCGAATTTTTAACGAATACATGCGATAGTTTGGTTCCGGATAGTATTCCATACCTGGCTGTGGCACTATCACTTTGCTTAAGCGGCTTGGTACATTTTCTCTGTGCGATGTTATTTGCTCAGCAACTTCTTTGTTGTCAGCCAGCAGCACAGTTTCGATTTGCACGCGATCGATAAGACAATTCATGACAACTGGGTCGGAACATCTAATTTCGTGCATAAGTAAACGAGTGCCTCTAGGTGCGCTAACGCTGCCATTTTGCACATCATACACCTTAGCATATGTATATAGACAAAATTATTTATAAACTAACTTTCAAAATATAAAACATCTAAAACATACTAAAATAATTGCAAAACTAAATAACTTCTTGATTTAATTGGAAAGAAATTATTTGATAAAAACCTTAATCAAATTTAAAAACAGATAATTTAATTCACCTGCGGCATGAAGCGCGTCGTTATAATAACTGGATGATAATTAGGAAATTTACTTTTAAGTATGGCTTCTAACATATGACGATCTTTTGTGTTGCTCACAATGAAGGCCTTAAGTAGACCGCCAATTTGATTTTCCACCACATTACGATATTTACTATTCGGCACTTCGACATAGCTACCAATGGGACCACGTGGCATCTGTGAGAATTTACCAGCCCTATAGTACGTTTCAATTTCTCTCAACAAATGACTAACATCCTGACCATATATTGAAAGCTTATCTTTAGAACTGGCCTTAATTGTGCTGATATTTGATTGAAGACGACCTAAACAATGTAGAAAATTAACGCTACGAATATTATGCTCATAAAACATTTGAGAACTTACGAATTTCCTCTTCGATTCCACTGCGATGTCGTTTTAAATTGCCAATATTTTCTTCGTGTTGCATTTTGTTATCAAGAAATATTTTTAAATCTCTTTTGGCTGTTCCAATGATGGCATCATTATCGTCGAGCTTTTTTTTTAGTTCCACAAGTTCGGCTTCATTTTTACGTCGTGTTTCAGCAATATCTTCCATGTTGCTAAAAAAAATCAAATACCAGCGTTGAATACTTGAATTAATATTTTAAGGTTACAATCAAAAAACGTTGAAGAAGTCTCTACAAAATAACATCAGCACATTCCAATCTAGAACCATGATACAATCATGATCCAGAGCGTAAAAAAACATTTGTTTTGCAAGCAAACTGTAATGCTTGTTCGCAAACCACTTCTCAAGCGGTTGTTGGCTTTAGACTGAATCTATCGTAGAACACTCGTTGCTTTATTTTTAAATTCCGAAGCAATTTTGTTATATGGATAACTCGAGTTTGGAAACCCTAGATGTTTTTCCAAATAATCTTCTTCATTCCACTTCATCTCCTCTCCTTATTACGATCTGCAAAGCATCAGCAAATCAAGAGCTGCAGACCGTATTGGGAGCATTAAAAAAAGCCTTTATAAAGCAGAATTGCAAGAAGGCATTTGTTTGAAAAATAAATTAAAATTTTTAAAATATATTTTGCATGAAAATAATTTTGCAGCCTTATTTTGGTGATTGAAAATTGTAAATTTACTGACAAAGAAATATTTTATGTCATTTTTTTCATACATGGAATTGAAAATCCAAATATTTTTTGCATGGTTTTTTGTTGTTATCAATACCATTTCTGTTGTTTAGAACTATTTTCAAATAATGAGCTTTTAATTCCATTTAAGAATAAGGAATTTTTGCGCTTGTCAATAAATGTACAATTGTCAATCACCAGAATAAGGCTGTTATTATATTTATGACAAATGTCAATTGAATATTGTTGCCAAAAATCTTAATCACCGACATCTGTTGGAGAGTGGGCGAACTAAAATATATGTTCTGAACAATTCCGATTTAGATTTAAGAATTAATGGAAGTTTCGTTCTCAAAAATGGACACGGATCCGTTTGGAACCCTTTGAACCATGAGATGAATATGATGAGGATATGAACCATGAGATGAATCCGAAAAAGCTATTCGTGTTTTTGAGATATACGAAGAAGTAAGTCCATTTCGAATTCGAAACTGAATCTGAATTTTGAATTCTTTTCCGAAAACCATGTCAAGCAGGAAATTGTGAGTTATGTCGAAATGTTTTCATCGAACACGATACATAATTTTTCGATAAAGGATTACATTCTTGTTGATGTTGATCCTTGATGGTTGGTAAACTGTTTTTAAAACTGGATTTGTTGTCAAAATTATGACGACATCTACGTAAATTACTTGCTTGCGTAGATTCTTATAATTGTAATGTACATAGTATCTCTTTGTAACGTAATGTGGAAAAATATTTTTTCACAAAACAAAAACAAAACGATTGCTACAATTTTAAATTCAATACCACCTTTTCAATCGTGTAATCCAAGCTTAGTGCTAAAATCAAGAAAACTTTTTAAATCCAAAGACTTCGTGAATATATCTGCAAGCTGTTCTTTTATTTGAATGAGAACAATCTTGATAAGTCCATTTGCAACATTGTCTCTTATGAAGTGATGTTTGATATCAATATGTTTTGTTCGTTTACTTTCAGTGTTTTTCGCCATCCCAATGCATCCTCGGTTGTCTTCGTAAATGGTGACAGGTTCTTCATTAATCTCCTTAAGGTTTTGCATTACCCCTCGTAACCAAATCGCTTCAGAAGTCGCAGCACTTAAGGCAATACACTCAGCTTCGCTGAATGATGTTGCTACAGTGGGTTGTTTTTTGCTACACCATGATACAGTACATCGGTATACTTTGAATATAAATCCACTAACTGATTTTCGATCTCAAGTATCACTGGCCCAGTCAGCAAATCTGCAAATCCCACAATAGGGACATTTGAGTTTCTCTCAAAATTGAGGTATCTAACAATCCGCTTAAAGTTTTGCCAATGTATGTCAGATGGGTTCTGCTGATATCTACCCATATAGGCAACAGAATGACAGATATAGGCCTAGTAGTTTATCTGAATCAAAGTTATCGCTGTTTGCAGCAAGTTGCAGTCCTTTCTCCATTATATTCTTTACGGAGTAGCAATCTATCATACCAAATTTAGAAAGATTATAGATTGTTGATTTCTTGCTGCCGGTAATTCATAAATCATCTACGTACATAATTATAATCAATACATCTTCTCGACTTGACTTTTGAAATCCAAGTGACTCAACAAATGGTTTTAATTTGTCGTTCCAGCACCGTGTGGCTTGTTTAAGATCATAAAGCGATATTAACAATATAAATGCCGTTCCATTGTTTGCTTTAACACCGCCAGGAGTTGCTAAATAAATTTTCTCATATAAATCCCCGTGTAGAAAAGCAGTTTTGACATCGAGTCAGTGGCGTAGCGAGCATAACTGGCGCCCGGGACAAAATAATTTGTTGGCGCCCCCAATGAAATAATGAAAAAAATTATGATATATTATATATAAAAAAACTATCTATGTTTTTGAAAATATAAGTGAATTTCAATAAAACTAAATATAAACTAAAAAAATTTAAAAAAAGATGCCGAGAGCATTTGGCTACATTTGGCATTTTTGATTGGGGAACTTTTGACAAATGTTTGTTGTACGAGTACAAAGATCGAGTAACATCGAGATGTTACCAAATCATTTAAAAATTTTTTAATTTATTTCTAAATTGGTTTTAATAAAAAAGAACTGGTTCAAACATCAGAAATAGGACTATCATTAGCCGAAGAAATAAAACGACATGAAGAGAGCAGAACGTTGGTTAACGAATGAGGAATGAAAGTCTAAAGATAATAGGAATTCTGGTAACAACTACAGCTTTGATTCTTTTGGATTGTTCAGTGATGACTGTCTAATTTGTAATGACTATCTAATTTCCAAGTATTCAGCCACTTCACTTTTAAATTATTTTTTTCGTGGAGCATCAACATCAGTAGAATTCCCAAACGCTTTAAAGAAACTTGTGGTTATCGTTAACTGGCCCTTAACTACCTAACCTGTTAACTCGTATCCATAACATCTTTGCTAGTTTATTCCTAACTTTGACAGTTCGTTAAAGATAACTGTTGCTTGCTTAACTACTCGCTTACTGAAATAATAAAGTTTATATTTTTTTTATTTCATAAGTAAATTTTACTATATTTAATTTTGACATCAATTGTATCGAACTGATCATGTTACATTCGATATTTTAACTCTATTCTTCTCTTACAAACACGAACTAAAGGTATATTGAATTTTTGTATGAATAAGGCTGGTCTATTTTGAGAAATAAAGCATGACTTTCTCAAATTTTGCAATTTCTTCACAACAAAATGTGTCAGAATTTTCACGCAATAAAAAAATGAATGTTGCAAGTGAAATTTCACGCAAACGGACAGAGTACTAGGATTTACGTGTTTTTTAAAGATTTTGTAAGATTTATAAGATTTTTAAAGTTTTTCTCACTTTTGTCAAATATAGTTGCATATGTTGAAATATATCTTGTACACTTCTTGTTCAATATTAATAATCACGCTAAGCCGAATAAAATTTCTAATTTTCTTCATGTTTGTTCAAAAAATTTTTACATTTTGATGAGTAGTTTTTGCGCTATCATAATTATGAATTATAATTCATAAAAAATCGAAAACTATTTTCATTTTTAGTGGAGAATATAAGCTTCTGCCGAAAGAAATGCATGCAAAAATACGGTCAGGAGATGCATTTGAGTGAAGACGCTAAAATTCGACATTGTACTGTATTTTACATATTTTATTCAATTTTACACTGATTGATACATTGATACTGAAATAATAATTAGTATTTGAAGTGCTACTCTCAGGTTTGGAAAAACATCTTCTTCTTTAAATGGAAGTTCTGTTCCATTTAAATATATTATAAAACTCACTCAAATTTTTACAATTCTTTTCAAGATCGTTGTACGGATTATCCTTACTTAATAAATTTTCAACGTCCAGTAAATACCAAAATTTGGAATTAAGGTCCCTTAGTCGTGTAAATTGTGAACTAATTTCCTGATGCAGACGACCAAGAACGCTTTTCATAACGCCACATTTTTCGCATTCTGCGGAAAGGCCATATTTCCAGTCAATTCTCCGCGCATTTGTCGGTGACATTTTATTCGGATTGTTGAATCGATTCCCCATTTTTTACAAAGATTTTTAGTCTTTTCGATAACATTTTTTACATACCACGTTACAAATTTCTGCAAGTTACGTCGCCAATAATTTGAGATCATGGAACGCTTCTGTAAACTTAATTTTAGGACCTTGTAATCTGAGTTGCACACGATCAATTCTCTTAGAGTTCATGCCAGAAATGGACTAAAGTTATGATATTTAAATTCGGTTTAAGATAAAGATTGCAGCATTTCTGGTATACCACTTGTGGCAGTATATTCCTCTGCTAATTTTCTTATAGTTCTACGTATTCTTCCAGTCCCTCGAGAATAACGCTAACTGCTTGCGCTCTGGCGCTCCATCGTGTTACAGATTCTTTAACAGATTTTTTAAAGCATTTTTTAACAATTTCCATCGTAATGTTGAACGTGAGAAAAAGATACATATGTTATCAATTATTCCAAAACATGTTACAAAGATTGAATCAAGATTCAATGCAGCATTATCATAGCATTGTACTCTACAGTTGGCTAACTTAATTATTGAATTAATTAATTAAAACAAATTTTTTTGCAAAACTTTGTTTGTTTTGAGAATGATTTGGCGCCCCTCTGCGAGTGGCGCCCGGGGCATGATAACACCCCCTGCCCCCCCTCGCTACGCCACTGCATCGAGTTGATGAAAATAATATTTTCTATAGATACCAACAGCCAGAACTACACGTATTGCAGTTAATTTTGCGACAGGAGCATACGTTTCGTAATAGTCTGCTACGTATTTTTGTAGAAATCCTTTTGCAACAAGTCTGGCCTTGTATCGAGTTGAATTTTCATTACAATCCTTTTTAATGCGTAGTACCCACTTCGATGTAAGTAATTTTCTATTATGTGGTTTATTTACAACCTCCCAAACTTTGTTGACAAGAATTAAATCAAGTTCGTCTTCGAAAGCTTGCTTCCAACATTCTGTTTCAGTCCTGCCAAAAATATCTGCATAGGAACATCTGATTATCATAGCTCTCAGGAACATTTGAAGAAGAATTAACTGGTGCAGAATTTGCCTTTGAACCAGTTATGTAGTAAAGCAACTTACTTGGTAATCTGCGCTCCCTCTCGCTTCGCCTGACAGTAAGCTCTGGAGGATTCCTATTAACATTTTGCGAAGGGAGCGCATCAAGTCCTTCTTCAACAATAACCGCATCCTCGAATGCATCTTCTTCATCAAGATCAGCATCAGCATCTCCCTCTTGTTCGTTGATCCACGAAACTTAAATCTCCGCACTCCTTTTATCTGAATCATTTTCAAGTTGAAATGGGAATACTGTTTCATAAAACTGAACATATCTTGCAGTGAACCCTTTCTGACACTCCAGATCCCAAAGACGTAATGCGTTCGCCGAATATCCTACAATGATTGCTTTCCGCCTTTTGGGAACCAGGATTTTTACGACACTGATGCGGAATCCAGACATATGCTTTACACCCAAAGCTGTTCTAAATTTGCTTTTCTAAAGCTATAAAAGCAATTTTTCCCAATGAATTTTATGCTAGTTGAAATATAACTCTAAGACATTTATCATAGGTATAATAAACGACAATACGTTCATGTCATTTATTGCTTGTAATTAATTTATTATCTACTCATTTCCTGTCTAAAAATTTGAATTAAGTTTGCCATTAAAACTATTTTCGTAAAATTGTTTGTTATATGTTTGCAGATAATTATTCGCAGTGATCTAGACGTTTAGTTTAATTCTATCTAATATAATAGATATAGTTAGATATAAAGATTAAAAAAAAGGGCTTCAAACAAAATATTTGGACCACTTTTGTTAATTTTTACCATTTTTTACTACTTTTTTATCTGAATTTAGTGTTTTGTGCAAGCGTTGCTAATTAGTTGTCACAGAACTGCGCCATTAAAAATTTTTTAACTAGTATTTTATTTTTAAGATACATTCGTATAGTTGCAAAATTATGCAAGTCAATATGTTTAACTTATAAGGTACAGTAAAAATTGACAGATGTTTTGTAATAAAAATACCGTTGCTAATTACTTGTTGGAGAAACGGCTGTATATATTATAATGCAACACTTCTTGTAATACTCACTTTTTCGAACGATCTTCGATATGATTATGCAATTCCTTTATCTGTGCCTCAAGGAAACTTCGTTTTTTTTTTAAACTCACTACAATAGAATCGATTTCAGAAGCACGAGCAGACATTTTTGTAACTTCTGTTTTAATTTTATTGTACATGGAATTATCATTTGTTATGGAAGAGTTCTTTTCTGAAATCTGTTGCTCAAAATTTCTGATAACGAAAATGTTAAAAAAATATTTTTTAATGGCAAGGTAGCGGCGAAAGATTCACCTTATTTCATTTTTCAATTCCTGTTCCACGTCGCTACGATTTTGCACAATACGCAATAGTTCCTCTTTTTTCTTTTCTCTGGCTTCCACTTCTTCGCAAAATTCTTGCAGTTCTTTTTCTTGTTGCGTCACAAGCAACCAAAAGTATTCGATTTCCCGCGCAGATAAAGTATCCTAACGATAGATTTAGCGTTTTTATTTATATAGAAATAATAATAAAATATAAGTAGTATGTCATACTTTAAGATCTTCAACTGATATTAATTGCTTATATCTAGCTTTGAGCTCGTCAATTTCCAGTTTATTTTTGGCGATTGTCTAAATGTATACAAAATTTAATAATACAAATTAATGCTAGTTTTAAAATTTAGAAGCAACCTTTTTATAGCACACCATGCGGCGCTGATGATCTCTGTATGAGTGTAAGCAGTCGTTGAGCTTATCCATGATCATCTCTATTTGAGTAGCTTTGAGAAAGAGCTTATAGTTTTTGGAAGGTTCCAACCTGTATAAATTAAAATTTAAATATTTCTGCTTTCAAGCTATATTAAAGCAAACTTACTCTTTCAGAAACTCGCGTGCGCTATCCTGATTCAACACAAATACCGGGTTTTCCACCTGTACATTGTGATACATTAAAATGCGATGTAAATCATCTACCTTGCGAGAGATAAGTGCACCACGCTCGTTCTTTATAGTATATGATGCTGCTGATTGTGTTATCGTACGCACTATAGTTATGCGTTCACCGTAGACATCCGCTTCAAATGCATCTGCGCCTTCATTGGACAGTGTAATTTCAATCTTAGCCGAAGTCTCACCAGTTTTGATAAAATCTATAACAAGTAAATTATTACTGAGAACGTTATATATTTATATTATAACGTATATTATTTACGTTTCATGCTCGCAGAACGATTAGTGGCCTTGGCCTTGGCGCCAAGCCCCAACACCAAAGCCGCTATCACCGCACTCTTGCCACTGCCATTACTTCCGACCAGGAAATTAACGCGTGAATTGAAATCGATGCAGAGATTAGAGTGGCACATAAAATTGACCAAATGCATACGAATAACTTTGCCGCAGCGTACAGCGGCATCCACAACACTTAGTTGGGATTGTGACTAATTAGACAAAAATTGCGCATTTAATTTGGAAAAAAAGATTCTTGTACATGTACTCACTAGTGATACTTGAGAGGAACTTTGTTCCTCATTCCTTCGACGTTTTGTTGAAGAGGCAGCGCCATTTTCGTTGGTGCTTGTTTCTTGTGTTCGACGCTTTTTGCACAAACTTAAACTCATTTTTGAGAACTTATTGAATTCACTTTTATTATTTGGAGAAGTCTTGGAGTTTTGGCTTTATTTATATTATATGTTTTGATGATATTTAAAGCGACGCGGTTGTTGAGGAATCCAATGAAATTAGCAAATGATGCCAAATTTGTACAATTTGAACAGCCAAAACAGAGATGCACGTAACACACTTTCGTATTATTTGAGTACGTTGTTAATGGTGCAGTAATACAGATTTGGTATTAAAGTATCATTTTGTTTGGAAGTACTTTTATTCATGATGCAATTTATATGGTGAACGTGACGTTTAAAAATGTTCTCAAATTTGTTTTTTTAACTCATGTTGACAGTTACATTATAATTATAATATTGTTAGAATTAGGATAGTAGCTGTGGCGTTTAAAAATGTTCTCAAATTTGTTTTTTTTTTTAACTCATGTTGACAGTTACATTATAATTATAATATTGTTCGAATTAGTATAGTAAGTTTGGATATAGTACGTAGAAATGTGTAAACGAAAACGATAAGTTAACCTAGTTCGATGTTGAAAAAAGATCGATGCCATTGCAATATCGATGCTGAATCATCGGTATTATGTATCTTAATATCGATAAACATCGAAAATAAGTTATCATGTTCCTTTTATTTATAGAAATTATTGGTTATTTAAATGATTAGTTTTGTAAAATTTTACAATGTCAGCTACACCCAAAATCAAAATCTTCTAGATTTAAAAAAATATTCTTAGTTAATAAACGTCTATCAAGAAATCTTGTCGATATAAAGATGTGAATATTGTCAATCTACAATGTCGAACAGCGTTGCCAGTTTTACAAGAGAAATTGTGGTTTCGGTATTTTTTGAGCTCTTGCGAGATGCTGTGGGAGTAGGTAAAAATCATCGCTTTATGTAAGAAAAATTCTCATGCGAGAAAATTTGTACCATATGTGCGATATTTTCCAAGCGAAAGATAAAAAATACCGAAAATTACTACAAAATAACTCACATCAACGAAAAGAGATTTCTACCTGCCGTGGTAGAAATACGCGTGAATAAAATGTGTACAGAAAAGGTTTACTGAGTGAATGCGTTTGTTGATGCATTCTTCATGTGCATTCTTGTTGGTAATTTGTGTTTAAACTGTTTTTGATATTTATAAACGAAACAACGTTAGCAATTTCTGATAGCAAAGTGAAAAATAAAATAATTATTTTAAATTTTAAAATAAAAAAATTAGAACTGAATTATTATGAAAATTACTGTTTTATTATTTGATGTTATTTCATAGGTCTACACTCAAAAAAATGCTGTAGTAAAAATAAATAAAAATTTATTTAAAACAAATGTAAAGTAGTAGCTCACCGTCCAAATAAAAATGTATTTATTATGACTAATTTATTTTATTTATTTTTACTACAAAAAATTAATTTTTCCTTTGTAGTAAATTTGACTACAATTTTAGTATATTTTACTACACATGTATTTAATCGAATTTTAAAAATCAAATTTTTTTTATGCAGTAATTTATAAATTTTTACTACATTTGTAGTTATTTTTACTGCAATTAAATAAAATGAAAAATTATTTTAATTTTGGTGGCAATTTATATTTATTAACAACACATAAATTACAAAGTTAACAAACAATTTTTACATAATATTGAAGTAATTAATGAACACGGTTTATATTAAAACTATTATTAAACTCTTTATGCTGTTTCGCGAAAGCGCACCCCAACGATAAGCAAGACACGAGAAGCTTTATTTTATTCCAAACAAAAATCTATTGCTTCTCGCGTTTTGCTCGTATTTGGAGTGCTTTTCGTGATACAACGTGGGTAAATTTAATGATGACGACGCTAAAAAGTCACGGCTTTCTTTTAGCTGTTCTTGAATGTTATGAAGAAGAGCTCAAAAATCACAGTGAGAAGGAGAGCAGCGGTTAGATGTTTGCTTAACAATTCCAGAATTGTGATTCATCTTTGCCAGGCCAGGATATTAGCTTAAAATACAGCCATCTCAAAGCTCAAAGTAAGACTGTCCGCTGAAAGAAGAGCTTAGCTATAAAAAGGTACTAGAAATCACGGATTACTTACCAAAAGCTTACAAGTCAGCGCCAATACTTTTCTTAATAAAAATTAAAAATATTTTTCCAGCCTTCAAGCTACTTTTTATTTATTGAAAAAAAAAAAACAATATAAACAAAAAATTACAGATTGCTATTTAAAAAAAAAAATTTTTATTGACAAATAAATACATTTAAACAAGTACTGACTGCATACAACTACGTCGTGTAGTACTAGATATATAAATGTAAATGAAGTTTAAAGATTTGGAATAAATACTTGTGTATTTAAAAATAAATAAAACTACAAACTAATGAAACAAATACACGTTATGCAGTAAATTTTACTACAGTATTTTTTTGAGTATACTATCGTTAAATACTACTATTGTTAAATAATTTTATATTTTGCTATAATCACTTTAAGGTATTTCATTGACTTGCGGTATTTTGAGGTTATTTTTGTGATTTTGCGATAATTTGAGGAATTTTTGACTTGTGGTAATTTGTGAGAATTCAAATTTTTTGTTTTATCAAATTTTTTTAATTAATTTTTTTACTTTTTTGACATTTTAAAAATTTTTGTAAAATATTCTTAAGCGATTGTGTTCGTTTTTGCGTACTCACTTAGAAAAAACTCAGTTGAAGTTGTGATACCTTCATAAATTTCGAAACGCAAAATCTACTCGAAAATTTTCTAAATTGTAAAGCACTGCATTAAAAGCAGTGTTCTTTAATAAGCGAGTTGTCAAAAAACGACCCTCTATCATATGTGTACTCGCTAAAATAACACAGGAAACTGTCAGTCTCTTAAAAGTTTGCCGAGAAAAAGAAAAAAAATGCTTCCAAGTTATTTTCAATAATTGTCTGAACTTCCTATAAAGATGGCAACTTTAACTTATAGACATCTAATAGTGATTCATAAAATCAAATTTTTTTTGTACCCAATAAAAACAAATTGGCCATTTCAGCCCTCGAAAGGACTTTGACCAAGCCTCTTACGATCAATTGTGTTGTGTGTTATTAAATTTGTACACACAGTTGACCGATATCTGGACCTATATGTTTTATGCCGATCCCATACGGTTAATTTTCATGTTCTCAAGAAGCATTACATGACATTATTTACTCTTTCAGGTTTGCCATTGCCTGCAGAGAGGTGGTGACCGATCAGACAATTGTTTAGTTATTGAAACATGAAATAACCTTAAAAATGCAGAGAAAACCATGTATACAGTTTTGTGAAAATTTTACATTTGAGTAAAGCATTGAATAATTATAATATAGAATGGACACCACCAACATTCGCCGCTACGCCGTTCACATGCCTCTAGTATCGTTTTTCATATCACCAAAGATTTTCACCTACTTTGTGCACAAGCTAATAAAATCCTAAATTGATCCCAAAATAGAGATAAATAATTTCCCTCCTTGTTCAAGGTCAGCAGCTGCTGCTCTGCTGATAAGTGTTTTCGTTTTATTTGTGTTATTTGGTTTTTAAGCAAATTGTGTAAAATGAAAATTTAATAGAATGAGTTTTGAGTCTTAAAATAATTCTTCAGTAAAATCACCTCTTTTAATTAAGCAAAATAATGTCGATTTATAAATATCATATTCAAAATGTATGTTTTCATGTTTATATATAATATTTTTATGTACATTAAAGTAGTAAATAATAAACAAAATAAAAAATTAATTCAATCGTAATATCCTAGGCTACACGGTATAATTGTTGGTGCCAATTTATTTACATAAATAAAGTACTTTTAGCAATGAAACACTTTTTTACATTTACTTTTTAACATATTAATAAGTAAATATCAGCACACAATTGTAATGTCAGAACAAGCAGTTTTTGTAATAAAAAATTTTACCAAATGCATTCTTCAATTTTTAGCAAACGTTTATAAAAATAGCTATGTTTAAATTTTAGGGAGTCAATAATTGCACCACTGAGAAAAAAAACATATATTAAATTTAAACAAAAAATAGTTTATAATAGAAATTTAACGCATTTGCGTCTCTACAAGCATAATTTAAAGCAAACATGTTTAAATTGGAACTATAAAATATATATTCAAACATTCAGCTCCATACCTCAATGCGTTGTTGAGATATTCATTGGGTATTTTTTAACCCATTAGACCATCGTGATAACTTTTCTTCGAATTTTTTAAAAATAATTGCAATGCTTATTCAACGACAAAACTGCTAGTTGAAAACTGTATCAATTATTTTTGGTGACCATGGCATGCAGGTAAAGTGTGTGGCTTAGCATGCTCGGAGCCCAAGTTCGATCCCCAGTCGCAAATCAGTCCAAATCAGTTAATTACTTATTATATAAAAACTATATTACTATTATACTATATTATTATAGTAAATTAATAATAGTATATTATTATATTACTATTATACTATATTATTTTTAAAAATCTAAATATTTCTGTTGTGCTTCGATTTATTTTCTATATTTTCTGCTTTCCACTACCGTTATTTCCACCTTAGAGTAGTCTTTTAACTCTAGTCAATTGACAGAATTTCAAGGATACATCTAGTAGTCTAAGAAATTTTGATATAGTGATTTTTTGAAAAAAATTATTTTCATGGGTATTTTTCTATCCATATGGGTTTTCCAATGGGAAATGTGTTAATTACATATGTTTTGAGTCTTTGTAGCCTCAAGCCTTTTAAATTAGGCCGGATCAATTTTAGTTTTCAAAAACTCGTAGGCGCGGAAAATGTTCTACGGAAAATTCTGACCATCTTTTCCCAAAAAACACTAAGCCTAAAATCTCCTCGGGAGCCTCCGGTTTTTCGAAAGAAATTTTGAATTTGTGTTGCTACAAAATGTGAAGAAATTGAGAAAAGGAACCAAAAAATTACTGTACTGATGTACAGATTTTAGTGGTTTCGAACAAAAATTTAAAATAATATTTTATTTATAAATTTCACTTCTTTCTTTCATTATGTGTCAACAAAAATAAAAAAAATTTTCAGATTGCATTATAACATTAAAAAAAATTTTGAAAATTTATTTAAAATAGAATAACAACATTTGAAAGCTAGATTGGTTATTATCGTTTCATCATTTAATTTTGAATTTCGTGAAATCTATCGCTGATTTTGTGGCAATACTTTTTAAAGTAGTGCTTTCTACATATATTAAGCGGTAGCTAATTATCAAAACAACACAACAAAAAATAGCTTAAAATAATACAACTAATATAAAATACTTCATAATTTGAATCGCTTTGCTTTACAAATTTTATTTGTCTTTCATTTGATTTTAGACTGGAATTCTTTCTGAAGAGTATAATAATCCAAGTATTGAATCCTGTGTTCGAAGATCCCTTTATTTTTATTAATAGTTTTCATAAGAAGGGTTTTTACTAAAAGTATTAAAGTATTTTTGGGGTTTAACCCCCAAAACTCCCTGCGTTCGCCCCTGTGAACATTTTTTCAATTTCTATGTTATTTACTTCTAAATTTATTTTTGCTAACACTGGTCTTTTTTCTATATTTGTTTCATTACTTATTTTCTTTTGTTTTTGTCACTATAAAAAATTGGCACTCCAATTTTTGAAAGTCTTGATTTAAGAAGGGACACGACATTGGCCATTTTTTTTAAATCGACTTTTTTATAATTTTGTATTTTAGTGAATATTCTTAAGATTCTATGGAAAAATTCCTACGGGTTCAAAAAATACAGCCGGATTAGTGAGAGCGCATTTTTATTTTTCGCCTTTTTTTTCTTTGTTCACAAACTTTGAAAGCCTTTATCTCGAAACCATGTTTCTCGTACTGGTTGCGGAACTAGCGGGTTCATTTTTTGACAAATTTTTTTTTTTTGTATATTTTTAAACTTGATTCGCTATCGATAGAATATATATATTAGAGTGTATCGAAAATCTGACCCTCAATTCCGGTACCAAAATTAAATAGTACATGAAAAATTCTGTCGATTGATATACCTTTTTTTTATTTCAACTAATTTTGGCGTCCCCCGAAATGCATTTTTGTGCATTTTTTATCAATTTTTGTACTGGAGACCCATTAATGGTTGATTTAAAAAGAAGATCAAGCTAATCAATTAGTTCCTTTCATATAAAAACACAGAACTGCAAATTTTCATCCCTGTTGACAAATGCTGTGACGATATAGAACAGTTCTTTTCAACGTAAATCTACTTGTTATTTAATATTTGATATGTTTTTATTTGTTGTATGAAAGTATTATTTTTAACTTTTAGCAAGTTATAGCATATTAAGTTCGTCACAGAGACGTCAGTGGCTGCTGCTTCTGCAGAACGAAGAAAAGGAATAATGTTTTCTATGTTGGAAAGCCGTTCAAAAAGGCCGAAATTCGAAACAAAAAGCGATTTTTAGTCCTTTACAGGATCTAAAAAAAATTGTTGTTCTTATTTGGTTAACTGTAATAGTTTAAAAACCTTACTTTTGCATTAAGCAAACAAAAAAAGCAAAAGTTTAAAAATACTTTCATATAAAAAATAAAAACATCAAAAAGTAAACAATTAACAAGGAGATTCACTTTGCAAAAAACTGTTTTATCTTGTCAGAGCATTTGTCAACACGCATGAAAATTAGCAGTTCTGTGTTTTTATATGAAAGGAATTGATTGTTAGCTTTATTTTCTTTTTAAATCAACCATTAATGGGTCTCCAGTACAAATGTTGAAAAAAAATGCACAAAAATGCATTTCGGGGACGCCAAAGTTGGTTCTAATAAAAAAAAAATACACCAATCGAAAGGATTTTTCATGTACTTTTTAATTTTGGTACCGGAATTGGGGGTTAGATTTTTCCCATACAACTTCCCATACAACTTCCCATACAAGTCGATACACTCTAATATATATTCTATAAAATTTTTTTAGAATTTAAAAAAAAAGCTCCTATCATACGATAACCAATTTTGCCAAGATTTAAAAAAATCATTTTTTCCAGATTGGACAATTTTTGCGACTCCCAGCGCTGCAACCACAAGGCCCCGTTTTTTTTTCTTTGCAGCCAGTTTGGAACTCTATAAAACCATGTATAAACCAATAATAAAAAAAAATTTTGGAAAAATGTTTGTTTTTGACTGAGTTATGAATTTTAAACTCAGCCACTAATATTTACGAACTTCTTTGCAAAGTATTCAGTGCATATATACAATTTTTCATCTTATATCAACTTAGAAGAAAAGCTTTCTTTTGGCATAAGAAATCTAGAAATTCCATTTTTTTTTTTTAATTTCACACCCGACGCAATTATAAACCTTCAGCACTCTTAAGTTAATAAAATATCTTTCAAATTATTTAAATAAATAAAACTTACGCGCTACCAATGCATATAAAAAAGTTAACAAAGTGGTCAAAAAGCTAGCAATTGACAAAAGACACAAAACAATACCGCAGAAAGTAACTGGTAATCAGAAAAGGACTATAACAATAACAAAACAAGTGAAAAAAAAACCAAGGGAAATTTTTCACACATAAGCGAAGACAATTTATTTGGGTTATAGAACTGGATAATTATGTGGAGTGCAAATATCTGCCACATAGCTCTAATGTTGCTTCATCGTCGGTAGTGTCACCTTCTATTTGTAATTATTCAATGAGTAAAGTATGTGAAAAATCTTACTAGATAACACGGCTTTTAAAAAAAATCACGAGCAGTTATTTATCACACGAATCTGGCATCTTGGATTTGCAAAAAGTCGGAAATTTGGCAGCACTTGCATGTTTTGCAACACAGTCAAGAAATTAGCAAACATCAAAAAATATCCCGAGTGTTTAATTGTTTTTATCACATTTTTATAAACACAAATTTTAGAAATAAATATAGAATGTCCTTGCCGCCCGCATTGCTCAAGCGCTTGGCGCAACGTGGACTTGTAGAAAAACAAAAAGCCTCGAAAGCCAAGGAAGCAAAAGGTTTGTGTTAATAATTATCAACAAAATGCAAACATCTGATTGTCTGACATCCACAGATAACGCCACAACTAAAACTGCCGGTACCATAGAGAATGAGGAGGTCATTGCCGAAGACTATGACGAATTGGAAGAGTTGGAACATCCTTCATTGTACGAGTCGACAGATACTGTCAAGCGTCCAGAGGAAAACTTTTGGCTAGAGCGCATGAAGCTGCGCATTGGTGAGGCTGGCTCACTGGCGGGCCACAAAGGCTGTCCCAACAAATACAATATTTATCACAAATGCACGCTTTTCTGTGTCAATCGTTGGGGCGAAGGTCACGTAGAGCCATCACGCGATTACATTAAACGCTATAAGCGGCTGTTACGACGTTATCCCCTGCCTAAAGGCTGGACTGAAATGTACGATCCCGGCTGTGGTTGCTTTTACTTCTGGAACAATGCAGACAGCATGGTTTCGTGGCTGCCACCTACACATCCCAAGTCAGATATGTCAAGATGTGCTGCGGCGTATCGGCGTCAGTTGGAGGAAGCTAGTACGGGCGGTGGGGCTGGCGCTGGTGGCAGTAGTGAAGAAGAGAAACATACCGATGAAGAAGAGATGGAATCTATGGAGGCAAAACATCAAAAAGAAATTGAAGAAATTATTAAATTCTCGATGCGTACAAGATCGCCACCAGCGACTGAATTTCAGAATACCCCAGAAAGTGCAGTGCCGCCACCGCGTAAACAAAAGTCTCGTGATTTGGAGAAGACACTGTTGCGACAGCGTCGCGAAAAAGAAAGAGAAAGGGAGCAAGACCGTGGACACGTACGAAGTCGTCGTCATGGTAGGGCTGGGAGAGAGTCTGATGTTTTGGATCCCATGGACCCAAGTGCTTACTCGGATATACCACGTGGCAAGTGGTCCGATGGTTTAAATATAGGAGCAGGAGAAGAGCGAAAAAAGTCAAACAAGGATGATAAACTCAAATCTAAAGGGGAAGTATTAAAGGCTGCAAATCAATCGGGAACGGATGATGAAGATGATTAGGTCGCGTAAAGTACTCGAGTTTAAAATTGATTTAGTTAAATATGCTTAAAATAAATAACTTACAAATAAGATTTCGAAACAACTGAATAAGATCTTTTGGTAAGTAGAATTATTAATTCATACAGACGACATAGATATTTATAGTCCTTCTGTGGTTTCAAAAAATTTTATTAGCCAGTAGTATAGAATGTTACGTCTGAAACGAATTACAAGGAAGTCTGTTCGTTTATTAATAGACGTTTATTAATGTAGAGCATTAAAAAATAATTTGCATTGCAATTTGGATCTTCAAAAAGACTTACAAAAGTAAAAATCTTTTACTTTTGTTATAGAAAGCCATATTTTTTATTTTGGGGAACGTACGGTTGGGGAATATCGTCACCTAAAAAGCAAAAAGCAGTATCCTCAAAATATTCAAACAATAATTTATGTTTGATAATTTTTTCACGAAAATTCAAAAGAAATATTGACTCCAAATTAATATATTGTTTATTTTGTAACAAAACGTTGGTTACGTTCATTCAATACAGTGACCCTTTTATACAGTGTATGCCAAAAGTCAACACACATCATATTTTATTTTCGTATCTGCAATCTTAATGAAGCATTACGTAACACAAAAGCGTCTTAACCCTTTTTCTATAGAAGCTAACTTAGTCCCTGCTTCTGCTTTTTAAGTTTTAGAAAATTTTGTCAAATTTAGTCTCTATGGGTTTTTTTTTAATTTTTCATTTTTCCTTATCAAATTTTCAACGGTTTATCTGCCCGAGTAATTTCGGTAATAGCAATTTTCTCTTTTTCAAATAGAATTTTCTTCAATTAGAATAAATTTTCACATTTTCGAAGAAATATTTCTTTACTTGTGGAAAATGGAAATATTTCAATGTCTCTAATAATGGTAAGTATTTTTCTTGCACGAAAGAATTCTCATTTATAGAGAATAATTTATTGAAAATTAAAAATGTTTTCTACATTTTGATAAAAAATTAATTTTGCAAAGTATTTTATATACTATTATAAAAAATTGAAGTGGAAATATTAAGTGTTAAGTAGACTCCAAAACTACTGAACCGATTTTTATGAAAAAAACTTTAAAATATCATATTTGTGCTACAGAATTACATAGACGGACTTTCTTTAAGAAAGTTTAACAATAAATATATTTAATTAAAGTGTTAAGTGTTTTAGAAAATTACCAACCATGCTTTGCATTGTGTGGTCGTTTGCTTTTCACGCGTTTGTGTAATGAGAGCTTCAACTTCATGTTGCTATCAACCCTTCCAGGGTTGCCACAGCCTAAAATTTTCTTTTACCAAAATTCCCAAAAATATTTCACATTTAAGAAAAAAATTTCACATCCCCAAAAAAAATATTAAATATATGTGATCAATCAAAAATACGAAATATTTTAAGTTTTTGACATATGTTTCATCCAATAAAATTGTAATAACAAAAACTGTGTTTGATGACTCCTCTAGATTTAGATTTCTTACTACAGATCAGTAAAAACTGTTTATTGAGGACATTTCTTTCTTTTTACCTCCTCTTACTAGATATTGCTCTTTGTTTTTTTAAACTGCTCTAAGTTACGCTTTCAGCTCTTTTGTACGCTTATATTTTTTGTGGTGTAAGTAAGAGTAACATGTAAATAAATCAAGTATTTTGGTTCTTGTTAAAAAATTCGAAAAATTGAAAGAGCATTAAAAAGGTTCTTTGCTCACCTATTTCAACAGTTTAATGAAAACTAGTAATTTTTCTGGCTTATTTCTTAATTTGTTTGATTTTGACACTGAGAATTTGTCATCGAACACAACTAATATTACTAGTATACCAGTATTCCTGTATTTAGGTTTCAAATATTTTAAAACATGTAGCAGATATCATGGTTAACCGAGAAATTTCGAATGATTTTTCTTAACAGTGTTTGGAACTTAAAATTCAACTTCTGAAAAGCGCTTTATTTTTGATGCGATGATATTGAAGAAAACGAGTAATATTGAGTTTGAGTTTTACGGTCTTTTTTACTACCCCATTTTTGTATTTTAAATACCTGATTTCAGTGTCACTGTCTGAAGAATTTGAATCTTGTTTTTGTGCATGACACGTAACCGCAACTCTAATCCTTTAACCATAAAATGTAATTAAATTATTAAGTATTACGATGGTACAAATTTAAAAATGTTCTTTTCAATATGATGAAGGCCAATAATTTTAATACGTTTTTAAAACTAATTGGAGTTCGATAGTGGCCGAAATTCGACCTTTTCACTTTCATTCTCTCGATACAAAAGTAATGTGAAGAACAAATTTTCTTCATAAAAATTTGGCAAAAATTTTTTTCAAAAAAAATCGGTGCTCTCGTTCTCCGCACTTTGATTCATTTAAAAGAAATTAACCAAAATCGGCTAGAAACACGTGAGAAAATGGTTTTTTACTATTTTCTCTACGCCTATTTATATATAGATAAAAAAAGAGACAATCATTTAAGGGCGGTAAGGTTTTCAACCATTTTTTATATGAATGCTCAACATCCCTAGAATATTGTGTCCAAATTTTAAGTCAATCCGAGTAAAACTAACGGAGGTACAAATTTTTAAGTAAGTGTACCTCGAACGTACAAACGTACGTGTACAAAACTTTAAAGCAGTTTTCCCACAAGTTGTGTTTTCAAAGTCCGTGTTCACTGCCAGTCTTTTAGAAACTACTTGACCGATTCATTTCAAACTTTCTACATATAAAATACTTTCCTCCAACGTTGACTAAATTTTAATGGTTTTTGATTTCAGATAATTTCCGACCGAGACATAGTGAACACCGCAAATTGCTATTTTTCCAAGACGCTCTGGGAAAAGCTCTGTCACCAGCTTGTTTTTTCAATATTTCCGGAAGAAAAAGAGTATTGTTAAAAGTACACTCAATAACGTACAAAAGATTTAAATAAATTTGCTCAATCCATACTCTTAAAAAAATTCACCAAAAAGTGTTTTTTACGCGGACACATACTTCGCCCTGAAGCTTTTGGGAAGTTTTCATAAAAATGTTTTTTTTGTTTTCACTAGAAATTTTACCAAAATGAAACTTAATTTCACATTTTCACATCGAAAAAAAAATTTACCAGTTTTGGTAAATTTTTCACATTCTGGCAACGCTGAACCCTTCTCTTTAAAGATTTTTGATCTCGCTCTCCACACTCATTCGAAGAGTAACCAAAAGCAGTTGGCGCTCTTTCGCGCAGTGTTACCAGAGAGCCGAACTGAAATTTACTACTACTTGGGAAAAACATTACCACTTTTTTGAGAAAATTTACCTTTTTCTAAAAAAACAACTAAAAAATTTTAAATGATTAACAGCCGTTATAATTCACTTCATTACTTCCACGATAAAACATTTCTTTGCTAGCCTTGAACAATTGATTTGTGTTTTATTGGTTGATGTGTTTCAACAAATTCCTTAGTTTTTAAGTTGAAGTTTGCAGCAAATCAAAAATGAAAATAAACCTAGATTGTTATTTTTTGGTGCAAAGGGGGATTCCCAATCATAAAGGACTGCTTGTCTTCAATAAAAACAAATCTTTCCTCAAAAATAAAAAGTCTTCTTTTCTGAAAACGATATATTTTTATATATTTCTCTCAGTCTCCGACCAACTCTTGTCTCGATAAGTTGTTTGTCAAAAACCACTTTGCATATCGTTTATTTTTCTCACGCTTGCTAATTGCTAGTTTCCTGTTTTTATAGTTTTCTTGTGTTTCTTTTGACTTGCAGGTAAATAACGAAACCATCAGTACTTAAATTGAAACAGTAAGTATGCTCCGCGATGGCAGTTTGCTTGTTTTAACTAAAAATCAAAAGGTTACTGATAAGTTTATTCGCACTAAAACATTTGATGGCCTATTTTCGGTCTCAATTTCTTTACATGAAACTTTGAACTCCTGCAAAGGTACCATTTTTTATCGTAATCTGATCCCTACCCCGGAGAGCGAAATTCTTAATGATCTGAAAAGTCAAGGTGTCTCTAGTGTCTATAAATTCACAAAATTTGATGGTAACAAACGCATTCCTTTCGGCCTTATTCTTCTTACTTTTAATCAATATCAACCTCCCAAATCCATTGATATAGCCTGGTACAAGCTCATCGTCCGGGAATATTATCCCATTCCTATGCGTTGCAAGAATTGTCAAATCCTTGGCCATACAGCTAAACATTGTAATAAAAACCCAGCTTGTGCCACCTGCAATCTAACTCCGCTTTCCTCCTTGCCCTGCCTCTTCAGCGTTGAAATATAAAGCCGAAAACAACAACACAAACAATAATAAAAAAACTGCAACCGTAACTGAAACGAGCACACATCAACAAATTCCAACTCTCTCTCTTCTTTCCAACTGCAACAAAATTGTCCCAGCAATAGACTCCTCTCCATAAACAGAATCTATTAATTCCACAACCGAAACAATCAACAATTTAATAACAAATACCGCAATCCCTCTTCCAACTTATACACCATTTTCAACTCCCTTGCCAGAAACCTTCATACATACTATTTCTCTCTTAAACTCTCCTTCACATCAAGATGATCTTACTCTTTCTTCAGAATTATCAGAGCAAAAATTTATTCTCTTTTAACAATTTTAGATTATTGTAACTAAGAGACATTTTTGTTGTTATGTTTTATTTTCGCGAAGCTCAATGTTTTTCAATGAAATATTCGAGGTATCGTAAAAATTATATAGATCTTGAAATGTTAATTAAAGAGCAAATTACTTCCATCATTTGTCTTCAAGAAACACATAGCAAATTTGACGAAACTCCAAATTAACCTTTCATTCAAAAATTGACAACGGGTTGCTAATCTATGGGAACTGCGCTTAACCCATATAAAGTATATGCAAGCTCCCTACCACGCCGCAATTAAATCGAGTCTGAGAGCGTTTCGAAAATCTCCTTTGCTAAACTTGTACGCTGAAAGCGGATTGGAATCTGTTCAAAATAAGTTGTAAAAAACATAAGTTGTCGAAGTCTACACAAACTTGCCTGCTCGAACTCCAACCTACTGTGTAAATTGATCCACTCCACATATAAACGTATCGGCCATCTGCCATTTATCTTCTGATCAACATTGCAAGGTCTTACGGTATTAATCTATTTGAAACTTTGACAACATGTGAAATTCTTCCAATCATTCATCACTGATTTGACGTGCTTCCAAAAGGATAAAACCTCTCCCGCTACACACATTCAACTGTTTTGGGACTGCACCCAAACCTACAAGAGTAGCAGATGGCATTTTCTCTACACAGATGGCTCCAAATCTAAAGACTACGTGTCGTTTGCAGTGCTAGATGACAAGGGTAATATTGTATCACAAGGATTGATGGTGGAATTGGCTTCTATCTTTGATGTCGAAGCAAAAGCAATAACATCTGCTTTAGATTTTTGTAAAAAGTCCAAAAACAAATTTATCATTTGCACAGACAGCAAATCTGTCTTCAAAGCCGCCAAATCTATTTCCAATCAGCACGAAATGGTTAAAGAAACTAGACAACACCTCATCTCGATGAATAAAAAAGTTAGGATCATGTGTATACCAGGCCACGCAGGCATCCGAGGGAACGAGAATGCGGATCGTGCCGCCAAATCTGTTCCTTTAGCACTTTATCACTAAATGTGCCCTCATAAGACTGCAAGATGATATTTTATTAGACTGGAATAACTACAACCACAATTACAAAAAATCGAATCCTCACAACATCCCGCTGCGATTACCTGACACTACTAGCAGAAAAGAAAACAGATACTTCACCAGAATTCGACTAGAGCACACTATTGTTACACATATTTTTCTTCTAAAAAAGAATCTCAACCTTGCTGTCATTTTTGCAACGGCGCCCCACTAACAATCTCCCATATCCTCTCCAATTGTCCCTCTTTAGCTTCAGTCTACTCTACCTATTTTGCGAACACCTCTACTTATTACTTTCTATCTTACACTTCCGACTCTAATGTAAATCTACATAAATAAAAATCAAATGTCGTTCGTTGGTTATTGCATCAGCTGAGTTCGGCTGGACCGATTTGGATAATATTTTTTTTAAATGTTCGTCGTAGTCCAACTAAGGTTTTTACGGAAATAGCAATTGACTACGCCCACTTTTTTCGATTTATCTAAAATCGAAAAACGGCTGCACTGATTTGGCTTATTCTTTTTTTAAATGTTCGTAGTAATCCAATTTAAGTTTTTACGGTAATAAAAATTGATTACGCCCACTTTTACGCCCACTTTTTTTGATTTATCTAAAATCAGAAAACGGCTACACTGACTTGGCTAATTCTTTTTTTAAATGTTCGTAGTAATCCAATTTAAGTTTCTACTGACAGAAAAATTGACCACGCCCACTTTTGCGCCCATTGTTTTGATATATATATCTAAAATAGTAGAACGCCTGGGCTGGTTAGGCTAATTTTTTTTTAAATGTTTGTAATAGTCTACAAAAGTTTTTTACATAAAGAAAAATGGTCCGCTTCCAAGGTATTACACTTGGAATCAATCGTCAAAGAAATTTCAACGGCGGAAACAAGGAAATCCAGTTCCATGTTACCCCAATTTATTTTTCACCGACTCATTAGGTCGCATTTATACAGTCCATCCAAGAAACGATGAGTGCTTCTATTTACGTTTGCTGTTAGTCAACGTTCCTGGCCCAACATCATTCCAAGATTTGCGAACTATAAATGGTGAACTGTGTGACACATATAGAGAAGCGTATCAACGTTTGCGATTGTTAGAAAATGACACTCATTGGATATACACCCTCGGAGATGCTATGTTTTCGTCAAATCCTCATCAAATACGAACACTGTTTTCGATAATTATCTCGACATGCTTCGCATCCAACCCAACTAAGTTGTGGAGCAAATACAAAGATGCCATGTGTAATGATATTTTGCATCAGATGCGTATTAGAACATCAAATCCAAATTTGCAACTCAGCGAGGAAAATTACAACGAAGTTGTGATATTAATTGAGGACATGTCGAACAAGGCATTATGTGACTTAGGCATGACTGCTCTCAATCGTCCAATCCACGACGCATTCAATCAATTGTTGCGGCGCAAAAAGCAATATAATTGCGATGCCTTGAGGGAATTAGTTCGAACGAGCGTTCCACTGTTGAATCGACAGCAAAAATATGCATATAACACTCTTTTGAAAGTTGTGAACGATGGAACTGGAGGGATTTTTTTGGACGCTCCCGGTGGAACTGGAAAAACTTTTTTGCTCGCGTTGATTTTGGCAACGATACGCTCGCAGAATGATATTGATTGCACTTGCACTTGCTTTATCAAGAATTGCAGCTACGTTGTTGGAAGACGGTCGAACTGATCTTTCAGCACTCAAGTTGCCATTGAATTGCCAAGAACAGTGCAATGGCCAAAGTTTTAGACAAAACGATGCAAGATTTACGAAACAATCAAAATCAGTTTGGTGGTGCGATGATTCTGTTGGCAGGTGATTTTCGTCAAACATTACCAGTGATTCCACGATCAACTCCAACCGATGAACTTAATGCGTGTTTGAAGTCGTCCGTTTTGTGGAAACACGTCAAGAAACTCAAATTGACTGTTAACATGCGTGTCCAGCTGCAAAACGATTAATCTGGAGAAGTATTTTTAAAACAATTGCTGGACATTGGCAACGGCAAAATCCAGGTTAACATTTCGACCGACTGTATTTAATTTCCCGTCGCTTTCTGCCAGTTCACCGAATCAAAATACGAACTCATCCGAAAAGTTTTCCCAAACATTGCACAAAATTACAAAAATCATGATTGGTTGAGCGAACGTGCTATATTGGCTGCGACAAACATTGATGTCGACGAATTGAATTTTAATATTAAATCTGAAATAGCTGTCGAATTGATGACGTACAAATCGATGGATTCTGTTATTTCCCAAGATGATGTCGTCAACCATAGTAGAATAAATAAGGTAAACTCGCTAGAAGAGAGCGTACTGCCGTAAATGTCAAAACGAAGTTGACAACTCATATAAAATCCCAAAGCATTCTCAAAACAATGAGTAAGCAAGAAAAAAAATTCCAATTCAAAAAATCAAAAATTTTTTTTTATTTAAAACTAGCTGATGTTACCCGGTGTTGCTCGGGATTGTTCCTCGAGCACAGAAAAAAGGCGATTTTTAAAACTGCTCTGATTTTAACATTTTTTAAATTATGAATTTAATGTTTTAAATTATCGTTTTTTGGGGTTTTGCCACCTAAATTCGTCGTAAGTGTTTAGTCAAGTTTCGGTAAAACAGTACCTGAAAAATATTAAATCTTCCAGGTCTCGCTTCGACGTCTGAAAAAATCATTCTTTAAAAAACGCGTTTAAAGTTTTTCTTAACATTCATTTAATATGCATTTATATCTCAGAAAAAAATATTCTAATTTTAAAAAATCCTTTTGGGATCGGTTCGATTTTTGTATTGTCTTCATTCAATATCGGTTTTGGTCGGTACTGTTCGGTTGATTTTTGTTCATCTTTATATAGCTTCTGCTCGTTTTCGTTAAACTTCGTTTTTTTTCGTTAGTCTTTGGTCCTTGACTTCGTTTGCCTTCGGCGCATTCATTGATTTTTGTCGAAAGAACTTCTAAAAACATAGGATCTATTTAAGTAATAGATACGATCGGTGAACAAGTTTTATCGAAATCAGCTGATACGTTTTGATGTGAATGAGCCAGATATAGTTAATTGCATAAAGCGCCCTCTTCCTAAGGAGTCAGGTTAATTAACAATCTAAATTTTAGCAAAATCGGTCAAGTCGTTTAGGAGTTAATGAGTCTTAAAAATTCACTATTTAAAGCGCTCTCTTGCGTTAATCTTTGCAATTTTTTATAGCCTATGTTTTATCTTGGGTGCAGTGAAACCTTCTTACCAAATCGAATTGAAATCGGTCCAGGCATTTAGGAGTTATTATGAAGTGCCACGCCCACAGACTTCCGTCCACTTTTTTACAACTTTTTACACCGCCCCCTATCATTTTCTTCTCTTTGAAACGTACTCGGTGTCCAAATTTCAGCTCAATCGGATGAACGGTGCGCGAGCCTATACGGAACAAAAATACAAACAGACAGACAAATATTTGAGTTTATATATATGAGAAGACGACACAAAATGCAAATTAGAATTACTCACATTTTATTTCCTTACACAGGGCCGAATTAAGCTGGAGGCCAGTGAGGCCACTGACCTCAGGCCCTCACTACTTGGGGGCTCCCACCATCCGTGTTAGAAATGGGAAAACAATTTGAAAAAAAAACCAATGTCGAATCGAGTACTCAATAGAATTATTATAGAAAGAAACCTCGATTATTGTGTGGATTCTTGATGTATATTGAACTTTATATGTCGCAATAAAATCAGCTCAGCTAGCTCATATTATGTTGAATACTTGCATACGAACATGGAAAGACATTTTTTCTATTATTGAGAGAAAAATTTTTTGAAACTTTAAATTAAGAAAATTTACTAGTTTTACGTCATACACGGTAGTAACACATTTTCTTTAATCCTAGTTGTTTTCTAAAGAATTAACTATTTCATTAATGAAAATTTCAGATTAATTGGCCACTTTGCTTATCATAAACATTTCTTGTTAATCAAAATTTGGAGAAAAATAAGGTTTATTTTAAAATAATATTTTAATGAATCTGAAAAGAAAATTTGCTGAGGATTTGTTGAAGCTTTTCTTCCAGTTGTGGACTCGCTGACCATGTCTTTATCAAAAAGAATCACAGTATATGAAGTTGAAGTTTGAAGTTTGCGAAAGGTTCGGATTTTTTAATGATCTTCAAACGATTCCAACTGAAGTGTTAAACGCAAAAGCAAAAAATCTTGTTGATTGTTGCCCAGAACATGTAGAATCGACTCTTGGTAATGAACTGGTTCAACTCGCCGAGCTTGTAAGGCTCTTTAAACGAAAAATCGCAGAATCTGGAGCACAATTTCTTTATCGCATAATAATGGAGAACAATCTTCGCTCAACTTTTGTAAATATATACTAAAATAGTTCTTCGCATATACTTGGTCATGATGGTAACCAATTGTAGTGGAGAGAGATCATTCTCCAAAATGAAACTCATAAATAGATTGCGTACGAGTATGGGACAGAAACGTCTTACCAGCCTCATGATTCTTAGTACAGAAATTGACATTATTCGTGATTTATCTTATCTTTCGAAAATGTTATTGAAGTGTTCGCTTCGATTAAATCTCGTAAAACTTCTAAATAATAACCACTCATACTATTCTGATGATTGTCATTAACGATATTTATAGAACAAATAACGATTTTTCTAATTAAATATTTTAACCATAATAAAAATGATTTAATTAAATCTATAATAATGACTGCATACGTTTTTGTGCAACGGGCACAAAAACGGGCCTCAGGGCCCCACCTACCTTAAATTGGCCCAGGACACACAGCTGATTTTGACATTATCGGCAGTACCGAGAAGAGAGCACAATCAGCGCTGCATATACCTTATTTATTCTACTATGTCGTCAACTATCCAACGGAGTTTTTAAACTCGCTGGAATTACCCGGATTACCGTCTAACAATCTTCAACTGAAAGTCGGGTCGGTAATCATAATTACGAAACATAAACCAATCACGTCTTTGTAATGACACCCGGCTATCGGTAAAAAGCCTGATGAATAACGTCATCGAAGCAACAATACTTAAAGGAAAGTACAAAGGTGAAGACGTTTTGATACCACGAATCCCAATGATTCCGACCGACATGCCATTCGATTTTAAACGCTTGCAGTTTCCGGTAAGGCTTGCATTTGCCCCAGTGGGGGTTAAAATACCCACACTGTCGATTCTTAAGAGTAAAATAATCTTAACCCTCATCGGTCCCTCAGACCCATAACCCTAAAAGGTTCTTTATGTATGCGCGCGCATACATATTAAAAACATTAAAAAGAAATACAAAATTCACAAATTTTATGAATAAAATTTTAAGATTATTTATTCCTTTTATGAATAAAGTTATGGAAAAAAGCTATTTGCCAAAAACTCATGTCAATTGGTTAAGGTTTAATATCTTTTTTACTAAATTTAATTTTATAATACTATGTATTATACTGAACATGGTATAATACATAGTATAATGGTATAATACTATGTTCACACTGAGATCAAATTAGGTAATTTCGTGAGATAGTTTCGAAATTGTACAAAAGTGTTCACACTGGGCTTAGATAATTTCGTTTGACGTTTGATTTATTTTTTTGTCAATTCATTATTGGCCACATTCAGCATACTCAACAGTTGCCAACTTAAATGTTCAATTAAAAATAGAAAATTCTTACTCAAAGTAAGTTTGCAAAATTATTTCGCACAAAGCCGTAAATCTTATCAATTGTACAACTTTAATTTATTGAAAACATCTCTCACCTAGCCTGTTTCACTAAATGGGTTGCGAACCGAAGGGTCAAAACAGCTAAGTATCTGAATGTGGCCATTATCATGTGTCATGTATAATTTTGACGGCTCAGCTGAAATGGATAACAAGATTGTTAATACGTCACAAAAAGGCTGTGTTTAATCCACACTATATTCAGATTTCAAGGTTGCAAGTGCATTTTTGCCTAATTTCGTGAGTAATTTAAACGAAATTACCTTGTTTGAGGTAATTTCCAAATCAACAAATTGTATGGGATATTACCATAGTTTTTAGATCATTTCAGTCGAAATTACACAAAAGCTCGAAATCACCTAATTTGATCTCAGTGTGAACATAGTATAAGATTCATTGTATGTACTTATTTTCAATCAAATGCAAATCAAACATACTCCAAACCTATATGAATAAAAATTATCATTAAAAAAACGTATTGTCCCCCTTTTTAACTATTTGTACACATTTGCAACAGCTTTTCACAAATTCACAAAAAAAACACAATTTTTTTTTTTTATACAAGACAACGTCTGTCGGATCAGGTATCAAAACTAAAAAAAATACTTTATTTCAGCTGCTGTAAACGGTATTTGAACAATATTTGATATGTCGGTTCAGTGCCCCTACCATTCTTCTTCTAAATATCAATCCACCACCGCAACGGAACCACACTTTCAGTGAAAATAAAAATTGAAGGCAAAACAACGTTTGCCGGGTCAGCTAGTATTATTATAAATTTTTTAAAAAAATTAGACCTTCAGAACATATATAATTTAATTTTGATTATTCTTAGCCATTAGTTTTTTATCCTATTTTATTGTACATTTACTTTATAATAAAGAATTTAATAATAATAATAATAATAATAATAATAATATATTTCTCTTTTTCATGGAAGCTTTTAATCATTTTTAGGGAATTTTTATGATCACATTTAGAAAAAACCATTCTCTGTAGCAAATTTTATACCATTTTTCTCTAAATATGATGCATTTTGTATCATCCCAGCTAGCATTTTATCGAATTTTTGAACATATAAGAGTCGTTTTCGACTCTCCTCCGCGATGGTGACAGTCGCGTGTGCGCTCATTTTCTGATCAAAAAAGACTGTTTGTTCGGGAGAAAATGGAACCGAATTATCGAAAAACTCTTCTTGAAGAGTCTTTTTCGAGTCGTTTTTTAATCTTGAATAAGATCAAAAAATAATTAAAATACGATTCATTTCCGAGTCATTTTCGAGTCATTTTTCGATCTAAAAATACCAAAATATGATTAAAATACGACTCATTTTCGAGTTGTTTTCGAGTCGTTTTTTGATCATGAAAGTACAAAAATTTACTTAAAAACTAAAATCATAAGTAAAAATTTTTTTACACTAGAAATAAACTAGTTGGTTTTTCCAATTGTTTCCAAAATAACTGCTGGGTAACGATCTGAAATATAAAATCTCAACTAAATTTACTCTATACGCATACTTTTTCTATCTACTGTGCATTTTAGACGTTAAAAAGCACGGTTTTCTGCGCGTAAAATTACAACTATATTTATTTAGCTGCAGCTATGTTGCACCAATTGGCAGCCCTATGAATTGCCCTTTATTTTGGTGGATGCAAGGAGTTTATATATGTTAATATTTGCAAATCAACCCACTAACCAAATGAACTTCAGCAATTGTGTCAATAAAGTCAACACAAATAAAGGCAGCACACATCATAGTACAACAAAATAAAGGCAAAGCCAGTACATACAAAAGGAAAGCACCAAACCAAATGATTGGAATTTCGTTGTGTCAAGTTGTTGTTATTATTAAGGCCGGTTATACAAATTTAAGCAGCAACAAAACATAAAAGTACCACTCTTACTTGTTCATACTCTTACCCTCTCACTCTTCACAAGGAACACACGAAATATGCTGAACATTCTTTTCTTTGCCCGCACGTTCCCTTCAACTTCTTGAACGTGTCAAAGCGCTGCTGCTATACAAAACTGTGCGCCTGGTACTTTTGTTGAATTTGAGGCGTATCTAGGGCGTGGTGGATGCCGACCTTGGGTGTGTTTGATCGGCAGCCAAAGCTATTTTAATTTGCTTGTCGCGCCATGCCACGCCAGGCCAGGAAGAATTGAATGGCTGCAGCGAACTGTGAAGAGCAGCACAAACGGAGGGTTGAACAAGTGGTTGTTGCTGTTGATGATGTTACAATTCAATGTGCAACGGGGAAGGGAATGGCAAGGCAAACCAACAATCACACAACAAAAATCCTGCACCAGTCCCGGAAGGTAGTTAGGCACAAACAATGGGCCAGCAGCAGCAGCAACCGTTGCTTGGCCAGCCGGTAAATGACTGTCACACGCAAACATTATGGCAGCGCCCCCCTCTTTGTAGTTGCGCTGCCTGCTGCTGCTGCTGCTAGTGCGACCAGCCTTCTTTCTTGCATTCATACATTTCAACAGCTTGTTGTTGTAAGTACCTGCTGTTTACTACTGGTGCTGCTGTCTGGCGTAACTTTGATGTTGAGTCGATTTCTATTAATATCTATATGTGTGCCTCAACTTTCAGCCTGTATCACCTTGCCATGCAGCTTAAAACTTTTTAGCTTAAATTAACTTGACTTCCCAATTCGTCATATAAATCCTCTATTGTTAAAAACAAACCCTCCTTCGGCGTTGGTTAGTCATACATGCACAGAGCTGCCAACCTTCTTTTTTATATGTACAAAGAATTTGCTTTTCATATGCATCTGTAAAGTTGACTTCTTGCCGTCATAGTCGGCATTATTTGTTGCATTTTTATGAATTTTTACAAGACGGAGTTTTTCTACAGCTGCAATGTTTCGCTTTATTTTGCTATTGTTAAATATTTTATTCGCAAATTGTATCAGCTGGCAACTCTATTTTTGGGCTGTACTAAATTCGCTCGTTATCACATTGCTCTTTCTTTCAGCATTTGTTGTTGTTCATTTATTTGCTTAATTTAGGCCGGAAGTATTTGGATTTTTGAATTTTTGCACATTTGTTACTGATTTTTCTTTATTTTTTGGGTTCTGCTTGTTTTTGTTTCATTGTGGGCAGCAATAGTAGGTGTGTTTCCGTACTCTACACTGTGTAAGTTCTGTGTAAAGTTCGGGCTGCGAGAGTAAAATTAAATTTAAGAATAGTGGCAAAAGTACGGAAACAGCTTCTAGTAAGTTTTGAGCACAAAACAGCTGATGCTGACAGCAGACGTGTCAAACGTAAATAGCGCCAATTGAAATTATCGTCAATTTGTTTGTTTAAAGCAAAAATATTTATTTTGAATTTGTAAATTTTGACAATTTTCAGTTGAAAATCAACTTATCGTCGCACAACTTTTGAATTTAATAATAGCAAAACATAAACAAACGTCAATTTGAAATATGCTTGTTCTTCTTGATGCTTCTTCTTAATTTACTCGCAGTCTTGAGTTCAAGCACAATCTGGTAAACTTCTGTGCTCGAGAGAGCGATTTATGCTTGTTCTACTTCTCACATTTTAAGCACAGAAAGTACGGAAACAGAAAATAGTAACACACAAGATACACAGTGTGAGTACGGAAACAGACCTAGTAGGTGTATCCTATGGTCATGGTAGTTTTTATGTGCTACGCATATCTGTAATTCTACTTAGTCGCCTCATTGGATCAATTAATATTAAGTCCTCCTTAAAATTAATTTGAGCAACTTGTTTGCTGATTTATGTTAACACATTGAATTAGCAGGCAGGCAGGCATGGCCGTAACCTTTGTGCTAGTGATGTACATTGGCAGTGGCTAGCGAAGACGATTAACCGATTTTTGCTTGTGTGGATTAAGGGAAGATTTTAGATATTTAAACATATTCATAATTGGGCCGCTGACAGCAGATGTTCGGAGACGCCTTTCTCATCACAGTTTCACCAGAAATACAAAAATAAGGTTGATTTTATTAAATTACTAACGAATGTAACCCGGTGTTACTCGGGGTTGTGCCGCAAGCTCAGAAAAAGGACGATTTTTAAAACTGCTCTCATTTTAACATTTTTTAAATTATCAATTAAATTTTGAAATTTTTTAAATTATCGTTTTTTGGGGTTTTGCCCCCTCCCTCCGTCGAAAGTTTTTAGTCAAATTTCCGTAAAACTGTAGGTACCTGACGGACATGACAACAAAAAAAAAAAAAAATGACATCTTCAACATCTCGATCTGACGTATGGTTTCTGAGAAAAATGGTCACCCAGTTTGAAAAAAGTCATTTCGAGAAAAATGCGTTTAAAGTTTTTCTTAGCATATATTTAATATGCATTTCTATCTCAATAAATATTTCAATTTTAAAAAATCCTTTTGAGATCGATTCGATATTTGGATGTCTTCGTTCAACTTCGGTTTTGGTCGATACTGTTCGGTTGATTTCTGTTCATCTTTATATATCTTCTGCTCGTATTCGTTTAACTTTTTTTTCGTATGTCTTTGGTTCTTGACTTCGTTTGCCTCGGCTCATTAAAATCAAATTACTAAGTCTTTGTAATTTTTCTATTTTTTTTCTGAACCTTCATACCAAATTTAATTTAAATCGGTCCAGGCGTTTAAGAGTTATTGAGTCTTAAAAATGCACTACTCAAAGCGCCCTATTGCGGGGAAGTCTTTGGAATTATTTATATTTCATGTTTTATCTTGGGTGCAGTTGAACGTTCATACCAAATTTCATTGAAATTGGTACTTATAGAGTGTCAGGCTCACATACTTCCGCTCACTTTTTTACCTACCACAGTTTTATCTTGGGTGCAGTTGAACCTTCATACCAAATTTCATTGAAATCGGTCCAGGCGTTTAGGAGATATTAAGTCTTAAGAATGCACTACTTAAAGCGCCCTCTTGCGGAAGTGTTTTGAAATTTTTACAACCTAAATTTTATTTTGGCCGCAGTTGAGCCTTCATACGAAATTTCATTGAAATCGGTACAGCTGTTTATGAGTTATTATACAAAGCCACGCCCACATACTTCCACCCACTTTCTTTCAGCTCAATCGGAAAAACGGTGCGCGAGCCTATACGGAACAGACAGACAGAAGGACAAACATTTGATTTTATATATTAGAAGATAAGTTTTTTCCCCCCCTTTTTAAATACTTTTTATAATATGTGTTTTTTTTATTATATTTAGTCCGAAAAATTCAACCATTTGGCTCAAAATGGTTTAAAATCAAAAATGCACCCATTGGTCTATTTTTTGTAGCAGAGAGAATGAGAAAATTTTCAGAAAGATCGACTGAATAGTTTTCAAGTCGCGTGTCCATAGAAAAAGGCTAGTTTTGAGAAAACGGTTTTAAAGTTATAAGCTCAAACCGAGTGCCTTGAAGGGACGAGAATGTGAACTCTATAATTTTGTAATTTTGAGGAAATATTTTTTCTGTGAGGAAGCCACACTGAAACTTCATACTGTTTTTCTTTCTGCTGAAGAATTTTTATATAATATATATTAATATAAATATTTTAACTTCTACTCCTTTCAAACGCGGATCCACGCTGGAGCGATTGCGTCATTCGTCACAAAAGCTTCTTGAAAATGGCAAGTTCAATACACATAATCTAATTTTGAAAATATTCAGAATTTAGCATTTGTTTATGAGGTTTTTACTTGAGAGTAGTAATATGACTGTAAAAGACTAGTCAGTTTGAGCTTTTACAGTATTTCTACATGACCGGTCAAATTCAGTCAGATTCACTAATTTTCAGATTTCACTTAAAAATTATATTAGGGGTTTTCACGATTCAGTGCAGCTGCCAGTGTAGTTGAGGGCTTAAGGACTTGTGTACTTTACAAAAAGAAAATGTACGTACGTCCAAAATCCTCACAACTACATTTCTACTATAGCCTTAAATTTGAGGACTTGAGCAGTTGTGTACATTGAAAAATTTTACAGATTTGAAATAGTGATGCAACATTTTAGAGTTTAAGTATCAATTACTTGATAAATAATAATCTCATTCAAATTATAATATTAATCTCAATAAAAATCATAATAATAATCTCAGTTAAAATTATGGTGTGCTCACGAAAACCTAACTGCACAAGTCTTCAAGTCCTTAACTACACTGGTAAGTGCACTGAATCATGAATATCCCTATTAAATTTACAATTCCGTTAGCTTTTATTAATATTAAACAACTAAAAGCGAAGAAAAAGATACAAAATAAATGTAAAGTTAATCAACTAATTTGATTCGATTTCTCGCGATAGTACGAATGCCGTGAATGATACAAGGAATGATTTTTACGGGAAAAAAGTTTTATTTCCTAATATAGTCGTCTTCTTTTAGCTCGATCCATCATCGTCCAACGTTCCTCCAATATTTTGATCCCATCCGAAAAATAAGTTTTCGGAAGGTCCTTAAAATCGGCCTCTGTTTCGGTGATGAGCTCCTCTCTGGTGATGAATCTCTTTCCGCAGAGCCATGTCTTCAGGTTTGAAACAGAAAATAGTCGCTGGGAGCCAAATCTGGAGAATATGCTCGATGAGGAAGCAATTCGTATTTAAATTCATGGAATTGTGCCATGGGAGCTGGGCATGTGTGAACACTTGACGAAAGACCACAGGTTTCACGGAAAAAATGAACAAAGCTTTTAAGAAATTCTGCCCAAGTCTTGATGTCGCAAGATTACCAGTGCAAGTTGGTGAACAAACGACCTTAAGAAGACACGAATGCACGTCAGAAAACTACACCGGAAAGCCATTTCAAGCAAGCTAGAACAGGACTAGACAAACTATAGATCCATGTTAAATGCCTACTCTGGACAAGTAAGAATAGCAAAGCGAACATCTTGGACAAATTTTTGTGAGTCCATTGAGGACACAAGCGAAGCTGCCAGACTTCGTAGGCGCTATCAAAAGACTCGTCGGTTCCGGGATACCTTTCTAGGCCATGTAGTTTTCCGGGTTTCAAAAATCCGTATCGAAAGGTGCTACCAGCAACTTACTAACCTTTACAGAACCTTATCAGAGCTTTTACAAGAACTCTCTAGTAATACCACAAAGCCAGCTGCGGAATTTTCAGTGTCAAAAAAGTCTTGTTGGATAAATTTTTTCAAAAGACCAAAATAATCCAAATATGTTTCACAAAGATTTTAAGCCAATAATGTTAATGGTACTTAAAAACCTTCAAATCTGCTGATGGGGATGATATTTTTCCAGCTCTTCAGCAAGAAGGTTCAGAACATCTAACACCGCTATTATCAAAACCATTTAGTCTTTGTTTTTATACCTGGTACTTGGAGAAAAGTGATAGTTAAATACCTTCCTAAGGCCGGCAGAAGCTCGGAGAGTAATTCGAAACCCTTCAGACCCATACTAGCAAAAAAGTGCTTCCAAAAGAAGATACAGATAAAAGGAAAGTTCTGAGTTCCATTCCTTCTACTTTCATACCCAGAAGTCATTCTTTTAACATATGCATGTCATTGGGAGGAAAGCTTTCTTTAGTATTATCGAGAAGTGCTTCTTTAATTTTTCAACGGAAGATTTCTTTAAGGGCCACAATAAAAGGGATTCTAGTAGGTATTTTCCAGGAAAACTTTAAAAAGACATTCCATGATTCAGAAGATTGCACATTTGCATTGCACAAACCATGCCATCGAAGCATTCTTGGAAGCTATTCAAATAGACCTTAAGAGGTTTATGAGAATGCCTCCTGAAAGCACTTTTCGGTAAGGCTGAGGAGAAGCACAGTTGTATATTTAGAATATCTTCTGAAAGCAGTGTTTCTAAGAATGCATGTCAAGTTTGTATAAAAATTTTGCTGGGGTCAGGCTTATGTCCATACTTAAAAGTATGGAGAAAATCATTGAACAATACATTAGAGAGAATGCCTTGTCAATGCTTGCAGACAGGTAAATTTATAGAGTCAGTGCTTAACGACCTTGTAAGCACAATTAAAAAATTAATCGATTGCAAGGAAATATGTATTGTCGTTTTTCTTGATAACGAAGGAGCTTTCAAAAATACGTCATATGAGTCCACTAAAAGGGCACTTAACAACCTTAATACCACCAGTCATAAGCAGCTGGATTATGACAACACTTAGTAGTAGAGTCATGCAGGAGATGCCCGTCCTATAACCTTTACTTTGGTCCGTAGCTGTAGGTAATCTCCTGATTCAACTCAAAGGAACTGGGGTAGATGTGGTTGGGTATGCCGACGACGTAGCAGTCATCCTCAGCAGGGAGCTTTGGAAGTACAGTGACGGACGTCCTACAAACAGCACTGATCACGGTACAGAGAGCAGAGATAACGAAGGCCTCTCTGTAAATCCAAAAAGACAGTTATTGTGCCTTTTACAAAACGGCGTAAGCTTAATCTTACTTGCCCGGAACTTTTTGTGGAGAAAGTAGATTTTTTCAACTCAAAAAATTATCTTGGATTGGTCCTGGACAGTGAACTGTCTATTTTTGAAGAATTTGCGGCAAGAACTGGATAATAAGCTCCAAGATGATGTACAATCTACGCATTGATCGTTAGACCCACACTATCATATGCGTTTGCATGGGTGGGATGGTCGAAAACCCTACAATGATCTAATTCAAAAACGTGCAGGGATATTTATGACAGGCTGTATTAGGCCCATACCAGCAGCGGCCCTCAATGTCATCTGAGAGCTTACACCATTTCATGTACACATCCTGACTATTACATATGGTTAAAATTGTCCCAAAACATCCCCTAAAGGACTCCTTTCCTTTATTATAATCTTAAAGCTCTGAAATCACTCATCATTAAATCCAAGCTAGTGTTAGACTCTGTCAACGTCCTTAACGACCTGGCTGCACAAAATAACTCTAGAGTGGATTCCTGCCCAATGTGATTTTGACGGGAATGAGAAAGCAGACTCTAGCCAAACAGGGAGCAGAATCACCATTTACAGGACCAGTATCGTTCTGTGGTGGTGGTAAGAATCTCTTGAGGCGAATTTTAACATTCTTGGAAGAACTCTCTTTAGAAGGATTTGCACTAAATTAATATTCTCAGAACTATCACCAAAGAAATCGAAGTTCCTTATTAAAGTAGGGAAAAAACGACTAAAGGGCGATGATCAGAACTATAACTGGATACTGTTAACTAAGGAAACATCTTCAAAAATTAATCTTTCAACTCATAACTATATAGACTATGCCCTGAGGATGTAGAAACCTCGAGACATATTCCGACTGAGCTAGAGAAATCTCGGTATGCGAATTAGTCACACTAGAAAATCTTGCTAATCTTTACCCCGCAAATAAACTATGTTTTCTGAAAAAAAAAAACTAAAACAATTGAACTGCTTTAAACAAAAAGGTCTTAAGCCTAATACCCAAAGTGCAAAGGTGCGTTAAGTCGGTCGCACTTTGGCACCTTAAGTAGAAACAACGGGTTGTTATGCAGTAATTCATAATTCCACGTCAAGCTTTGATCGTGCTTTGTATCGTAAATATTGTCGAATATCGTAAGAGGGGGAAAAAGCACGATCAAAGAGCAACCTGCTGAAAAAATTTGAGATATTTTCTACTCAGTCGTCCGTTTGACATTTGTCGCTATGGCAGGGTTGCATGTTCATTAAGCAAGCGGAATATGTGAATATTGTTTAGTTAAGACGTGATTGCATGGGATTTGTTATTTTGTCAGAATGGTTATATTGAAATAGATTTAATTTTTTACTTTGCTTTATGGAAATAATGAATTGAAAGTTTTGATGAATTGAACATTTTATTATTAAATAAAAATATTTGTGCCAACATTACTATAACACTAACATATTTTGCGTTTTGGGCAATTGGGACTTTGTGGGATTTTTTGATTTGACTGCGTATAGTGGCGTCATTTAAGTGATAGACGCACGAACTGTCAACGCGACATTATGATATTAAAATGATAAAGTCGGGCGTTTTGACAGTTCATTACGTAAAGTTGAGCAAAGCTCGATCAACGCGCGACCGACCTAACGTGTCTTTGGTCGGACTTTCATTGTGCGTTTTGCAAATTAGGCATAGATATTCGACTAGTCGACTTTTTCAAACATTTTTTCGACTCTTTGAAATCGATTAATAATTTCGGTTATCCATCACATCCCTATTGCAAGTATTTATATTAAAAATTAGGTCAGTGTTATTTCAACCGATTACTCGTTACTTGTCAGTCACCAGCGCAGAGTGCATCAATTAGCGCCGCGCGTGGGTGTGATTTTTGCTGCTGTTTTGTTTTCCACGCACTCTCATAGACACACATACGCACACACCAATGCACAGTGGACGTGTTGTGCGATTGGTACTTGAATTACTTGCCAGTACAAATTCCCTCTTCAATTGCAATCTTTTTGTCCGTTTATATGAGGGGCGTTCAAGGGTGTGGTAATAAATTAAAAAGAGATGGCAAAAACACAACTAAACTATGCCTACAACACGTGGAAGCGAGAACGTAGCTTGGTAGCAGGAGCAACAAAGTTTTAGATAAGGGAAGCCTGCTAACAGGCCAGCTGGCTGGCTGAATACCGCACTGGTTGTTCGTGAGGTTTCAGTCAACTGACTGTTTGGTGGGGTGGTGTTTGGGCCCATGCTAGACCCCTTGAGGGTGACTCGACTCACCGGCATTAATTAACACACAATTCCAATTAAGCAATTAAAAGTTTCATTTAAGCTGGGCAATTAAGTGGATTGCATGCCAGGCCAACTAACAAGCATACAAGACAAATGCTGCTGCTGCTGCTGCTCCGAGCTGTTTTTGTACATAGCTAACTGAAAAACGTGCAGAACAAAAGACAGACAGACAGATCGAGAGACAGATGTTGTTGGACGGACATTACCGACATGCCAGGATTTTTAATTAAGAAGATGAAAATGTAATAGGTTAGAAGAAAGCTCTATGCGAAAAGTGTAGGTTGTGAATTTGTGCTAATGAAGAAAAGTTTTTGGATTTCACTAATTGGCAAAAGTGGTGGATGCCCGTTACGGCCAAGTATGCGGGGGCTGTTGTCTCTGCGGTCTAGCCGAGACATGGAAAATTTAATTAAAAATAACATTCATTAAAAGGTGGCTGACAGGGAGAGAGAGGAGAGTTTGAGAGAAAGCGGTTGGCAAAGAGTGAGCGCGTAGTGAACGTATAGTTTTTGTTATATGTGTTTTAATGAAATATTAAACCATTTAGTATATATGTTATTCTGATGAGGTTTTAGTAACTGTCGAAAAGTGAGAAAGCGTGCGGGGTCGGGTGTACCAGGCAGAAGCAAGCGTATGCACGACACGTTACGGGCCAATTAAAATATTTATTTAGTTTTATTATTACTTCGTAACCAGCTGGAACAGTGCTGATCCAGTGCAGTGTGGTACACTGAACCGATTTAATGCCTTTTGAGTTTAATTGAATAAGCAAACAAAAAAAAAATTATTTTGGTGTAGGAGGTCTTCTATTTTGTAATGCAAGTAAGCTATGGAAATTATATATGCATTCTGTTCATTTGAAATCATCACCATGCTTTGAGACTTTATAAGGGGGAAGTTTCAGACATATAGATGGCTGTTGTTGCTTTTAAAAGAATTGCACGTGACTTCTATCAGAATTGGTGAAAATATTCACAAAATGGTTTTGGATGAGCATCGTCTTAGAGAGCACTGAGTGAAAATTGAGCACAAGATAGATGCGCGACAACTCTCAATTGAACAAAAACGGTATCGAGAGGCTGATTCAATTTTGGCGAAGTGTACTCGATACTCGCAACTTTTGTGCCGAATATTAATTATGAATGATAAATAAATCATGGATGATGGGCTCATCACTTCACCCTTGAGACGAAGGAACACTCAAAACGAAAGACTGAAAGGGAAGAATCGAGTGCAAAATAGGCGAAAACAGTTTGAACTGCAGACAGCGTCATATTGTCAGTGATATAAGATGCGAGTTGTGTAATATTCATTAACACTCAATTAATCTTAGGGTCATTTTGAGACCCGAAATGACTTTAACATGAGTTTTTGCAGTGAAAATTATTTTTAACCTTTTTTTCTTCCTGCTCAGTGCAATTCTTAAATTTTCAAATTCTGAGCGGCCACGATTGCTTAAGAGCATACCTGCCTAAATTCAAGCGAAAATAAATTAAAAAAATCCTTGCCATTTATAGATGTACTAGCTGGTACCCGGCGCGTTGCTGTCGTCCTTGTCCAATATCTGTCCAGTTTGGCAATAGAAGGCCATCAGCAAATATTAATACCACCTAAGTTTCAATATTATGTGACCATTGTTTCCAAAGCTTTTAAGTATAAAAATTGTCTTTTATGAGTGCAGCTAAACTCCTAATTCAATACCCGTTTTAGTTTGCGATTACTTCCGGTAGTAAGATATCACCAAATAGTTACTCAAAACCGAGTTTCTTTGTAACGTGACTATTATTTCCAAAGCGATTCAATTTAAAAAAATGCGTCTTATATAGGCGGATCCACTCTCATTGTACAATGCCCGTTCCAGTAGCAGGACACCACCAAATAGTAGCACCATTCTGAGTTGAAATGTTCTGTGACTTTTACTTCTATAGCTATTCTGTATCGAAAATTTTAATTGTATGGGTGAAGCCACCTTCCATTTTCCAATGCCCGTGTCTGTTTTATAATTGAAAGACCTGGCCCATCAGTTACTTCATACTAACTGCAATTCTATGCGATTTCAAAAAATTGAATTTAATGGGCGGTACCATGCCATCCTTTCCATCGCTCAAATTTGACAGTCGAAGTCCAAGACTCAATCGTAACTTCGTACCGAGTTTCATTGATGTGTGTTTTGTAGACGAAAGTAAAGCCGAAAATTTGTGTTCTTGAAAAAGAGCCATGCCCCTCGCGAGTAGAAGGGTGAAAAATACTTTACGACCTATTCTCATACCTACCAAATATACAAAAAAATTTCATTAAAATCGGTCCAGCCGTTTGGGAGGAGTTCAAACACTAACACAGTGACACGGGATTTGTATATATTAGAAGAAGATTAGACTGAACAGTCTGAGTAATGTTAGGCGCAAAACAATTTTCGTCTTCTCTGACAGTCAAGCTACCCTTCAAGCTCTGATATCAAATAATCCAATCCAAGCTAGTATTTGAGACTGTCAACGTACATAACGACCTGGCTGCACAAAATAACAATATAACACTACAGTGGATTCCATCCTACTGTGCCTTTGATGGGAATGAAAAAGCAGAAAGCATAGATAGCAGAATTACCATTCACTGGACCGGAACCGTTCTGTGGTGCTGGTAAGAATTGCTTTAAGCAATACGTCAAACAACCTCATTCCGCGAATCTCAAGATTCTTGTAAGGAAAAATTTGCACTAAACTTATATTCCCAGAACTATCACCTAGTCTGTTGTCCCTTCCTGCTCAGTGCAAAACTTACTTTTTTTTTGTTTTTGTTTAGCTTTGAACCAAGGATTTCAGGTGTCAAAGCTATTCAGTCAAATCTGCATTGGTTTGGAAATGGAGAGATAGATAAGTAGGAGACAAAGTTAAATCAGGGGAAACAAGTGGAGAATGTTGTGTGTGAGGCAGATATCAAAATGCGAATTCTTTACTTCAGTCAATTCGAGATATTCGAGGCTACCACCAACTACAACTTCCAAAGTTGTATATACTGATGAATTTTTAATTTCAGTTGATTAGAAATGAGGAAAGAATTAACGAATGATAAAAGCTTAGGACCATGGCTAGACCGGGATTCGAACCCGGAACTTCTGAGTTGGCAGTCAAGCACGCTAACCACTCGACTACCGAGTCTTGCTTAATATTTAAGAATTTGACCAATATAAGAATTTAAAACTCTTGGCACTATTTTACATAAAACTTACCCAATAGAACAATAGAAATTTGAGAAATACAAAAATAATCCGAGTCCAGTCTTGAGGTTTTCGATAATGTTAGTATCGTAAATATAGTATTTTCGATAATGATAAAACTAAATGATAGTGATGACAAGATTAACTCCATGCTAACGATTTGGAGGATATTGAAGACTTCATTGAACATCAATACTACCAGTTACTCTAATAGACCCTCTGACTATCTTGGCAAAGACAAGGTGACAAAATGACACACCACACCTCTCACCAATGCATTGTCCAGAACACATTCCGAAAATATTTTTCGAGGAAGTGATGCAGATTTTCAGGTTTTCCCAAAATTGAGGGGCAAATATAGTTTGAAGAAAGTTTTGTTTGCTTGGAAGACATTGTTTCGATATATCAACACAATTCAACAGTTATCAAATTGATTATCGCGATGGCCAAAATCAGTGAGTTAACATTCGAATTGTTTCATACACAACCTTTTCGCCGGATAACGCCTCTTCAGACTATTTAACATTGCATATTACTTACTTACTAGGTCGCCATGACAACCCGTGTTCGGGTTACGGCCGACTTCATCAGCTCTTGCCAGGCGTCTCTGCTTCGCGCGCGCCGTCTCCAATCTCTTTCACCAAGCGCGGTTAGGGCTTCCTGGGCCTGGTCAATCCATCGAAGGCATGGTCTTCCTCTTCGTCGTCGACCCTCGGCTTTCGCCTCAAACACCTTTTCGCTGTAGCTTTTTCATCCATACGAAAGACATGACCCAGCCATCGTAGTCTTTGAATTGTAATTCGCTGAAATAAGTCAATATCATCGTAGACCCTCAGCTTTCACCTAAAACACCTTTTTCGCTGGAGCTTCTTCAACCATACGAAAGACATGAGCCAGCCAACGTAGTCGTTGAATTGTTACACGCTGGACTAAGTCAATGTCGTCGTTGAGCTCGTACAGTTCGTGGTTCATTCGAATTTGCGAAGAACTTTCCCCTCGAACACCCCAAGAGCAGCTGCATCTGTTTGCGATACCATCCATGCCTCAGCGCCATAGAAAAACACAGGTATGATGAGCGTCTTGTAGACTTTAAGTTCTATCGATCGAGAAAGGGCTTTGGAAACTAATAGCTTACTTAGTCTGTATTATCACCTATTAGCAATTGCTATTCTTCGCTTAATCTCCAGGCTGACATTGTTGTTGCTGTTGACGGCGGTGCCAAGGTATAAAAACTCCTTGACAACTTCAAAGTTATATTTTCCTACTGTAACATGGGAGCCTAGTCGCCATGCTTCCCTATTTGCAGAGAGCATATACTTTGTTTTGCCCTCGTTCACCGTCAAACCCACATTGGGTGATTGCTTTTCGATAGCGGCGAAAGCAGCAGTTTCATCTCTCTTGGTTCTGCCGATAATATCGATATCATCAACAAACGCAAGGAGCTTTTGTAGAAAATGGTACCATTTTGATGTACACCCGCCTTTCGTAGGATCCCCTCCATGATGAAATTGAAGAGATCGCATGATAGCGGGTCGCCTTGTTTGAAACCTCGCTCGGTATTAAAAGTTTCGGAGTGGTCATTTCCTACCTTGACGGAGCTGCATGTATTGCTCAACATCATCTTGCAGAGCCTTATCAACTCAGACATTGTTGCGTATAGGCAATCCCGAATCAGGCTATCGAACGCAGCTTTATAATCGAGAAAGAAATGGAAGGTGTCGATTTGATTTTCATCGGTTTTTCGAGGATTTGGCGTAGTGTAAAAATCTGAACTATGGTGGACTTGCAGGATGAAAGCCATACTAATAAAGTCTAATCAACTGTATAGTATAGCAACTTTAACCTTGTCATGGCTAGGTGGTGGAATTTCCACTTCATCATCGTCGCTTGGTGGTGTCGGACTGCATTCTCCAATTGGGGGTCTTCGCCCATAAGCAGATTGGAAAAATGCTGCCTCCATTATTTCAATGTGCACTGCATATTTCTAACCAAATTTCATATCTACAAGTGCATGCTCCGGGCTGGAAACCTTGGGTTAGACGCTTAACTTGTTGGTAAAAGTTTCGAGCATCTTTCTTGTACTGATAAACCTTAATTCCTTCCTTCTACCTCTTCCTTCTTTTCGCGCATGGCTCGCGTTGAAGCTGACTACGGTGTTTGCGGTTTTTATATGCGGCGTATCTGACTGCTGTCGCGTTGCGACACTCTTGGTCATACCATTGGTAACTAGGTTGTGGGCGCCGAAAACCAATGGCTTTATAAGCAGCAGTGCGCATGGAGTGTGATATATGCACCCAAAGTCCGCCAGCGTCATCCAGGCAAGAGTTAGGTTGGAATTTGGACAATGAACATAAAGGGTGTTTTTTTAGAGGTATAAAACTTTGATATGGAATAAAATAAGGTGGAATTTTCAAAATTGACATGAAATTGACTTCAAGTCAATTATATAACTAAAAAAATAATCTTTTGGCATTATTATTTATATATGATTTGTGGCATATGACCGCCACGGCTGGTTCGGACTTAATCTAATCTGAAGGTTAAATTTACAATCACTTTTTCCAACATTTGTGGCTACATATCGGCAAAAACGCGGCAAACGTTGTCATCCAAGTAGACGATCGTTTCAGGCTTATCGGCGTTGACTAGCGACTTCACATATGCCCCAAAAAAATAGTTCAGCGGCGTTAAATCGCACGATATTGGATATCAATTCACGGGTCCGAAACGTGAAATTATGCGGTTACCAAACGTTTCCTTCAGTTAATCAATTGTGGCACGAGCTTTGTGACATGTTGCGCCATATTGTTGAAACCACGGCTCCTGCACATCATGGTTGTTCAATTGAGAAACGAAAAAGTCAGTAATTTTGTCTCTATAGCGATCACCATTGACTGTAACATTCTGACCAGCATCGTTTTTAAAGAAGTACGAACCAATGATTCCAGCAGAACATAAAGCAGACCATCAGAGGATTATCTCCACTCCAAAAACGGCAGTTTTGTTTATTGACGTAGCCATTCAACCCAGAGTGAGCTTCATCGTTAAACAAAATTCTCGTATGAAAATTTTGAACAGAACCATTATTTTCAAAATGAATTTGCACAATTTGGATGCGTTTTACAGGCGTCAGTGTACTCATTTTGAAATGCCAAGCCAAAGTAAATACAAATCACTTGACAGCTGACAAAATGGCCGTCAGTTAAAACAGTCTTACCAACTTTACGTTATTCGTGCCGCTTCTTCTCGTGCATCTCTTGTTGCTTGTGTACCAAAATGTCATAAATTAGGCACAAATCATCGTATTCATATATATTGTATTTGCATTTATTTAAACATATTAGGGGTATTCTCGCTGTCTTGCAAAACCCTTTCAAGGTGTAAGAATTGCAAAAGTTGCAGAATCTTGCAAGCCGTGCAACGACACAACAACAAAATACAAGCGATAAAAGTTTTGCAATTCGTGCAATCTGTGCAACAGTGATACCCATGTTTTGAGTGGACGTGCAACCGTGCACTCTGATTGAGACAAATTTGTTAATTTTAGTTCGTGTGCGTTAGAGTAAGTATTTACATTTTTTGTTTTCGCCTGTTCGCGGCATTTATTTTAATATTCACAATATTTGTGATTTTGTGCGCTCCCGCAGTGTTGCATATTTCAGTATTGCAAGGTTGCATTTTCATAAATTTTGCATCTTTGCTATACTGCGAGAATACCCCTATTGTTGACATTTGACATATTTTAATACACAATTCCAAAATTTCTAAGATTGGGGAGATTGAGCATACAAGGTCCTATTGAGCGTATTATGTGAAAGACTGAAAGCCCATCGTCAATCAACTGATTGGTAAGGAACAAATAAGGATCAGTGTGGCTTCAGGCCTGGAAAGTCCACCATCGACCAGATCTTTGCGCTACGACATATCTTGGAGAAAAAAAAACAAATTGGCCATTTCAGCCCTTGAAAGGACTTTGACCGAGCTTTTTATCAATTGTGTTGTGTGTGTTATTAAATGTTTGCACACAATTGACCGAGAACTGGACCTACATGTCTTATGCCGACTCCGAACGGCTAAAGTTCATTTTCTCAAGAAGCTTTACATGGCATTATTTACTCTCTGAGGTTTGCCATTGTCTGTAGAGAGGTAGTGACCGATCAGAAAACATTTTTTATTGAACAAAAACTTTTCGCCGTGGCTGGGGATCGAACCCGGGCTCCGACCATGCTAAGCTCCGACACACTTAACCTGCATGTCACGGTCACCACCATATCTTGGAGAAGACCCTTGAGAAACAAATCGACACACAACATCTTTTTGTTGATTACAAAGCCACCTTCGACAGTCCGATAAGGAGTCACCCATATTTTACCATGAATTTGGTATTCCTGCAAACTACGTCTATGCAAGATGACACTGAGCAACACCAGCAGCACAGTGAAAATCGGGAAGGACCTTTCCCCTCCGTTCGATACCAAGCGAGGTTTCAGACAAGGTGATTCCTTATCATGCAACTTTTTTAATATAGTCATGGAGAAGATCATCCGAGCTGTTGATCTGAGACGCAGTGGCACAATATTCTATAAAAGTGTTATGCTGCTGGCGTATGCTGATGATATTGACATCATTGGCCATAATACCCATGAAGTCAGTGCAACATTCTCCAGGCTAGAAAAGGAGTCGAGTTGAATGGGTCTTGCAGTGAACGCAGACACCAAAATGACATAAATTGGGCACAAGTAAGCACATTTTTTTTTAAAAATGATCCAATACATTGTCACATACATATCACATACATTATGCACGAATGGGCGTTTTCATTTTTTTGACAAACATTCACATTAGGGCTTGATACCAAGAATATTTTGGCTTAACTCAGTATCACTCCCAAAATTAATTGATTTCGGTTTCTTTTTCAGCTCAAATTTCTCTCCGTGTATAAATGTTAGTTCAGTATTGTTCTTTTTTCATACTATTGTTAACTCTTTTAAAAGAAAAAGAAGACGACATTTTGATTCTATCATTTTCGCCATTTACGTGTTGCTGGGTTCAATTTTTAAGTTCTTTAACAAATATTATTTAATACTTTTCGTGTGGCATTTAAAACGTGGAATACTATTTCGCTTTACTGTAATGCTTTCGATTGAAAAAAAATGTAAAATATAACATAAATTGGGTCCGATTTGCCCCACTGTCAAAGTTTTTGAATGTTTATTTAAAAAAATGCCCATACACCAACCACTCACAATTAATTTAATTATAGGTTAGAAGTTAAAAGAATTGCATGTTAAGAACATGCATACAAAACAACTAAACACACCCACAGTTATGACAACAACAACAAAAACAACAGAGCACAAATTTTAGGAACAACCCCGATGCGGGCGTGTATTTAAAAATTATCAACACCAAAACGATGATGTCAGACACACTGTCGCTTAAATGCAGCTTTAAAGGCAACATATACCCCGTTCCAACCCTGTTGGATGTATGTTTTTTCTGGCTGATTGTGTAGTGTTTGTTGAAAAACGATTGTTCGTTTTTAATTGCCTTACGTCTGCTTTGGTTGGTTGGTAGATGACGCCGCTGTTGTTTGATTTTGTTGTTATAACAAATTACGAATAAAAACCACAAACCAGTGAACAGACATAGCGACGGCCGCACAGCTAGATAGACAGACGAACGAACAGACTTGACAGCTTGAATGAATGAAATTTAGAGGGACCGCCATTTAACGAAATATTACCGTTTGTCAGTCGATTTTCGAACAGGCGCACAGTAAACGATAGCAAGCAACAACAACGCCATGAAACCAACTTGTTTATAAATAATGTCTGAAGGTCGTTGCGTGATTTTGTTGCGTTGTGTTGTTGCTACGTCAAGCAGAGCAACGCCCGCCAAAATATTGTGAGGTTATGTGCTAGGCGATAATAAAAAGCGCAACACTTTTGTAAATGCAAAAAAAAACAAAATTTTTACGCTCACTCTGGCACAGCAACAAAACATGTAGCTTGATAAGACAAGTGCGAAAGAGAGCGATAGATGTTTTAAGTGAAACAATACAAATAAGTGTGGCCCTGAAATGTTTTTTTTTTTGTATATTAATAAAAAATGTTGCCGCATTATTGGAATATTTATTAATTTTTGGACATATTCAGAGGTATTATTAAATAATTAAAACTTATGAAAAACTTACTAACAATTAATGAAAGAGCATGTCTTTTTAGAATCTTTTCTTATATTTTATGGCCACACATTTTTGGTTGGTTGGCAAAGAGCATCCATCTATCTTTGTTGGACGCAGCTTGCTGCAAAATAGACGCCGCAACTACACGCATCTCGCTCGTTCTTTCGTAGTTCGTTGCCGTTGTCGGTTGTCAGTCGTCTTCACAGTGTATTTTTGCTACTAGGATAACATGAAAATTTGCCACCATCCAGTGCGAATTTTTAGCAATCCACACATTTTTCACATTGAATGGAATTCTTCGTCCGGCTAAGTTAATGTTTGTGGTGTTTAGCGCCAAAATCTTGGCGCGCTTAGCCAAAAAACACAAAGTATCCAAAATCCCAGTTCCAGCAAAACTCATAAAATGAATGGGAATCATGGAAATGGGAATACATACATACCTATGTGTTAGAGTTTGTGTTTTTAACTCATAAATTTTTTATATAAAAAAAATCGGAAATTTATGATTATTGTTAGATTAAAATTAGGAATGTTGCTTCATATCAATTGCCATACGTTGACACCTCATGACTGATATTTCAATTGTTTTACAACTTTATTGCCCATAAAATACAATGCCAGTAAAGAAAAGTTGTATACTTAGAAAAAATTGGCCTTGAAAAATAAAAAGTTCAAATTTTTATAAAAAAGTTGAAATTGGACAAGAAAAATAGGAAAGGACACTTCTGACTCTTATGCAATTATAGCAAAATTTTTAGGGAAAATAATTTTATAAAAATATGTATAAAAATGTTTTTACATGCAATAACAAGTTTACAAATTTTGACTATTATATAATGTTGCCATATCTGCCAGTATTTTGCATGATTTTGTTGCGTATTTTTAACAATTTTATTAAATGTTCGATATTCACTACGTATCAACATATTTGTTAACAAGAACTGTTGCTTTCATAAATGTTGTGAAGCGAAACATTATTAACCACTATCATTATTAATTTGTATTATCTAAGAAAAATTATGAATTCTTCATTTGAGAATATCACAAGATATTTAAAACAAAATAAAAACGAAATTTTTTGAAATGTGATACATTCAAAAGGGTGTATTCATAAAAATTTATGAGCCTTTTATAAAGCCTTTACAAGAAAAATATCAAAAACCCTTAACAAACGGTAGATAAAGCAATTTTAAAATTTTTGTTCTTATTTGAGCACAAATATTGTCAAAAATACTTAAAACTATTTAAAAAAATATGAAAACATGGCAAAAAATTTCAAAATATTGAAAATAAAAATAATAAGTGACAATTTTTTTAGAGCAAAACATAGATAACAAAATTTGTTGACTATTTAAATGTAAAAATATTGATAAAATTGTAAAAAATAGACAACAAATTATGAAAACTGTTTCCACTTCAAATCGAAAGTGTTCATATTTGAACAAAAAAGTTGACACATTATTGAATAACAAAATTTTTAAAAGCATTTTAATTCTAAAAAGCTTTTTAACTATTTAAGTTTAAAGTTATAAAACTTTTAGATATTTTTATGAATAAGGCCGAAAATTTCTATCTCTTTGCTTATTCTCAAGTATCAAAGATCTTTATAAGACATTTTTAATTCTACCAGATTTGTTTTTGTCTAAAGTGAGCTGTAAGCTGTGTAGAAAATTATATTTCCATAGAAAACCTTTCTGAAAAATATGGGGAAAAGACATAAAATTCAGTTCTCGATTATAATTTAACATTTCTCAAACATGGCATGAAGTCTCCTTGTGTACAAAGTAGCTATGACGGCTTTATTTCATCAAAAATCGTTTATTAATCTTTCGCAAAGGAAAGTTTTAAATCATGAGAAACAAAATTTAATTTGAAATAGTGTAAATATTTCTAAAATTAACGGCTTTGAATTAATAGCTGCGTTCTTTTCACTTAAAAATAATCCGGACTAAAAGAAATAGAGTAAAGAACCAGACTTTGTCTATCCCAACTCTTTTAAAAGATAGCCAAATCTTCACTGACTCGCCTGATAAAGTGAACCTGTTCGCTGGATTGTTTGTACAAAACTCCACAATCCCGGCTAGCAAACAGTCACTACCTTTTGTCGAGAACACATCATCTGCAATGTAGAAGATTTATTTTCAAACAAGATCAGTTAAAAGGGTTTCTCGCAAATCTCAATATCAAAAACGCCTCTGGTTCCGATGGCATACTGCCAGTTGTGCTTAAAATGTGTGTTTCTACGTTAGCTCGGCCATTGCGCAATCTCTTCAATATCTTCTATAGAACAGGACTATTTCCATCTTGTTGGAAGGTTGTGAATGTCCAGCCAATGTCCAAAAAGGGTGATGCCACGAACCCTGCAAACTATCGACCTATTGGAATATGCACTGCGCTTTCCAAAGTCATGGAGAGTGTAATAAACTTCCTCCTTATTCAATTTCTGGTGCACTACGAATTGCTCAGTGACCGTCAGTATAGTTTTCGTAGGGCCCGTTCTACTGGTGACCTAATGGCGTTTCTGGCTGAGAAGTGGAACCATTGTGTCCACTTTTTGGCGAGAGTAAGGTTGTCGCTTTGGATATTTCAAAGCGTTTGATCGGGTGTGGCAAAAAGCACTCGTGGCAAAACTAATTGCATATCCTGTAGTAAATTTGCTTAATGAATCACGTGTTTCCTCAAGGACAGATTGATTCGTGTCTGGATCGACGGTATTTCGTCCAATAAACTTGCCATCGATACAGAAGTACCAAAGGGTTCGGTCCTTTCGCCAATTTTGTTCTTGGTTTTTATCAACGAACTTCTGTCGCTGACACATAACCGCGGACGAAAGCAGCATTTGTCATTCCTATTTCTTGGAAAAACTCTCGAGTTCTTTAAATGTTGAGAAAAAGAAGCACAATTTAAGGACACACTTATTAACGACTTGAAAAAAATCTCCGAGTGGGGTCTTGCTAATAGAGTCGAGCAAGCAACCCTAATGCTGTTTGTTAACTCACAAGTGAATGAATTGTTCCTTGGCACCCATTAATATAAACGGTATGCATATTACAGAGTCACCAGCTCTTGACGTTCTGGGCATGTCGATATAATCCGATCTTCGTTGGAATGATCATATTTTCGATGTGTGGAAAGAAGCTGCCAAGTGCCTTGGTTTTTTAAAACGGTGCAAGAAATACTACACTCCAGCTGATCTTCGCACTATCTACACTACATATGTTAGGCCTTAAATCGAGTAAATTCGCACCATATATTTGATGGGGAATGAAAACATTTCATCTTCACTCAACTCTGTTGGACATCAACGCAATGTTGGTTGCCTGAGCCTTCTGTACAGGTATTACCACGGGAAGTGTTCAAGGGAAATACACTGCCTGACGCCATCAGCTCGTGTGTTTCTTAAATCCACTAGGGCAGCTCTCCAAGTCCATCCCTATACCATTGCCGTTGTGTCCAATAGAACTTCGTATTTCAGGTATAATTCGCACTGTAAGATTGTGAAATAATCGTCATGCGTCAGTGTTTCTCGACAGTTTCGAGTTGTGCAAATTTAAAAAAAAATTTATCGTCACCAGACACTTTTGAGTCGGTGTCTGGTGAAATATAAATTTCGATCCGGCTTATTCTATATAATATTATACAATGTCTTAATATTTCACAACCTTTTTTTATTTAATAAAATCAGAACAATTCCTACGAGGGCAAGTGAAAGGATCCTGAAAAATTAAACAAGAAATAATTTGAACTGAAAATAAAATCAGTTCCTACGCGGGCAAGTTGAAAGGATCCTGAAAAATTAAACAAGAAATAATTTATTTTGTCAAATCTTATTTGTGCTTCACGCTTGTCTGCTCTTAAAAATTGTTTTTAACACTGAAACCGACACGGAATTGTTTTCGAAGTCACTGTCGAACTTGACGTTTCAATCTATCGAACTTACCGTAAGAATTTTACGATGTTAAAACATATTTGAATAAATTTGCGGTTGTATTTAAACCTACAAAGTCAAATTACTTTTACAGAATTGCTGATTAAATTTTAATTCAATTCGTCTTAGCCAAATCTTTTTTCAAAATCCACTATCCACTCTAAATTTTACGAACAAACAACTATTTAAATTTAATATTCTTCACACAGCCGCACGGAATGAATAGCAGTTAGATAAATAGGCACTAAAAGTAAGTGTGGCAAAATTTATATACCGCTCAATAACTAAAAGACTGTCAAACCATACGAACGAAACTACCAAATTTTAGTCTAAATAGACGAAAAAAAGTCCGAAGGTAGCATTTTTACTGATTTGTGGGCAGAAAAAGTGGGTGTGGAAAATTTTCTGGTCTAGGAAAAACCTCTAAGTAACGTCTTAGGAAAAAAAATTTGAGTCGAGCAAACCGTAAAGAAAAAATTATTCAAATCGGCCCAGCCTTTTTCAAGTTCTAGAGAAACAACGCACGACAATTGATTTTTATATATAAAGTTTAATCTATGAATTTATTAGATACATTATTTACATTGATATTTATTATTTTTTAAAATATTTCAAGCATTTTAAAATGTCTTCTAAACACTTTAAAGACGTTTGTAGGAAAACGAGACAAATTTTAATATTTAAACTGCAATGACAACATATTTAACATTTGGCAGCACTGTGTTGAAAGTATTTGATTTGTTACAAACTCTATAGAAGATTTATTTTCAAACAAGATCAGTTAAAAGGGTTTCTCGCAAATCTCAATATCAAAAACGCCTCTGGTTCCGATGGCATACTGCCAGTTGTGCTTAAAATGTGTGTTTCTACGTTAGCTCGGCCATTGCGCAATCTCTTCAATATCTTCTATAGAACAGGACTATTTCCATCTTGTTGGAAGGTTGTGAATGTCCAGCCAATGTCCAAAAAGGGTGATGCCACGAACCCTGCAAACTATCGACCTATTGGAATATGCACTGCGCTTTCCAAAGTCATGGAGAGTGTAATAAACTTCCTCCTTATTCAATTTCTGGTGCACTACGAATTGCTCAGTGACCGTCAGTATAGTTTTCGTAGGGCCCGTTCTACTGGTGACCTAATGGCGTTTCTGGCTGAGAAGTGGAACCATTGTGTCCACTTTTTGGCGAGAGTAAGGTTGTCGCTTTGGATATTTCAAAGCGTTTGATCGGGTGTGGCAAAAAGCACTCGTGGCAAAACTAATTGCATATCCTGTAGTAAATTTGCTTAATGAATCACGTGTTTCCTCAAGGACAGATTGATTCGTGTCTGGATCGACGGTATTTCGTCCAATAAACTTGCCATCGATACAGAAGTACCAAAGGGTTCGGTCCTTTCGCCAATTTTGTTCTTGGTTTTTATCAACGAACTTCTGTCGCTGACACATAACCGCGGACGAAAGCAGCATTTGTCATTCCTATTTCTTGGAAAAACTCTCGAGTTCTTTAAATGTTGAGAAAAAGAAGCACAATTTAAGGACACACTTATTAACGACTTGAAAAAAATCTCCGAGTGGGGTCTTGCTAATAGAGTCGAGCAAGCAACCCTAATGCTGTTTGTTAACTCACAAGTGAATGAATTGTTCCTTGGCACCCATTAATATAAACGGTATGCATATTACAGAGTCACCAGCTCTTGACGTTCTGGGCATGTCGATATAATCCGATCTTCGTTGGAATGATCATATTTTCGATGTGTGGAAAGAAGCTGCCAAGTGCCTTGGTTTTTTAAAACGGTGCAAGAAATACTACACTCCAGCTGATCTTCGCACTATCTACACTACATATGTTAGGCCTTAAATCGAGTAAATTCGCACCATATATTTGATGGGGAATGAAAACATTTCATCTTCACTCAACTCTGTTGGACATCAACGCAATGTTGGTTGCCTGAGCCTTCTGTACAGGTATTACCACGGGAAGTGTTCAAGGGAAATACACTGCCTGACGCCATCAGCTCGTGTGTTTCTTAAATCCACTAGGGCAGCTCTCCAAGTCCATCCCTATACCATTGCCGTTGTGTCCAATAGAACTTCGTATTTCAGGTATAATTCGCACTGTAAGATTGTGAAATAATCGTCATGCGTCAGTGTTTCTCGACAGTTTCGAGTTGTGCAAATTTAAAAAAAAATTTATCGTCACCAGACACTTTTGAGTCGGTGTCTGGTGAAATATAAATTTCGATCCGGCTTATTCTATATAATATTATACAATGTCTTAATATTTCACAACCTTTTTTTATTTAATAAAATCAGAACAATTCCTACGAGGGCAAGTGAAAGGATCCTGAAAAATTAAACAAGAAATAATTTGAACTGAAAATAAAATCAGTTCCTACGCGGGCAAGTTGAAAGGATCCTGAAAAATTAAACAAGAAATAATTTATTTTGTCAAATCTTATTTGTGCTTCACGCTTGTCTGCTCTTAAAAATTGTTTTTAACACTGAAACCGACACGGAATTGTTTTCGAAGTCACTGTCGAACTTGACGTTTCAATCTATCGAACTTACCGTAAGAATTTTACGATGTTAAAACATATTTGAATAAATTTGCGGTTGTATTTAAACCTACAAAGTCAAATTACTTTTACAGAATTGCTGATTAAATTTTAATTCAATTCGTCTTAGCCAAATCTTTTTTCAAAATCCACTATCCACTCTAAATTTTACGAACAAACAACTATTTAAATTTAATATTCTTCACACAGCCGCACGGAATGAATAGCAGTTAGATAAATAGGCACTAAAAGTAAGTGTGGCAAAATTTATATACCGCTCAATAACTAAAAGACTGTCAAACCATACGAACGAAACTACCAAATTTTAGTCTAAATAGACGAAAAAAAGTCCGAAGGTAGCATTTTTACTGATTTGTGGGCAGAAAAAGTGGGTGTGGAAAATTTTCTGGTCTAGGAAAAACCTCTAAGTAACGTCTTAGGAAAAAAAATTTGAGTCGAGCAAACCGTAAAGAAAAAATTATTCAAATCGGCCCAGCCTTTTTCAAGTTCTAGAGAAACAACGCACGACAATTGATTTTTATATATAAAGTTTAATCTATGAATTTATTAGATACATTATTTACATTGATATTTATTATTTTTTAAAATATTTCAAGCATTTTAAAATGTCTTCTAAACACTTTAAAGACGTTTGTAGGAAAACGAGACAAATTTTAATATTTAAACTGCAATGACAACATATTTAACATTTGGCAGCACTGTGTTGAAAGTATTTGATTTGTTACAAACTCTATAGCGTACTCTTTTTCTCGCACAGCCTTATGGCACACTTGAAATTTCTGCAAGTTCAACGTAGCCACCTGCTGTGATTTTATGGGCGCTTGTGAAGAGCAACCGTTTTTCATACAAGGACATTGCCGTCGTTGTGTTGCGTGCATGGCCAGCCGTCAAAAAAGCGTTATGAAGCGTCAACAAAAACATTGTATAGCCGTTTTAGAACCAGAGTTCAGCAGCCTCGTATACCGCTGCTGCGTCACACCGCTACCAAAACAACCAACCACCGTTTTCTGTCTTCACTACTTGAATGGCGGGAATTTTTCGTCGCTGTGCTTTTGTGTTTTTGTCACCAGTAACGCTTGCTTTGCAGTTATGAGCGCCTATTTAATGGCTAGCCAAAGGTAGGAACAAGAAAATGAAAGTGTTGTTCGAATCCGTTCATAGCCGTGTTCATCGAGCTGGCCGTGTGTGCATGAACACATCTTTAAGATGTTCGTTCGGTCTCAAGAAACCTCGACCATGTGTGCACAGAGCCAATCGTTCAAATTCACTCACATGTGGACAGACAAGAAGGGTGATTTCTGATATTGGGTCGTAAGTAGTAGACATTAGGTGGTGTGAGACCAAGTTCTTGGTCCACCGCCTGTTCAGCCTCTTCACTTTGAGTATTTTGTTGTATTCGACTGTAGACAATTTTCTCAGACATTTTTTGCGCGCATGTTTAAAGCAGCAAGATTCTTCTGTACACCAATTTCTGGATGCTGAACACACCCTGACTTTTTTCTAATATAACAAGAATTCAGACAGATTTGCAGTTAAATTTAAGTATATCAGTGAAAAAACTCAATGTTCTTGTTCAAATTTAGTTCAATTTGAACTCATATTTGCAAAAGCTAGCTTTTCAGTATGAAAACATGAATTTTAGCAATCAATGTAGTATGGGTTGAAATTGAATTTTTTTGGAAGAATTCAAATGAAAAACGGCAAAAATTTAAACTGTTTGTCAATAATTTACTTATTAATCACGAGAGACGCACAAAATCAACGATATGTAAAAGAATACTACAAAAATACTTTTTGAAAAATCAGCCTGTTTTAGTTTTAGGGTTAGAGGCTCAAAAAGGTATTGTAAAATAAGCATTGTATAATTACTTAATTGTTAAAATGGCTAAAATACTTTTCAGCATTATGCTTTATTTTGAAAACATGTCATTTGATGCATTGGCAGCATTACCTGATATTTGCTTTTGTTATTTACACTAATTGAACACATCCCCATGAACGCTGCTTTTGGCGTGTGTTCAATAAACTCAGTTAAATTTAACACATCTTGCGACAAAAATATGCTGCTGAAAATTATGCGCGCCTCATAATAGTGGCTCATTTTTAGAGAAGGCGGCCAAAAATCTGATTTTCGACTGACTCAATTGATTGACGACGACGACTACTACTTACTCATGACTGACGGCCAACGAAAACACTTCGAGCTAAGTTTTCATAGTTAATATCACTTATTCGGGGTAGTTTGAGTGTAAAATACGTTATTTGAAGAATAGTTTAGGGTTTTATACAGTTAAACTATACAAGTTTTTGTGTAAAATAACAAAATTTTAAAGGATTATTTATAAATTTAAGATTGAGATGAATCTTTTTCAAACCTTATGCGAACTTATTGTTGAATAACTAAATTTGCTTGTAAAAGCAACAGAAATATCAATTTTTTTAAGGAGCTTAAATATTTTCATTTAGAATTCCGTCAGTTGACTTAATTTTTTATGCTGAAGAGTCAAAATTTTTATTTTTTTTTTTATAACTATATACTTTACATAGATGTAAATAGAATATATACACAATTTTTTGACTTATTTAGATTTTATATTTGCACAAAATGTGTTTGAGTCATACATGTTTGAAATTAGGGTATACAAAAAATCGCCGAAACTGTTAAAGCGAATTGCATCAGCTAAAGATGAAACAATTTGTTGTTTGTGTCTGTTGTTGTTTTCTTTGGCATTCAGTTGACTTTGACACTTTCGTCTATGTGAAAGACAGCACTGTCAGTTTTACAGCAAACTTATAATTCAACCATGTTATGTATTAAATATATTAATGTTTTGTTATGTTTTTTTTAATTTTATGATCATATTTTTTTGCATTTATTAAAACTATAAGATTAAATATTAGATAAACTAGATAATTTCAGAGCTGGACTATCTTAACAAAAAATAGTAAATTGCTTGAACGTGATATCTGCTCAATAATCCTCGATTCCAATGTATTGTAAACAGCCATTTTAATTTTAGTCTGACTGAAAATAAATAAAAAGAAAGTATGTTTCATTACTACGAAAAAAATGAAAAGTAAATATAAAAAAAATGAAAAAACTAAAAAAACTGGAATACAAAAAATACATTAATCAATTATTGAAACTAAGACAGGTATGACAAGATGTGTAAAGGATAACGAGGCTCGCTTATTTAATAACAAATACATTCGCTTTATTGGGATGTGCCATGAAAAGCTTACTAAATAAAAATTTACTTAACGCGTGTCTTGCTACAATAAAATTCTAATAGCGTTTTCTTTACTCCAAAAATTTAGCATTTGTTCTACCCTCTTTGAGTATTTTGCATATTTTTCATTTTCTCAAATAAAATTCTGACCTCTGAAATTGAATCGTGTTCTTTTCTCGAAAATATTGATCTTAAAAGTGGAAAAAATGCAGAATTTTTCTACTGACCTCTTTACTTCCATTGACAGTTCAGTAAATATTGAGCTCTTTTAAGAAAAACGTAAAAATTCTGTAAATTAATTTTTTTGTGGCGAGAAAAATAGCTCTAAAATTACCATTAAACGATTTGCAAAATATATAGAGGTCAAGTTTGTTCGAAAAAAATACAAGAAAAAATACCCATATTTTTCACTATAATTTTTTTGACCTTCAGATACTTTTGAAGTGATGTCCATAATTTTGAATGGACATCGAAGTGGATCGATCTCAAATAACAAAATAAGGTTTGAAAAATAACTAAGATATTTTCGACAAATTATTATTAAAAAGGCGTTATTTAAAGTTTTCAAATAAAAAATGTATTTATTCAAAAAAATACCTTTCTTTCTGCGATAAAAAATTTCTCTATTTTCGATAAAAACAATTTTCTCTATATCAAATAAAATTTTCGTCAATTAGAATACATTTGCACATTTTTAAAGATATATTTCTTCACTTGGGGGATTTGGAACTATTTCATGACTCTGAGGCCCGTTAACTGATCTCAATTTTAAACAAAAGTTAGCTTTCTTTTAAAAAAGTTAGAATCTTTTAACAAAGGTTAAAATGCCCTAACCTGAGTTTAAATTTGCACGCCGATAACTTATCTTAAAAAAATCGAAGTTTTACTTGGTGAGGCAAGTTTAAATTTAAACACAAAAATTCTAGGTTTAAAAAATGTAAACTCAGATTTTTTCAAAAATTCTCTGAGAACAAATTCTCAATAATAAACAAAAAATAAAAAATCATACTTAAAAATATTCACAACAATAAACAAAAAGAAAAAAAACATATTTTAAGTTTGGAAAAAAAAAATATTCCAATGAAACTGACAATTTGAATTATTTTATCAAAAATTTTTGAAATATTTTGATGTTCTACGTGAAAGTTGTATCATTTTTACTACAGTGCCGCTAAAATATGTCTTTTAATCTCAGTTTAAATTTTTAAACAGAGTTTATGTTAACTGGCGATAAAAATGAGATAAGTTACGAAAATAATTTTAACTGTGTCTAAAATTTTAACTCTGTTTACGAAATCAGAGGTTAAGGAATTTAAACTTCGGAGATCAGTTAACGGGCCTAATAATGATATTTTTTTTCGCACAAAATTATTCTCATTAATAGAGAAAAACTTATTGAAAGTGAAAATTTTTTCTAAATTTTGATAAAAAAATCACTATGCGAAGTATTTTCTTCAATAAAAACAAATCTTTTCTACAAAATAAAAAGTCTTCTTCTCTTAAAACGATATATTTTTATATATTTCTCATTTTAATGGAAGCTTTAACCATTTTTAGGGAATATTTAGAGAGAAAAATTTTAAAAAAAATTGAAATGTCTATTGACTTTCCGAAATATACGTAATTAGTCACTGGCCACAAATTACGGATTTAACACTAAAAAGACTGAAACTTAGTATGACCTATAACTTAGTATAACCTTTATTACCCATGGGCAGTCAAAATGACTACATCGTGAGAGAATAACTAATGTTTACAGAAATTTGTTCAAATATATAAATTATTTATTAAAATATATTTTTTTAAATAAATTATTCAAATTCAAAAGCAGTCAAAATGACTTTCTTGGCCAATTTAATTTTAATTTTAATTATTGACTTATTATGCAATCCCCATACTTATATTTTGACAGTAAAATGCATCTGTTTTGTAAACTGCAAAAAAGTGCAATTTTGTATAAGAAATAGACATTTTTAAGCCTAGACAATTTTTTGAAATTTTTAATTTTATTGTTTTACATTTTTATTGGTTTTCGAACATATTTGTAAATTTTCAGAAATATCATAACTTATCAGAGTTATCATGAACATCACAAAATATATTACTACAAGACCTTCGAATCACATATTTTGACAGCCATATTTTACATATATAAGTAAGTATTAAGTTAATCGTCGTCGCTCAGTGAACATAGTAAAATTTTTATTATTTTAAGAATTTTTTTGTGAATAATCTTATGTATGTGTTCCTCCGCATTTTTGAAAATAAATAATCACATAAAAAACGAACTTTTTATGTATTTTTAGAAAAATAACTACAGCGAGGAAAGTTCGAGAGGTATTTTATATATTTTTTTATAATTTAAGAACGCTTAACACTATGAAACTAATCGTTTCTTACAGCTGGTCACAATTGTTTTTGGCAACAGCTTGAGGAAAGGTAAGTATATATATCAATAATATTTGTAAGATCTTGATTCAGATGTTTATTTTGTATGTCTTAATCAAGTTTGATTTGAATAATTTCAAGTATGTACATTAAAAAGATTTATTTTTAAGCTCCAAGATTTATTTAATATTGTAAAAAATTTTAAAATTTATATTCAAAAAAATATTTGACAAAATGTTATTACAAATCGTTGACTTTTATCCATAAAGGATGTACAACAAAAATTAAATCTTATAATTGATTCATTATTTGACTTAACTTAAACGTCAAAATATGTACGAACCGTTTGAAGGGAAATTTTAAATTCATACTTTCAAAAATAGCTATTTTGTTCACAAAATTCGAATGAAAAAGTAGTTCGTAAATCTGGAATATGTGCTTTTTTACAACGATTTCTACTTCTCCTATGAAAGTATAAACAAAATCTGCTACGCTTTATTTGATTTTAAGTGACGACATAGTCATTAATTTGACACAAATATTGAAATTTTGCTTTGATTACAGCGTTATAGTTATCTTTTTGTCATAACTTTGATATTTTGTTAGTGATCGTCAAAGGTCTCAGAAAGTGAACTGTTAGGTTTTAGGAAGGTTCTCCAAATTAATATGTTTTAATTTCTCCGAGATTAGGATATTTCTCCGAAACCACCTGTGAAAGTTTTCACTAATTTTAAGATGGTTTTCTCACACTTTTCCTAGATCTTTATGATTACTTTAACAATATATATAAATAAGTATTTAAATAAATAAATAAATGTCAGTTGGAATTTTATATGCAATATTGTTGGTTTTATTAAAATTTCAAGTTTCTGTTACACTTATGGTGACAGTTACGGTGAGTATTGGCGAATATAAAAGCAAAATATTTGATAAAACATACAATTACATATAGCTATACAATTTTTAATATCAACCACAGTTAGCATATAATACATTTTGATTACAAGGTTTGAAAATGCTGCTATTTTCCGATGATCAAAGAAAATTAAGTTAAAATTAAACTATAAATTAAAATTAAGCAAATTTATGCACTGAAATATGTAATCGATAGTATTTCATGTGTAAACACTCAAACGTTTGAAATTCCCAGAGAAATATATTTACAACACTTGCAGTATAATATTTTTACGCAGGTGGCAGCTTCATTAAATCCAGCACAATGTTAGCACAAGCGAAGCAGCCATGGCTACAAAGTTTATACGCTATAGCTATCTCACTCACTCTTGCAGAAAAGCGTCAAGTTAAACAAGCGTCCAACTGCTGACTATTAAATACTGCCTGCTAAATGCTGCGCTCCTGTGAATTTAGTGACTCACATGACGCGATGTTTTCCACATTTGTTGAGGTCGGTCACAATAATGACTAAAAGCGACCCATTCAGCAGCCAACCGCAACACCAACGTATCGATAACCGACCGTTCGTTGTGTGGCGGCAACATGTATGTTTTTGTGCATTACTTTAGCAGTTGGCGGTTTGTTCGCAACACACCCACGCATCAGCAACAACAGCAGCATGACGCGTCAACAATTGCACGCGTCCAGAGCTAACATGACGCAAGCGTTGATTTGACGGTTAAGCGACGTCAAACTAACAAGGTTCTATGATTGCTCAACGTTTGTGTGTTGTTGCTGTTGCTGGCATGGCGAAAAGAAACAAGAACAGCAACAACAATAAACGAAAGCTACAACAATTTCTTCACCACCTGTTGAGGCTGCTTTTGGCGCACTTTTCCACTTCATAGCACAATAGCTGTCTCTTTCTACATGCCTACGAGCTCTGTTTATATAGTGCTCTTGGCTTTGTTTCATGAACACTGCAATTGCTTGTTATAGAATTTTGAGCGCCTGTTAACTACGGGTGAATTTTACGCGCGAAACTTGTAGTTATGACAGAATCGCGGCGTTACGTTTTTGTACGTTGGCCGTGTGTTTTCGTAAAATTACGTAGTGTGTCAGGTAGTGTGTGGTAGTAGCGTCTGCAACTTGGATGGAAGTTTCTGAGTACGGTACAGTTTTGTTTGCAGAGTTGTGTGTTCACAACTTGTGTATTTAATGTAATCATGCTCGTTACGCCATGTGTAAGATAAGTTATTGATGTGCATTTTTTGCTCAGTATTGAAAAAATGCAGTTTGATTGGAGATGTAAAGAGTCACTTGTAGCAGTTTTTCATTTTAAAAGTTGCATTTTATCTGAAGTTGGAAACTATCTTTGTCATGGTTGAATATCATCATTATTATTATTATTACACTATGGAACAAATTCCGGTTAGCAAAAGTTAGGTCTATTCTGAGAGTGAGGGGTGAAACTAGAGGCTAAATTAGAAGACCCGTATCGCGGCGTTTGTTTATCTTAGTTCGAATTTTTTTTAATCGATATATATTTTTAATTTTAATCGATATTATATGGTTTTTTGGTTAAGGGCCAAATAGACTACACAGACTGTCGCATCAAACACGTGTTTGTTGCGACGGTCTAATAGTGTATTTGGCTGTTTGAAGGTCTGTTCAGATGTCTGACAAAAATTAAAATATTTTAATTTTCGGTCGTGTCTGACGGACCGTCTGTGTAGTGTATGGTGAAACCTCACAGATTTGCGAAACTTTCGTTGTGCAAAGACGTGTTGCAGCGAAAGAAAGGATAAATTAAGCTGAATTTATTGAGCTTTTTAAATCCCTGTCGTCACTTTGGAGGATTGAAAGCAAAAAGTATTCTGAAAAAATATTAAAAACAATAAATATGAAGTGTTAGTGATGAAAATAAAGATAGAAATCATGAAGCATCGCTGTCCTCACTCATCGCGCAACAAAGGGGAACTAAAAAACCAAGTCTGCGTGCATGAAGTCTGTGTAGTGTATAGTCGTCGCAATGACAAGAAAAAAACATCTGTCTGACCGACAGTCTGTGTAGTCTATTTGGCCCTTTATAACTCGTCGACTAATTGATATTTTTGCAATCTGTAAAAGCCAAATTATTGCTAGAGACCTGTGCAACAATTACAAATTTTTAAAAAAAGATATAAAAAACTTTTGTGGTGGAATATTAATTTACTTCTCATTTTTTATGTACCAATTTTGTTTAAAAAACATTCCAACTAACATAAACAAACACTGCGATGCGGGCATTATAATTTAGCCTCCATTTTCACCCCTCACTCCCAGAATAGACCTAACTTTTGCTAACCAGAATTTGTTAGATATTGGTATTATAGGTTATTGATTTATCAAACAACGTTCTTTACTCAGTTGACCAAATCTAGTTTTCTTGATTTATTTCTAACCTAGTTTCTAACCTAGAATTTTATTGAATTCAAGGGTTAGCCTGGTTTTGAACCATGTTAATCCAGAGGAAAAAATTTTAAGCAGTCCGGGCGATATTTTTTTGGGGGCGGCACTGAAGCCAAATTAAGCATTTTAAAAAATAAATATGTGTAAAATAACATTTTTAAAAGCAAGAGAAGAAGAAATTAAAATTATTGATGGTTGTTTACTGAAAAACCTTAATCGAGAACCTAGTTTAAAAAGTGTTTCTGAAGAAGCTTCCAAAAACATATCATTCTTAAATTCCTAGATGAGTCCTCCGTCACCGATAAAGAGTGTGACGTACAAGATGGTGCAAAATTAATCATACAATTTTGTTTTTGAAACAAAAAATTATTTTTAGTGATACACATTTTTGATACACATTTTTACCCGTTTTATCACATTTTCAATGACTTTCCAAAATATTTCCTGTGATAACTGTTCGCATTCCTGTCGAATACTCTTCTTAAGAATTGTTTGTGGATTATTGGCATTAACCCCTCAAGTAGCCCTGAAAAAAGAAGTCTGAGATGGTTAAATAGTTCGATCTTGCTTGCCATCCCAAATCCATTGTGGCTTGTGCTGTGTGTACGGTTGCACCGTCCTGTTGAAACCACATGTTTACCAAGCCCCGCTGATCCCATTTCGGCAGTAAGAAGTCGTTTTCATGGCCCTGTAGCATTCGCCAGTTATAGTGAATGTGTTGCCGATGGCGTCGTCAAAAAAATACGTCTCAATCACTCCTCCCGCGTAGACGTCGCACCACACAGTGGCTTTGATTGAAGTAATGGCTCTTCGTATATGACACGCCGATTTTCAGTGCCCCAGAAACGAAGATTTTGTTTATTGATGTAACCGCTTAAATGGAAACGCTATTTCCAAAAATTACGACGTCTTCCCATAGGAAAATTCATTTTGCGCCACCTCGTACATATATCGGTTGACAAGCCAAATTGTACGTTTGTGTTTCTTCTTTTCCTTCGTCATTCCGGATGCAGCGAGAAAAAGAGGCTAGGAATCTTAAAGAAGGAATTAAAAACCATTGCTAAATTCAAAAGCATCTTCAGCCAGTGATGAAGAGTGTGATGTACAAAATTCTTTGAAAGAAATTGGTCAGTGGGCAGTAACTATTAACGATGACATACGAAGCCTACTTTTTCAACAAGGTGCATCAGTGGCTTAAAACCTAAATAGCGACTTTGGTGAAACTCTTCGTAACGGTGAAGTAACAAAAGATCGGTACAGAAAACTAACGAAAGATTTGTTTTTTCATACTCTGCCTAGCAAAGAAACATTTTCGAAGACGCGGCTAATGTATTCCTTCAAAAAAGCTTTTTACTGCTCGGAAATTTGAAGGAACACTTCAGTCGAGTCTTAAATCAGGATTTATTAAGTGGTGGTAGAATTAGTTTTCTTCGCCTCTTGAACAGTAGATTATTTTGACTCGTATTTTGTGTCGTATTAGAATTAGGTTGATGATATGTGTATTATAATTTTTTTTTATAATTGAAAACAATAAAATATTATGTTCTAATGGTTTTCGTTAAAGCTACTATACGTATGTTTGAAATCAATGCCTATAAAAACCTATATTAATATCAAAGATATTTTTGTATATTGTATATGAGAGGGGCGGCCTATTTGGAATTCGGTCAGGGTGGCTTAAGCTCTCGGTAAAGAAGCTGAAATTCAACCTTTTCATTTGTCGCAAATCTCCTTCCCTGGTACCACCTTTTTAAGTTTGGGAACAGATAATAGTCGTTTGGTGCTAAATCTGGAGTATTTGGGGGATGAGGAAGCAGTTTGAAGTGTAACTCCTGCAATTTGGCTATAGTTTCGACCGATTTGTGAGCTGGAGCATTGTCTGGCAAAAATATGATTTTTTTCTTCGATAAATGAGGTTTTTTGCTTGCAACTTCGTTCTTCAATCAGTCATATAACTTGCAGTAATAGTAGCTGTTGATTATTTTTCCTTTTCTCAAATAATCGATGAACAAAATACCTTTCTAATAAAAAAAGAACAGATTCGAACACCTTTCCGACCGTTTGTTGTGTCTCCGCTCGCTAAGGTGCACTTCCGCTGGGACCTATCCACTCTTTGGTTCTGGTGTAAAGTGTTGGATGCATGTTTCATCCATGGTCACTATTTTAAACAAAAAAAAAGTCGGATTTTGCTTAAACTTGCCCAAATATTGTTGGAAAGCGCGAACACGTTCATGTTTTTGATTGATTGTTGATTGTTATGTAAAATTGAAACCACCGATCCACTTGATATGCCTACGGCTGAAGCTATCTAAAGCATTTTCACTTACGGAATTTTCAATACAAAATCGTGGATTTTTCCAACACAATCTGGAATGATCACTCACTGTTTTTGGTGCTCCCCAGGTGTGTACATCTTTTGTGCTGATTTTGACCTCTGCAATCCAATATTTTACTGTTGAATACCACACAAATTTTACGATCAGTGAGAAAGTGAAATCAATAGAAACAATTGTATGTTCTATGTGTGTCGGAAAGCCTTTACCTCAGTAAATTCACGTCATTAAGCAATATCATCCACAAACGTCTCTACTACGAACTTCAAATAATAAGTTGAAAATATTGATGAATTTGAAATTTCAATTGATAAGACATGAAAAAAGAATTGAAGAAAGGTTAAGCCTAAGACTGGCTAGGATTCGAACACGGGTCCTTGGGAGTAGCAGTCAAGCATGCTACCAATCTTTTCTCCAAGCCGCTATCGTCCCATGTCTTCGAAAATTTTCCTAAACTGTGGTGTCAATAAATTTTGACCAAAAATTACAAAAAAATAATTTTATTCTTTTAAGCTTCCTCTTTCGATTTCTGTCTTCAGAATCAGCCTACAAGTTGACCATACAAATTTGTGGCCATTTAAAAGAAGTAAGTTTCCAGTTCATGTATTTTGAACTGGGACAAATAATACTTTACTAACTAAAATGGAAAGTATCGTGGAATTTTTTATAAACATTTTCAAGCCTTGTTGAAATTCTTAAGATAGCGGCTACAAACTGGCGTTTAAAAACAATTAAAATAAATTTCTTTCTCATATTTAAAGTTGTTGTCAATCCAAACTCGAAAACTTTTCGTTAAAGTTTATTAAGCAGACTAATTATAAGTTTGACTATTTGTAAAAAAGTCATAAAGTATCTACAATCCCATGAATGTGACCATTATAAATATTATCAAAATAATCCAATAATTTCAATTTTTCGCCAAAATAATGACAATTTAAACTGTCATTTCAGAGCGCTGAACTTTTTTGTATTGAATCAGCAATAATTTCGGATAATACTCGTTGTGGCTGTCCGAAAAACCAGTATTTTCCAAAGCATGGTTTGAGAACCAAGAATCTGGTGACAAAAGTAATGACGGTTGTAAAGTGACAGTTCCAGATTTTGTTTTCAGAGTTCTGTAAAGAATTTATTAACAAATTTTGGATTTTGTTAAAAAAAATAATTATTAAAAATTTAACTTTAGCTATTTCTGCTTTGTTTAAGGCATTCTAAAATAAGACTTGATTGCCGACTAACATCAAACAGTTCCAAAACAGGCTGCCTTGATAATCGATTTATTGCTGTATCTCGCCTAGCTCCAAGCATGGCTGCCTCAACTCACATCTCTAAGTTCAGCTTGATTGCAGTTTGGAATTTCATTTGTTTGCATTTAATTGTTTTGTTTGTCGTACGTGTTTGTTAAGTTTTTTGATTGCTAATTTGTTGTTTTGCGCTGTTCAATATTACGAGATCTGTTTATGAGGCTAACATAAATATGTGCCAAAGAAGCAAGTAAGCAAAACAGTTTAAAAACAGACACCCATAAAAAATTATACATTTTTGCTTAACGTTTTTCTTTTTTTTTTATTTTACCATCATCGCTGCTGGAAATACGGCAACGCCTGACAGAAAAGTACCTTAATTTCGAATATAAAATTTTGCAAGCAATGTCTGCTAAAAAACAACCGTACAAGCGTAAATTTAATCGCAAATAAAAATGTTGTTATTTATTTTCAGCTGCTCTCTCTGGTGGACCATCTAGGAACCTGCCCTAGACAATGCAACAAGCGCGCAGAAATAACCAGCAAGCGTTTAACCCAAATTGATGTTTGCAAAGCGGAAAAGCATAACAAGAAATGGTATGAAGAACAACATATCGGGCAGCCAGTCGGCACGTGTTGGCCATTTAAACGTGTGGCAGCAAAAATGTTCAGTGTACAGCAGTGAACAGTGAGGGTTGCCGCAATTTGCATTGATATGAAGAAAATTAAATTGAAAAAAAGAAACATAAACAACGGATATATAACAAACACTGCGTGTTATACAAACAAGCAAAATAAAATAAAAATTCTGCACAGTGTTGCAAAATATGAAAAATCCATTTCATATAATATGCAATTTGAAAAAAATGTTCATACAAGACTCTTACTACTCAAAGTTAAGAATTTGAGCGTTGAATATGAGGAAAGTTATGCTTCTGCTGACATTGGTTGTCTAGTGCTGGCATAACCTGATGGTGTGGGGCGCATTTCCTTGACATGGAGTAGAGCCATTGGTCAAAACTGATGGCTGGATAAACATCTATTCACATTTCTAAGTAAGCTACTAGAATGTTTTTCTCAAATTCATAATTATGGTACAGCCAGTATCAACAAGATGCTTTCTGCTGTCTCTTCGTTGTCGTCGTTGGTTGAGAAAAGAGGAATGGATGGATATTGGAACGAAATAGGAGGGAAAGATCGGAAAAATTACGGTTTCAAGTGAAAAACTTCAAAAAAATTTCAACTCTGAAGCTTATAAACCCTCCAGTTCGACTCACCAGTGACGAATGAGTGAGTTCACTAGCTATCGGTAATCACCACTGGTTACCCACCAGATTACCTGCAATGCAATTCACTCATGAATTTAACACGGGGATGTCATTGCCGGTAATGATTCCATTTCTCTCTGCATTACCATTCACTAGCTGTTTCATGAGGTACACTCATCATTCCTTTTGTTATACAGTTTATGTGGAAGAAAAAACAAATGTATATGCATTACCTGCTACATTACCTCGGGTACTAGAATTCACTAGCTACTATTCATGCATGATATCATGACCGTTAAAAGACTAATTGTGATTGCCAGTACTGCAGGGAAACATGCTGATTACTCTTGTCACTTAAGAACAAACAATCACGCAGACTCCTTATTAGACAAAACTGTGGGTCTAAATAGAATTGAAGAGGAGAAAGACTGAGTATTAGATATTGCGAAAACTCTCAATAGGTAAGGATTTCCATATCACGTGACATTTTTGAGTCCTAAATATCAAGATAAGTTTATACAGAAGAATAAGTTTTATTGCCTCATCCGTAAAGGCAATTACAGTACGACCTCGCTCAACGGAACCCTCGTTAAACGCAACTCCTCGATAATCGCAACACTCAAATTGCTAACATTGCAGACTCTGTTAACGCAACTTAAAAAAAGTTACCTCAGCTAACGCAATTTTCTAAGGAAATCGTATGTTTGAGTTTGTTTTGCACATTTCTTTCTTTCTTTTGTTCATTCGTCTCAAATGCAGAATCCGGACCAGAAAAGCGATAGGCAATAATAGGCTGCGAATATGTCAAAATGGAGAAGGCATTGTACAGATGTTTCTCAAGCAATATCTATAGAAATTGTAAAAGCAATATCTAAAGAAAAGCAAAGGCTCGCCAGTTGCATTGCTTACTTGAAGACAATTCTATAACATTCAACGCGAATAACGGCTGGTTTTCAAATTTTAAGAAACGTCACGGCATTTGCATGCTAAAAGTTTGCGGTGAGAAATTGTCAAAAAAGCCAATGCTTACCAAGACATTTCTGAAGGACTTCAGAGAGAAAGGCAAGGAGCTCGATTTAACTTCAGATCAGATTGATAACGCTAGTGAATCCGGATTGTCTTATAAAGTGCTGCCAAATAAAACACTTGTTATTAGCACTGAAGCAACTGCACCTGGTCGCAAAGTAAGTAAGGAGCGCATAATATTTCTTGGATGTACCAACTCTTCTGGTATGCTCAAAATTAAACCACTCGTTATCGGCAAATCATTGATTCACCGAACAATAAATTGTAAACTGTTATTAATTGTTTTAACACTTGCTTTGAATGTACTGAAAAGAAGAGTCCATTAGATGACATTTTGAAATTTCACGATCTTCGCGAAACTGCTGTGCAGTAAAATATAAATTGCAACGTAGTGCAGACCAAAATTTTGAAATTTTTCAAAAAATAAATTAAATAAAATGATATGTTTCTAAACTCAGATTAAATTTTAATGTGTAGAAACGGCATATTTTTTTAAAAATAGGTTTGTTGGCCAGTAGAAAAGTTGTCCTCAGCTTTTACAACAACCTCAGTTTTCGCAATTGGCCTGAATTTAATTGGTTGCGTTGAGCGAGGTCGTACTGTATAAGAGAAATGCTAAATCCTGCTGGAATGTTTTCAATAATGGCAGGTGCTACCCTGGACTTGTCGTATAAAGATATGTTGTCTGTTGTTGTAAGGTACGTTAACAGTGAAGAAGCTTCATTAGAGAGAGTGCTAGAAGTATCTGAGGCTTTTGACAAGACTGGCACAGAAATGGCAAATATATATTAGAAGCGATACAGTACAATAAGCTAAGAACAAAATATCGTTTTCCCGTCATTTGACTTTGCCAGTAGTATGTCACGTATTCTAAGTGAAACCAAACAAAAACTTTTTGAGCTACTTGCTCGAAAGATACCATACATTTCTTGAAATGCACATCGATTGAATAATTTTGAAGAACACGGTTGTGAGTCTAGTCATATTATTGTTGATATGTTTTCAATAGATCAAGAGCTTTATGTCTTTTTATGACACCCAGTACCAAAAGACACAAAATAAGCTCAACAAATTTCTAAGCTCTGAAAAATTTAACACGTGGTCTCAAAGTGCTGCATATTCGCTATCAAACCGTATTTTTTTTATGGAAAATGTGCTTGATGCTGAAAAGTAATTTACAATTCGCGATCGCCGTCGTTTTGCATCTAAACGTTCGGATGATAACAATTTAAACTCGGCTTATTTTTCGGTGAACTGTTTTTATAGAAGATAACTTGGCGAGGCCAGCATTATCCATGTCGAAATCGTTAATTAACACCCGTTACTTGACGGTTAATTTGAGCGGCGGGCGCCTTTGGCCTTCAACAAAAACATTTCAATGAAGCCAATAAGAATAATGGGAAAAAAATCCCGAAATCCGATGACGACTATCGCTAACGAAAAACTGATAATGATTTACGGATATGTTCGGACTCTAAACTGTGATGGTGCCTCTATCCAACTGATTGATATCTTGAAAAGATATAATTCTGATATCACTGCAAACCAAGAAATGCGATGAAAGGTACAGGGTTGCTTACAGCAAGCAGCTTATTATACCTACTACAGCGTTCATGCGGAGAAGCATGAGTTTGGATGCGGATTTGTAGTTGGCAAGAGAATACGGCATCATGTTCTGCGATTCACTTCTGTGAACGAATGACTTGCCATAATCCACTTCAAGGCTAAATTTTTTAACATTAACCTAGAAAAAGATGACGAGACCAAAGAGTGTTTTGACGAGCGCATTGAAGACGCATACGAGCGCTGCCCCCGTCATAATATACAAATAGTGTTTGGTGACTTAACGCCAAAGTGGGCAAGGAAAACATATTTGGTCCGACAGTCGGAAAGTTCAGCCTCCACTACAACACATCCGATAATGGAATGCGGTTGATTGACTTCGCCGCAGCACAAAACGTGGTCTTTAGTAGCACTAGATTCAAGCATCTCAATGTAGTCATTCATAAGGCCTCCTAGTTGTCCCTTGATCAAAAGCCGAAGCCTGCGCTACTTGACTCTCACTCCTGCTTCAAGAAAGCATTCCTCGGATAGACGATATATGCTTGCAGTGGACGCACATATCGTACTCTATGCGTAAAGCTGCCGAAGAGGTGATAGGCTATCACCACTCTCGACAAACCCTCGACAAAAATGGAAATCTAGTGATAAATATCCAGAGTACACCGATGTTATGGATGGAATACATCTCTGGTCTTCTAAATAGCGACGCTGACAACAATCCGACCAATAGAAATGATATGCCGGAAACCTCAATTATGGATTTCTAAAACGTCTTTGCAGGATGAGCGACACTAGCAGCGCAGTGAAAATCGGGAAGGACCTCTAACCTTCGTCCGATACCAAGCGAGGTTTCAGACAAGGTGATTCCTTACCGTGCGACGTTCTTAATATAGTGATGGAGAAGATCACCCGAGCTGCTGACCTGAGACGCAGTGGCACAATTTTCTATAAGAATATTATGCTGCTGGCGTATGCTGAAGATATTGACATCATTGGCCCGAATTCATAATCATTGGCACGAATTCAGAGCAGTATTCTCCAGGCAAGAAAAGGAGTCGAGTCGAATGGCTCTTGCAGTGAATGTTGATACAACGAAGTTAATTGTGTCAACAAGCAAACAGTCCCAGCGTCTTGGAAACCACGTCACTGCTGGCACTGTCCAGCTTTCAGCTTTTTAAGGACTTCGTTTACCTGGGATGCAGCATTAACTCCTCCAACGATATCAGTATTGAATTAAACGAAGAATAACTCTTGCCAACATGTGTTACTTTAGGCTCAGTAGGCAATTGAGAAGCATAGTTCTCTCTCGCTGAGCAAAACTCACACCCTATAAGTCAATTATCATGTCCATGATGAAAGGACTTTGGGAGCATTCGAGAGAAAAATTCTTCGTAAGATCTATGGTCCAATTTGCGTCAATGGCGAGTACCGAATACGATGGCATCACGAGATGTATGAGCTATATGCCGGCATCGATATAGTCAAGCGTATTAATATTGAGCGGCTTAGCTGGCTAGGTCATGTCGAGAGAATGAACGACGATACTACAGCGAAAAAATTATTTGATTCGATACCCAGCGGTGGTCAACGCATACGAGAAAACCGCATCTCCATTGGAAAGACCAGGCATTGGAAAACCCAACGATGCTTGGAGTTTCTAACTGGTGCCAGCAAAAATTCTTAGACAAGGCCAAAACGCGTCTTCTCTAAAATTACTTTTTTTGAGTTAAGTGGTTCTTCGAGCAATTGCGCAATATTTGGGTGGTGAAATTGGGACAGATCACTATATCTTGCGAACCTAATAGGTAATTAGTTCCGAACCGCTTCTATTCTTCGCAGAGCTTTTAAAGAATTACTTTTAATCAGGTCCAAAAATAATGATTCTTTTTCAAATTTTAATGAAGAAAATCAGCATGTTCTGAGTATCAGAAGCAACTTCTGAGCACAGTGTACTCTCTTAAGCGGACACCTACCGGACTGAAAAATTTGTCCGCTTAAGAGGGAGAAAAAATTTGAAAAACGAAAAAAAAGAGTATCAAAAACTGTCCGTTCAAGAGGGGTGTCCGTTAACAGAGAGCACACTGTATACCGAATTGTTGGAATTTGCATTGCCTCTTTGAATAAATAATGTTTTATTTTTATTTTATTTTTAAAAAATTTTTTATTTTAAAAAAAATTATGAGTTAAACATAAAAATTAAAAATAAATATTATAATTTTTATTTAGAAATAAATATAGTCTTATGACTTTAATTTTTTTTTTGCTCAAAAATAAGTCATTTTGATTTTTTTATTTTCTTAAAAATAAAAATCCTTGTTTTTGAATTTTTAATTTTTTGCTCACAAAACAAAAAAAATTAAAAATCTTTTTAGTTTTGATGTTTTTGGTAAAAAATTAAAATTATTTTTGAATTTTTATGTTGTTGCTCACATGATATAATGACTCCAAGGTAGTATTGACGTTTCTGTTGGAAACGGACTTCTGTCAAAAAATATAACAAGAAAGAAAGCGCTCACAGTCCGTCATTGCATGCAATTAGTTTTCACTGGTCACATTCAGCGAACTCAACAGTTGGCAACTGTTAAGTCAAAACTTGATGCACATAAATATGAAGTTCCGCATTAAAATGCATTTAAAAATATAAAATTTTTTATTTGTCGGTAAAATGTACATTTGTATTTCATACAAAGCTTGACATTTCATAAACTTGACAACTTTTCAAAAACTTCAATACCGATAACAGCGCTCCCCGATGTGTTGCTGTCACAACAGTTGACACAGCTGAATGTGGCCAACGCATATAACAACGAACAGCTGTTTTTGACAAGAGTTCGTTTACTTGTAGCTGAGAGAATCAACATTTGTCAACACTACCTGGTAAAGTTTGTACATCATGGTTGCTCAGAAATACAAAAAATTTTTAATTTTTATTATTTTCCTTCAAAATAAAAATCAGTTTTTGGTTTTTATTATTTTGCTCAGAGAGATAAATTATTTTTGATTTTTATTTTTTTGCTCACAATCAAAAAAAAAATAATTTTCAATTTTTTTTCTTTTGTCCAAAATTTGAAATAATTTTTAAATTTTTATTTTTTGCTTAAAATTAAACTTATTTCTTGATGTTTATTTTTTTTTATCAGAAAAAATAAAAAATAATTTTTTTTATAAAAATCGTTTTTAGTTCAACAAATGAGTTTTATTTCTTAAATCAAGCTTGAAATTTTTTAAGTGTACCTTGTAGTGTTTTTGTAATACCGTTTGTATAAAAAATTTTAAGCCATAACAAAAAAATAATAAAAATATCACAACACAGCAACAACAACCACCACCACCCCATTAGCGAATACAATACATAATGATAAATAATAATAAATACCTAATAATAAAGAAGTTAGTTTTTTAAATAATTTGTTGGTACAATAAATGCTCCACTTTTGCCAGGCGAACATAACAATTCAAGCGGGTTTCAATGGCAGCGCATAAGTGTATCGCTTGTTTTCTTCCCGCCTTTTTGTTGTTGTTGTGCCCATGCCTTTTTCTGAATAATACATTCTGTGTTGATTCTTATTGTTGTTCCTTGTGTTGTTGCTGCTGCGTTACTTTTGTTGTAATTGTTGTGTATGTTTTTTTAATAACACCCAGTTTAAGAATTAAAAATGCTCAGCACAACACAATTATTTTCTTTACGTTTTGTTTTCTTTGCGTTGGTTTTGCTTGGTAGGCACTTGTTTTTTTTTACTTCTTTCTTTACCAAGTGTGCTGATAACAAAAAAGAGAAAAAATCCAAGCACGCCAAAGATATACCAACAGTGTACCGGCAAGACAAATAGTCAGACTACTGACTAGCACAATATTTATGCATGTATGCATGTTAATGGCGAGCTACACGCTACATCCACGCTTGAATACTTACGATCAGTGTTGCCAGAAAGTTTTGAGAAAAGAAGCTAGATGGTCTTAAAAAAATGGCTAGAAAAGGCTAGATGGCTTTAAAAAAAAAGCTAAAAAAAGGCTAGATTTGTTAACGTTATTATACACTAAACCTGTAAGGTCAGGGTATATTGACTTTGTGCAAACGTTTTTTACGCATAGAAATAAGCGAGTCCGGTATAGAAAAGTCCGTTCGTTTGTCTATGTGTTGTCTGTAAATATAGGTTAAGAAGGAGTTGAGATTGGTACACATGTTTACGTGAACCCAAGCATCTGCAATATTGAATATTTTTGGAATCCGCCTACGAACACGCTTACTCGTATACAACTAAAAAATAAAAATCGCTGTATAGACGGTTGTATTAAAGCTACCGAAATAAAATTTAAATGTATTCATTTTATATCAAAACGCAGACGTACACAAAAAATGGGCGTGATATACCAAATTGAAAACACTATTATAAAGACGATTTTATTTGAACTACAGGGATAAAACTTATGAGATATGTATTTTATATTAAAACTTAGATGTGTACTAAGATGTAAAATGGTCGTCATTCGCCTTTAAACACGCCCACCTCCCATACAACCCACTATAGTAAAAACGCTATAAAGAGGTCTATATGAGCCAAAAATATAAAACTTGGTATTGAGATTGTTGTATCAAAATTAAGATGTGTTCACAAAATGAGCGACATCCGCCGATGAACACGCACATCTCCCATACAACCCACAATTTATATTTGACCTACAGAGATAAAACTTGGTATGAGATCATAGTATATAAAATCGAAGGTGTGCTCACAAAAAAAAAAAGCGTCATCCACCTACGAACGCACCTTCCTCCCATACAACCTTTATAATATAGGTAAAACCTATATAGTTATTTAAAGAAAACATGAATTTTGAACAAAAATAGGAAGTTACTTCTATTTGTTTTAGTATTTTAATATATAGTTTATTTCAATATTATAAGAGGCTTAGGGTATTTCATAGTCGGCTAGACTTTCTTTACTCGTTTCCTTTTAAGAACATTTCTTATCGTTAGAAGAAAATTAAGCATGCCAGTTTTAAAAATTTCGTTGTACTAAGAATTCTTTCTATGCAGCGTTGTTTTATGCCAAAATAATAAAACTGACAACCAATAGCTTTAGGAACGGATCTTCATTCAAAGAATCTCTAGCATCTTCCCAGAATTCAGTTATGGAACTTAAGTTATTCTTGTGATTTACAATTTTTTGCCATTATATATCAATTATCGTTATTTCTTCTGGAGAGTAACTGGATTTTTTTTTTCTCTATAACAGAAAATATTTGGGTTTAACACTCTAAAAGTAGAAAAAGAGCAATACAAGATTTTTACTTTCAAAATTGCATGCAAAGTCAGAAAAATTTAATGTGGTAATGCGTCTTTAAGCAATATATTAAAAAAGGCTAGAAAAGGCTAGAAAAAAATAAAAAAAGGCTAAAAAAAAGGCTAGAGGCTAGATGGTAATTTTCGAGGCTAGGCAACAAAAAAAAAGGCTAGATCTAGCCTCAAAAAGGCTAGACTGGCAACACTGCTTACGATTGTTTAATTTTTTTATCTTGCTTACCTGGATGAAGTCTGAATGAAGCTATTTTTAGCCCAAGCTGCTCTTGTTAAAAATTAACAAAAACGTGATGCTGCAGAGAAATTGCCAAAGAAAAAAAAAAAAAAAAAATTAAAAACAAAGAAGATGAGCAAAATTAATTTGTAGAGAAGACTTAAAAAGCTGTTGGAACAAGCAGTTTTCTGCTGCGTTCTGAAAGGAAATATCAAATTTATTAATCAATTTTGATTATAACTTTAATATTGAATTAAAGTTATTGTGCTGCAGCTATCTCTACGCACGGCATCGTTAGGCTAGTCGCCAGAGACCCGCAATGTAAAAAGCTACAAGTCGAGCATTTTACAAAATTATTCAACAACAACGAGTGCGAACAATTTAGGTGTGGTTCATATTTATAACCCACTCACTATACTTTTGTAATTTTTTTTTAGAAAAATTCCGATTAATAAAGTTTCCGATTAATAAAGAACATAATAGTAAGCACTGTAAGGCTCGTAGTTTACGATGGCAGCCCTGTTTTGTCATACTCTTCGGAATCCCGTTTTGTGAGCGAAATTTTAAGAAAACTTGAACGTAGACGACGCGTGATCGCAAATTTTCTTAAAAATACGAAAGAATTTGATAAAAAAAGCAATCCGGACGTAGGAAAATATATGCTAGAAGGAGGAGCATGCCATCATACGCTAGGCAAGTAGCTCGAGTGCCAGTTGATCTCGTCTGGCGTGTGTTACAACGATGCCCTGATGTTTGTCGAGCTAAAATGAAAGCGATTACAAGGCTCCTTTAACGGCAAAGGACGCGAGACTGGAAGTTGGTGAACAAAATTTATATTTCAGAAGTATTACTTGCATAAAATTTACGTTTCTGCTTGCAGGTCATATTTTCTGATAAAAAAAATGCAATCCTGATGGACCAGACGGCTCACACTATTATTAACGAGATTTGCTAAAAATAACCCCGCTACTTCCCAAAGCGGAACTTTGGTGGTGGCTCAGTAATGATCTTGGGAGCGTTTTTAGCACAAGGGACTCTGGAAATCCAGTTTATGTCATCTAGGATGAGTAATACTGAGTAAATAACCGTGTTACAAAGCAGTTTATTATAACTTTTGACATCATGACCAAAACTGGATTTTCCAGCATGACAATGCCTGAATACACACTAGCACGGAAGCAAATGCTTGGCCCGCTCGTACAAAAATTCAAAATTTTAAGTGGCCAGCGTTTAAGGATGAAACCAGACGAAGAACTCCGCAAGCATTTCATAACATTCGAGGAAATGATTCGCAAATTAAAGTCCTCCGGTGCTACGCTTGCTGAACATGATATTATTGCTCAAGTGTTTGCTACTTTACCAGATACGTATGATCCTGTGGTAACTGCATTAGTAACTGGTAACTGCAAACATCACTGAAGCTGATTTCAGTCTTGAGGTTGCCAAGCAAAGATTATAAGTTGAGGAATCCAAGATAGCAGATCGGGAAGGTAAACTAGCAGATAATCGGAAGAACACAGCTTATCATGAATTTGGAAATTTAATTTTATATGTCACCGATGTAATAGAAAAGTTCATATGAAAAAGGATTGTCGGGAACGTATTCAAAACAGTAATACAATTAAAGCTTATCGCACAAAGTCGGTTTTTTGTCATCCTTGGATTCAATGGAGCAAAAAAAGTTAAGTATAGTGAAATTATATTCAAAGTAGATTCAGGGGCTACTGATCACATGTGTAATACGAAATGGTGTTTCTCTTCGTTAAAGGAATTACAAAATCCAATGAGAATTAACGTTGCCAAAGAGAATGAATCTATACAATCAAGTCATACTGGAGTATGAATCGAAGGAATGGTGAATGCAGTCAATGTCTTTAATGAAGGATGTGTTGTATGTTCCAAAACTTACCGAAAATCTTCTTTCAGTTCCAAAACTACCCAGAAGGAAAAAGTGGAATGCATGACTTTAAGAACGCATGAATTCTTCGTTGAAAAAAGAGACAAAAAAAAAATACATGACCGAGTACAATATCATAGAATTCGAACTTGTTTTATTTTGAATGAAAGTATTGTTTACTTTCAGTTTTTTGTCAGTCAAAAAAAACTGTAAATTAGAAACTGTGGATTCTGAAAATAACAAAGCAAGTGGAATTTGCTTTGGCTGTTATAAATTTTGTGAGTTTTAATTATTTCATTTGTCTTCAATTATTTTTGCAAGTTAGAATAAGTGTTTAACAAGAAATGTACAGCAAGAGACATTGGCTGCAACGCTTGACTGCAATGGAGCATAACCCTTAATGTATACCGCAAGTGCTTTGATGATGTGCTTCAGATATTTAAGTCACGAAATATCAGTGTTCCAATTTCATCAAAAACCATCATCAATCAGCTGGTATGTTGTTTAAGGACAGTATCCCCTGGTTCGTACCTGCACATTGGCCAAGAAATTGTCGACACTGCTGTTTTGATGAAGTATAATGGACTATTATGATGGACTGAAGCAGATGAAGCCCTTTGAGAATTGTGAAAATTTAAGTTCGGCAATATTTGGTAAATGGTTGATTTTATTTTCATTTCTTAAATATTACATATCTTTGAAAAATTTTGTTTATTTCTTCCAGAGTGTTTGTCAAAGGAGGGCTACACTATGCGGGACTACGCAAGTGATATACGTACTGCTTTCAAACGATTAAAAGCACGACGTTTCAAGCAGAACCATCTGGCAAAACAAAAAAACAGCACACAACAAGCGTCCCATCATTTATTTATAATCCAAAACTTACACCAATAATGTTATTTTTAACTAGAAATAAAACAAATTATAAAAAAGGACTCGAAAAGCATTCACTTTTTCATACATTCTTTAGCCATGTAGTCACATATTTTATGAGCAAGGATTTTATTCATGATAAAATTATGTGATATTTCTTACATTCTTTTGGAATGCAAAAAGGGATGCATGATTTTCCTATGACATCGCCGTGTAAAAAATCATGCGTTCTGGAATGTATAGTTCATAGGGGTGATGCATTCTAAAACACATTCCTATACATGACCATTTCCTTCTAGGTAACTGTATTGGGTATAAGTGTAGAGTTTGTTGGAAAAACTGAGCTCTTCAAGAAAAATTGAGAATTTTTAATGAAAAAATTCTAGAATGGAAATTTAGTATTAAAGAACTAATCAGAAACAATTTGGTTAAAGGTATGAACAGATATGATTCAGTTGAATTTTGCGATATATGTATCCTAGGTAAAAATTTTTCCATTTAACGGTAGTCGGCCTGAATGTCGCGAATTTTAGAAAGAATACATTCACAAGAATACAAAACGACACGTGTGGTCCTTTTGAAACTGTTACTTGGGATGAATATAGATTTTTTTTTGAGCTTTATAGACGATTTTAGTAATTTTTCTGTAATATAATTAATAAAGCATATGTCTAAAGTTTTTGCTAAATTTAGTGAGTTTGAAGCGATGGTTACAGCATTGCATAATGTTCCAATTGCAATGGTAACAATGGATCAAGGTTGGGAATATTTACCGCAAATCTGTTTAACATTTTTTAAAAATAAGGGTATTCAAGTTCAGCAAACCGTTGCTTATTCTACTGAACAAAATTGTGTTGCAGAGAGATTCAACAGGACGTTAGTTGAAAAAGAAAGAGCAATGTTATTAGAACTGAACTCTCCAAAGTTACTTTAAGATGAAGCAGCTCTAACAGCAACATATTTGATCAACCGTAGTCCTTGTAGCGTTTTAAATTCAAAGAAAACACCTGCTGAAATTTGGTACAAATTTAAGCCAGACTTGTCCTTATTTAAAGTATTTGGTAGTACAGCAATCGCATGGATACCAAAACAAAAAATAACAAAATTAGATGCCAAATCGGTTGAATTGGTAATGGTTGGATATGCTCAAAATGATTATAGCTTATGGAACGAAGTAAAGCACGAAATAGTAATTGCAAGAGATGTTCGATTGAATGAAATTTCGTTTTCATTCAAAATTAATAAAAGTTGTCCAAGTAATAGCCAAATGAACTTTTTTTATGCGATAGAAACGAGCAAGAGAGAGATATAGATAATATTGGTGCCGTTTCAGTATCATGTAGTGATGCTAATGATGAAGGTTTAAATCCTTGAAGACTACGAACCACAAAATTTCAGTGATATTCAAAGTAGAACAGATAAGACATATTGGATGCAGGCTATTAAGTACAAATTTCTTTCAATGAATGAAAATAAGGTTACTTATGCCATGTCCTGTGGGAGTGAAGCCATTAAAATCAAAATGGGTTTTTAAAGTAAAAGAAGATGAAAACGAAAATCCGATTCGATACCAAGTAAGACGAGTTACTAAAGGTTTTCTTTGTTAAATCGGGTGTGGACTATGAAGAAACTTATTCTCCAGTAGCAAAATTAACTGCAATAAGAATTATTTTGGCTGTAAACGTACAAAAGGGCCACTATCTATATCAACTTGAAGTAAAGACCGCATTCCTTTATGGAGCATTAAAAGAAAAAAATTTATATGGAGGCTCCAGATGGGCTTGCAGTGAAGCCTGAATTAATATGTAAGCTTCAAAAATCTTTGTATGGTCTTAAGCAAAGTCCAAGATGTTGGAATGAAAAATGTTACAGTTACCTAATGCAAAATAGATTTGAACATTCTAGACATGACCACTGTCTTTAAACAAAATTTTGGAGTGGAAATGAAATGGATACCATACATTATATTATTAATATTATTGAAGATTTTAAGAAATCTTTGGAACATAAATTTGAAATGTCTAATTGTGGAAATCTTCAATTTTATTGAAGATTTTAAATGAAGACCATATTGAGAAGATTTTAAACAAATTTGGAATGAATGAATGTAATGCTATGTGTTTTCAATGGAAAAAGTATTGCAACTTACTCCAAATAATTATATTCCGACAGAAAAAGCGCATCGGGAACTTCTAGGAAGCTTGATGTATATATGTATGTTAAGTGTAAAACCAGATATTTGTTATCACGTAGGATACATGGGTAGATTAAAACATAACTCAAATGAAACACATTGGATAACGTTAAAGCGCATCGCGAGATATTTATAAGGAACAATTAATAATAAACTTGTTTATAGCCAGAATCCGGATGCTCAAGAACTTGTTGGATATGCAGATGCTGATTGGGCGTCAGATTTAAGTGACAGGAAAGAAATCAGTAAGCGGTTATGTATTAAAAGTTTTCAATTGTCCCGTATCTTGGTGCAGCAAAAAGCAAGCAGTTGTTGCAACAGTGAGGCAGAATATATTGCTCTTAGCATAGCTGTTACTAAAGGACTACATATGGATTCGAGGAATATTGAAAGATTTAAAAATAATAACAGAAAATATACCAGTGTTAATATATGAGGATAACAGAGGATGTATTGGTATGGCAAAGAATGCAGAAAGCAAAAGATCAAAACATATTGACATAAAACGTCATTTTATTCGTGACCATATATCAAAAGGAAATATTCGCATTGAACATATTAGAACAGAATTCTAGCTAGCTGCTATATTTACAATATCTTTGGACTTTAACAAATATCAACAACTCAAGACTGAACTTCAATTATGTGATTGAGAGGGGGTGTTATATTATGATATGTTTATGAGTTTGTTTTTATATCCCTACTGCTTAAAATTAACTTTATATTTAACTTTGATGTTTGTTGAATCACATACAATTTGTATTTTTTAATATTGAAACTTCATATCCTGAAAATTTTATTTGACTTCGAATTTGTTCTCCAACACATTTGTTCTCAATAAACTTTTATTAATAAATTCTGCACGTCGTTTTATTATAAAAGATAAATATCAACATTATACGGTCATAGTGGTGACCGTGGCATGCAGGTTAAGTGTGTGGCTTAGCATGCTCGGAGCCCGGGTTCGATCCCCAGCCGCGGCGAAAAGTTTTTGTCAATAAAAAATTTTTCTGATCGGTCACCACCTCTCTGCAGACAATGGCAAACCTCAGAGAGTAAATAATGCCATGTAAAGCTTCTTGAGAACATGAGCTGTTCGGAGTCGGCATAAAACATGTAGGTCCAGTTCTCGGTTAATTGTGTGCAAACATTTAATAACACACACAACACAATTGATCATAAGAAGCTCGGTCAAAGTCCTTTCAAGGGCTGAAATGGCCAATTTGTTTTGTTTTTGTTTAAATATCAACATTATGTGGGTGGGTTATAAATATGAAACGTAACTCATACATTTTTTTCAATAAACAAGTAAAGAAAGTCTAAAGTCGGTCTAGGCCGACTATGAAATACCCTAAACCCACTTTTCAAAAAAAAATTTTTATTGTAAATGGGCGTGTCCGTGGGCGGATGAAGCCTATATTTTATATGCATTTAAATGTTGATGAAAAATTTACACATACCAAGTTTTATTCCTGTAGCTCACAGTTAATGTCTTTATTGTGCTTTCGCTATGGGAGGTGGGCGTGTTCATGGACGGATTACTCCCAATTTTTTAACACACCTTAGTTTTGGTATTAAATACATGCATACCAAATTTAATTTCTGTATGACAAACATAACCTTATTTATTGAGTTGTAAACTTTTTGGGTTGTACGGGAGGTGGGCGTGTCCGTAGGCGGATGATGTCCATTTTTCAAAACCATCTTTGTCTTGTCATAAACAACATACGTGCCAAATTTTAGCTCTGTAGGTTAAACAGAGGCTTATTTATTGCGTTTTCAATTTTTAGGTTGTATGGGAGGTGGGCGTGTCCGTGAGCGGATGATCTCCATTTTTCGAAAAAATCTTTGTGATTGTATAAAACACATACATATCAAATTTTATTGTTGTAGATTAACTATGAGCTGAGTTATGCAGTTTTCAATTTTCGCGTTGTATGGGAGGTAGGCGTGTCTGTGGGCGGATGATGTCCACTTTTCAAAACCATCTTTGTTTTGTTACAAAAAACATATGTGCCAAATTTTAGCTCTGTAGGTTAAACAGAGGCTTATTTATTGCGTTTTCAATTTTTGGGTTGTATGGGAGGTGGGCGTGTCCGTAAGCGGATAACGTCCATTTTTCAAAAACATCTTTGTGTTGATATAAAACACATACATACCAAATTTTATTGTTGTAGGTTTATACCCTAAACCTGACCTTTCAGGTTTAGGGTATAAAAACTACCTTTATGTTTGTTAAAAATTTTACAACAACTTAATTGGTTAAAAGGTATGCATAGCATGCATGATGAAGTGTGGTCTTGTTGGCTACAAAAACTTCTGGCTTGGTACGAACTGCGACTTTAAGCGGGATTCTATCCAGATCGTAGGCCTTGTTACAGCTTATTTTCGAAATATCTGTGAGAACTTCTTCTTTAGTCACTGCTGTGAGCTCCACTGCGGCGATATGATTAATTTTTCAGAATTTTTGAAATTTTTTTTCTCGTTCCCCCCTGTGGTGGAAAGAGTGATTTGATTTCTACAGCAAATTTTTACATGTGAGCTGAGGTGTGCTCTGTTCTTTCAGCTTGTGCTAAACCATTCGATATGACCATTAGATATAATGATAATCCACTCTATGTACTGAGCAAATTATTTAATTTTTGTCTCAGTGATTTTAGAATGCAAGCAATAAATTGATTATAACTTTTGCCAAAATAAACAAAAAATAAAATAACAAAAGAATTGCTCCAAAGGCTTTCTTTTCCGTAGGAGATAACTTGTAAATTGATATACAACGAATTTCTTGAGAGACATAAAATGTTTGCGCTCTCAAGTTACACTTGAATGCATTATACAACAAACAACAACAACCACAACAGCCACCACAAAGCGCATTTTGCCAGCAACACCAATAACTGGAATAACAACAATAACAAGTGTCAAGCACCATGACAGTGAGTGTCAAGTGCTTATTTCACCGCCTGAATGCACAATAAAGTGAACCCAGCAGACGCCAAAAAAAAAAAAAAAGAACTGCATAACAGCCTATGGCACTATCTTGTAGCCGCAGTAACTTGTGGTTCAAGTGAGTTTCAAACATAGAGTCATAGAAATTGTGATTTACTGCTGCTTTCGAAGTGGAACAGAAAAAAAACAGTTCTTCAAAGCGAAGATAAATAAATTTAAATACTGCACTCTTGGAATGTTGTAAGCATAGAACGGAAGAGCTGAAAACAGCCCTTGAGAGGGAAATGCTGCTGGGCTGCAAGTGATGTATTCTGCTTTATGTATTCAAGGTAATATTAAATATTTGATGTATGGTGCTGCTTATGCGCTCGATAATGGTCAGTAATAAATGATAGGCAGGCAAGTGATGGGCGGTGGATAGAGTCCGGGAAAAATAAACATGTATATTAAAGGCTAGATAAAGAAACTCATCTAGGGACAGGCGAAGCAGGCTAACGTCTTTGCGAAGTTGTGAGCGCGACTAAAATCATTATTACTGAGACTATATTTTAAGTCTTTTTGAGGAATTTTGGGAAATTTTGGAGTGCTCTTTAATTTGTTCAGCATGATTCTCAGTAACTTCTTTGCCAAGCAAAGTTTTTTTTCAATAAAATTTTATGAGTGCTTTTCAGAGTTATATTTTGGACTCATGAGGGAGAATACACTCAAACAAGAGTTTGATTTTTGCGAGTTCATAATTTTGAAAGATCCTTAAAGAAATCAAAATATTTGTTTGAAAAACTTATAATAACGAAAAAAAAAATCAAACGAATTGATCAATTCAACCCTTGGAAGCGCTTTGACCGAGCTTATTATGATCGCATTCTTTTATATTAATTTAAAAAAAAATTTAAAAAATATAGCCCAACAATTTGCAAGTCCTTAAAAACAAACTTTTCTTAAGTCTATTAAAATTCACGCCTTCTTTGGTTACCCAAAATAAAGCGTGAATTGCAAAATTTTGCAAAAAAATTTCAAAGCCCCACTCAGCGCAAAAATTCTTCATAACTAGCCTGTCATCACTTGTTTAACCTTTAGCCGTCCTTAAACGGTTTTGTTATTTGTTTTTACCGCCATCTGGCGACTACTGTCCAACACTTTTTGCTTCGTTATCTTGATTTTGCCGCTGACAGTTCAAGGCTGCTTGTTCGTCATTCTTTTTTTTTTTCTTGCACTTTTCCACTCAATCAAGCCTACCTGGTACTAGGTGGCAACGCTTTTACCTTGAATTGCGCTGAATCAGTGATTTTCTCTTTTTTTAGTTTTTTGTTTTGCTTTAATCTTAAGGTGCTTTTTGCTCAAGTATTTTTTGCTGCCTACATTGTGGCGCACATAAATCGATGCTTTATGAGTGATTTTCGCTTTTCTCATGTGTGTGTGTTTTTTCATACTTCATAACCGTTCGCTTGTGTGTGGTTTTTGTGTGCTCGTGTTTGTGTAGAGGGTATTAAGCAATGATATCCAGAAAAAGCGGCAAGTGCTGAGGTATTTTTTTTTGTACTTTGCGCCATTTTTTCAAGATATTCACAATTCATTTCACACTTTGTTAGCAGCATTTTCACAGATTTTGTAGGGATTTACTTGTTTTTATTTAATTTTTTTTTTGCTTGTTAAGAGGTGATGAAATTGCTTAAATCCTTTAGCACAGTGAGAGAGAAGAGCACTTTATTTAGAGTTAAGAATAAACGAAATCTATAAATAACTCAAAGGCTTAACGGTAGCGTTTGAACAAAATGGAGAATATTTTGTGCGTTGGGAAATTAATAATGACAGATAACTAACGGTTTATTCAAACAAAAAAGCAAAAAGGCAAGCAGGAAAAGTTTAAATGGATCTGGCTATCAATTAGAACTTAAGTGATGCACTCAATCAATGTGGGAAAAATAGTGCGAAAGAGACAAGTTATTTTTTAAAATATTAATAATAATTTTGGGTCTGGAAGACGAAGAAGAAAATAAAATTCTATCTGTGTTACATGACAGACCCAGAATGTCTTCAAAACTTCTGCAGAAATTTAAAAGGAACTCCATCTGGGCGCAACTGCTGTTCTAGGGTTTGGAGATTGGTTTTGAATAATGCAGATTTATCTGGAAAACTTACACAATTACTGTTGGTTATGGGAAATCTTTCAAACGAAGCCCCACTGGTTGTAACCCGATGTCTTAGTTATGACAAACGGTTTAAGTCCGTTGATTTATTATGTGGTAATGAGGTCTTACCATGGGTTTATGAATTTTAGGCATATGGTTGGGACTAAAGGGACCTTAGATCTTAGGTAAATTTTTGTAGTTGATTGTTTCCTTGAATTTTGAACGGTTTGCTACCTATGGACCTGAATATAGAATTTTGGGGTTGTATAGGAGGTGGGCGTGTTAGTGGGTGGATGACGCCCATTTTTCTAACACACCTAAGTTTTGACATAGAACACACAAATACCGAGTTTCAGTTTTGTAACTTTAATATTAGTCTCTTTATAGAGTTTTAAATTTTGGGGTTGTATGGGAGGTGGGAGTGTTAGTGGGTGGATAACGCCCATTTTTCCAACACACCTAAGTTTTGACATAGAACACACAAATACCGAGTTTCAGTTTTGTAACTTTGATAGTAGCCTCTTTATAGAGTTTTCATTATTTGTGTTGTATGGGAGGTAGGCGTGGTCCCATAAAACAAAAAGTGCATGACTTTGGGGAAAATTGGGAGATACGGGTCTTTTTTTTTTTAGTCTTTTATCACGTAGTGGTGTCCGTATATGGTTATTTTGCCGTGACTTAAAAAATTACACACAGTGTTACCAAAGGAAAGATGCCGGTTTTTAGCTAGCACTGAGCACGAGCAGGGAAGATAAGTTGTAGATTCTTCCTCCCCGAGTAAAAATGAAAAATTTTTAGCTCAGGCCGAACAACGTTTGTACACCAGGCAAACAAGATAAAATGTAAGCAAAAAGCTGTAAAACGGCTGTACAACCCCAAGCTCCACCAGTGCATTCCTACGGATTTGCCTTTGGCGTTTCAAACATGATATTTCATACAAGTGACAAGGATAGTTGAAGCCGTATTGATTCTCCTTTGATCAAGAACATTCAGGATTTAATATCAAATCTGGTTGCAATAAAAATCAATCAAATCTTCCAAACGTATTGTGACATGTGGAAGAAATACCAAATTTTAATGTATAAAAACCAAGCGTCGTGCTCCGTGCTGCCCTAAATCGCTCAAACTATTCAAAGTTGTTATTGCTATGTCTTTTTAAAACTTATTCAGCCTGAACCAAAACCTGCCAAAAAATAGGTAGGCACCTATCGTCACTTATCGTAGTATATTCAACAACCATTTAACCAAGACCCCTTAGCTGTTAGCCAAAAAAGAAAAGTGTTCAAACTGTTCATTCTGCTAGAGTCTCGTGAGATCTCGTGTTGTATTCAGTATTCCATGGATTAATTTTGCTTAGTCACATATTTGTGGGAAGCATTCGTGTTTTTAAGGATTGTTTTTTAAGGCATTCGGTAGGATTTGTGAAGTTCTTCGATTCGACGGCTGTGCCTTATTTTTATTGAATGCATTATTAGCGTGATTCGGTAAGTTCAGTAATCCAAAAGTAGACGGAATCGCGGTGCCACTTGTTGTGTTTTCTCAAAAGCATCGCAAGTTCTGCTCACTTCTTCCAAAAAGTACCTTGCCGAATGATATGCGGTGTACAAAGAAGAAGAATATTGGCCATCATTATTTTGGTAAGATGGGATGGTATGGTATTATATATATGCTAGGATAAATATGATATGATGGTTTGGTATGATGTTATGGTATGTAATGATGGGTATGTTATTATAGTTATGGCATGATGGGTATCGTATGGTTCTTCTTGTGAAATTTGTTTATTTAACCCATTAGAATTTATTCCATAAGTCTGGAGCGGTTAAATCAAGTGATCTGGCAGTGCAAATGACTAAAACAAGAGATTAAGCGACCCGGCAATGCTTCCTTCAGAATATCGGTTGTGGCTCGAGCACTGTGCGCCGTTGCACCATCTTGTTGGAACCACATGTTCTTCAGTCTCAACAAATTGTTGCGCAAAAAATGGAAACAATCCATTCCGCATTACTGCGAGTAAATCGATTCATGGCTTGTCGATTTGTATTCTGCGTTTGTTTACTGCAAAACCGAATTGAAATTTGGCGCCATTTGCAAAAGTTATAGGGTGTTCCAATAGTGGTTTTTCCTGATTTTTTACGGTTTTTCCTGTAAAAAGAGATTGTGTTGCGTCTGAATTTCAAATTGATGGAAAGTTTTTAATATGTTATGTTAAAACATTGAATTCAACATTGGAATAAAGGATTCTATTTGTTACCAATTATGAATTTTTTCCTAGATCTTTCAATTAAATGAAAGTTTTCGAAATTATTTTTACTAACTTAGATGGCCATGACAACCCGTGGTGGCCGACTTTATAAGCACTCGCCAAGCGCCTATGCTACGCGCACGCCGTCTTCAATTGTTTTCACCAATCGCGGTAAGGGTTTCCTCGCCCTGATCAATCCATCGGAGGCATCGTCGTTTGGCGTAGTGTAAAAATCTGGTCTATGGTGGACTTGCCAGGTCGAAAGCCACACTGATCAGTGTTTGGTATTGGTATATTAGGTCCAATCAGTGTTTTGGTATGCGGTTTCAATCTTTCACACAATACGCTCGAAGGAACTTTGTATGCGATGGAAATAAGACTGATACTTCGGTAGTTGGCGCAGATTGTCGAGTCTCGTTTCTTAAGTGTAGGACTAAAATAATGCTAGACATATTTTGCTGATGAGTTGATGAATGCAGCCAATTGAATACCGCCGATTTTAATCAATTCAGCTGCTAACACGTCAGCACATGCTGTTTTGAGTCGCTGGATATCAACTCTTACCTCATTATGGCTTGGTGGTGGAATTTCCACTCCATCATCGTCGATTGGTGGTGTAGGTCTGCATTCTACAAGGTTGAAATTGTTGTGATCAATACCCGCAAGCAGATTGGAAAAATGCTGTCCCCATAATTTCAATGCGCAATGCGTATCTGTAACCAGATCACCATTTTCATCTATACCAGTGGATGCTTGAAACTTCAGGTTAAACCCTTAACTAGTCGAAATAATTTTCGCGCATCTTTTTTTCCCTGTACACCTCATTTTTCTTACGCTCACGCTTCTCCTGCTCCATTTTTGCGTCTGAACAGGTGTCTCTTTTTCTGCTTCTTTTCACGGTAGTTTTCGAGTGTTGCAGCTGACTGCAGTATCTTTTTATATGCGGCCTATTTTGCTGTGATCACGTCACGACACTCCTGGTCATACCATTGGTTGCAAGGTATAGGGTGTCGGAAACCAATGACTTCCTGAGCAGCAATGCGCATGGAGTGGCATATGTGCACCCAAAGTCCGCCAGCTTTATCGAGGCAAGAGTTTGGTTGCTTGAGCTTAACCAAGAGTTGAGTGGAATAGGCCTAGGCGGTCCATTGCGATTGCAGCTTATCGACATCTAGCTTTCGTTGCATACCTGTGTCTGTACTTTTCGCATTGCACAATCGCATGCGGATTTTGGCTGCAACCAGATAATGGCCGGAGTCAATATTAATCCCCGAAATGTGCGCACATCCAGTACACTTGAAGCCTGCCTTGCGTCGATCACAACATTGTCAATTTGGTTTAGCGGTTTTTATCCAGGGACAGTCAGGTGGTCTTGTGAATATTGAGGTGTTGGAATCTGGTTCTACTTACTACCATATTTGGCACCACGGCGAATTCTATCAGTCTTAGACCGTTGTTCGAAGTGGTCTCGTGTGCACTGAACTTACTGACAGTGGAGCCAAAGATGCCTTTCTTTCCGACGTTTGTGTTTAAATCGCCGAGGACTATTTTCACGATGTGGGGTGGGCAGTGATTATATACGTCCTCTAGGCTCGCGCAGAAGGCGTCTTTGACAGCATAGTCCTTTTCCTACGTCGGGGCTTGCGTGCTTATTAGGCATATGTGGAAAAATTTTGCCTCGATGAGAATTGCGGCTAGTCTTCGTTCACAGGTGTGAACCGGGAAACAAGGTGGTTTAGCTTGCGGCTTACGAACAATTCACATCCAAATTCGCGCTTCTCCGCATGGCAGCTGTAGTAGATATCGCAGGCTGCTCTTTTAGAGCAGCCTTGTTCTTTTCATTGCATCTCCTGGATGGCGGTGATGTCAGCCTTTGTTTTTACAAGGCCAATTGGAAACCAGTGACAGAGGCACATTTCTTATAAAGGGTTAAGACATTCCAGGTACATATACGTAAATAATTGTCCGTTTTTCAACGTAGTTGTCAACGTAGTGGGGGCTTATATCCAATGCTGGTTTAGTTTTCATTGGGAAGTTATAATGTGGTGGGGACCCAAACCCTACGCACATTCCGTTTTTAAGGTCTTGTAGAGACCCCTCAAGCTTAGAGTCAAGAAGAGACAACGACTGCTACGACCAAGTTGTATATTAATTAAAACTAGTAAGGTATATCTTCGACTTGGCCGAAGTTAAAATACCCCCACGGCTGAATTGTAGCTTTTTTGATGAAATTTTAAAAGTTTTTACTCTAAAATACATACATATGAAATTGTTTTCCTGCAGCTTTAAGATGGGCTTTTTTATAAAGTTTTCAATCTGGGGTCAATCTGGGGTTGTATGGGAGGTGGGCGTGTTCGTGAATGGATGACGCCCATTTTTCTAACACATCTTATTTTTGATATAAAATGAATTAATATCAAATTTTACTTTTGTAGCTTTGATAAAATCCTATTTATATATGTAGTTTTCAATTTTGGGGTTATATGGGAGGTGGGCGTGTTCGTTGGTAAATGACACCCATTTTTCTAACACACCTTAGTTTTAATATAAAATGAATAAATACCTAATTTTGTGTATTTAGCTTCCACAGAAGCCTCTTTATATAGTTTTCAATTTTGGGGTTGTATGGGAGGTGGGCGTGTTAGTGGGTGGATGACGCCCATTTTTCTTACACATCTCAGTTTTGACATAGAATACACAAATACTGAATTTAAGTATTGTAGCTTAAATATTAGCCTCTTTATAGAATTTTCATTATTGAGGTTGTATGGGAGGTGGGCGTGGTTTTCATCCGATCTAGCCCATTCTCGAACTTGATCTTCGCTTTTTAAAAAAAAACTTAAATATGAAGTTTCATGACGATAGCTTAAAAATTACGGCTGTAAAGGTCTATGCCCACTTACGGCACGTAACGAAACGACACGAAACTTCAAAATATAACTAGCCTGTGTTCTTATGTATACATGCCCACTAACCGTAAACGAAACGGCGACGACTGTTGACGCCGACGAAAAAGCCGGTGGGAATCGTTGCAAAGAATTCTGACCGACTTTTCGTTCGCTTTGTTGACAAAAACTTAGCTGCAAAACATGTATTCTGAAAAAAAATTTAATTTTTGAGCGAAAATGTTGCTTTATATGACATGAGTTGCTAACATTATAGCAACAAAGTTTTAAAAAATCAAATGTAGAGTGTTTTGCTCATATTTTAGATTGATTTGTTATAAGCGCCGTTACGCTAAGTGTGCATGAAACAGTTCTTTGCCTTACCGTCGCCGTTCGACAGTCGTTGCGTTACGTGCCGTAAGTGGGCAGAGACCTTAATCGTGTCGACAGACAGACAGACGGACAGACGGACATGGCTAAATCAACACGGGTGGTGATGCTGATCAAGAATATATATACTTTTCTATACCTACCACGCCTCCTTCTGGGCGTTACACACGTCGTGACAAAATTAATATACCCCTTACGCAGTACGCGTGGGGGTATAACTAGTATCGCATGGGGTCGAAATTCGACCAATTTATTGATTGCCTATTTATAATTGCTAATATCGCTTGTGGTCGAAATTCGACCAATTTATTGATTGCCTATTTATAATTATATGCTAGATGGTTAAAATAAGTTCGAGGCTATAACTCTCAATTGATTGGAGGTATAAAGCTATTTTTCTTCAAAAAACTATTTTTTTATTTTATTATTTTTTTCAAAAACAGAAGAAAAACAACATATTAAAAAATTTAATTTTGTCAAAGAAATCATAGGGGTAGCCTTGATTTTTTGATGTCACGGAGAGTTTACTAATTTAGTGTCAAGACAAAATAAATTCACCTAAAATCCGGTGTGGACTTTGAAAGAAAATAAAAATGCAATTTTGAATTTTTGTTGTTTTACAACAAAAATCATTTTTACTCCATATTTTAAGATTAAATCCAATTTTGTGGTCTTTTTTAAAAAGGAATAATTTAAAATAAAAAAAAAACGAAAATGGTATTATTTTCAATAGTTTTTTTAAGTTAACTAATAAGACTTAAATACAAGAAAGAAATAAATGAAATCTATTCACAGATGGCGTAGATATTGGCTTCCCAATTTAGAACATTCAATTTGAGACAGTTTTTTTTCTCTCTCTTGGCATTTGGTTGAAACACGCGCTAAATAACTAATGATAATATTAAGAAAATTCATTAAAAATACGTTTGGTTAGAACTTTGCTGTAATTTTTATCACATTGGAAAGAAAATTTAACAAACTTTTAGAAAAAATTTAAAAATTGAAAAACCGTTTTCAAAAATTTTTTAATTCAAAACACATTTTTCTACAAATTTTACAATTGACGAATTAATATAAAACTACATTTTTTTAAGAAATTGTGACTTTTAAAAAAAATGCAAATTCGACCAACTTAAGATCTCTCCCCCAACCAAATTTCATATTAATCACAGAGCAGATTTTTTCTCAAAAATTTTATTTCTCTCTTAGAAGGTTGGGAACCCCCTCTGTCAGATATATCATTTATCTGATATACATTCTGTACATCTGGGCAACACGACCTTTCGAATGATATAAGTTTCATTTATTTTGAGTTTTAATTAATACCAAAAAAGCGTACGACAAACTTGAATGTTCACGTATTAATATATAAGATAGTACATTTGTGACTTATATAAAGCGAATCATCGTTGTCTGAAACATTACTGTTCAACTCTTCTCCTCAACGTGTATAAGAATTTGAAAAGCGATTTTTGCTTGTTAGTTTCAGGAAAAGATAACAAATGATCGGACTATTTATTGTCTGCTTATCTCGGTAATATTAATGTTTTTAATTATTAACATAATTATTTATAAATATTAATGAGAATTTTAACAAATTACAATCGGCGGCAAGATATAAATCGAGGTTCTGTTTTTTATTGTTGTTCTTGTTCTTCTTCTTTTTGTGCTACTCTGACTGCTCTTCTTCGTTGTTTTTTATTATTGTGTATTCTTTTGACTTTTGTTATATTGCTTTTGTTCTGATTTAATCATAGTCGCCATCAACTGCATCGTTATATTTTATGACTCCATCTGTAGACGACAACAGCAACAACAATGACATCGACAAGAACAAAAATGCCAACAACAACAACAAGAAAATAAAACAAAAGCATACAAACAACAACATTATGTCATCACTCGTGTTGAACGAAAGTTATTCGTTTGCCTGCAACACACTTCAAAAAATTGTGTTTCTGCAAGAAAAAAGTCATTAAAATAAGCAGAAAAAAAAAAACGATTCACTGCAGTGTTTTTGCTCAATACAGCAGCATGCTGTCTCATTTTAACAAGCAAACTGCATGTTTTCTTTCTCATTTTTGAGCACTTCCGCTCGTGTACATGTGTGCCGCAACAGTTACAGTGTGCCGGCTTTTCTGCAAATTCAAGCCAGCATTCAATGTGCAGCATTTATTAGAGAAAAAAAATAAAATAAAAGTTCTTGTACACCAATTCGTGTCATCAATAAATAAAAGTAATGAAAAGAAAGACAGAGCACTTAAAACAAAGCAAAAAAAAAAAAGAAAATATATTTTACTTACCTTTACATTGTTTTTGTAGGCTTGTCTGCACTGGAAGCACATTTTGCCGCATGTTATTAAAGAGAGCGAGTAATAAATGGAGCGCGTAGCCAAAGCCTGCTTCAAATAACTGCAAGTGCGCAGTCGATAGTTGGACACGTGCCAATTCCAATGGAATTGTCAAGAAAGTGAAGTCATAGCTTTCCAGCCGACTTCCAGTTTAAACGAAATATAAAGCAACAACACATATAAGTTTGTGAACTGGTGAAAAAAGCATGCTGCAGCCTTGGAGCTTTTACGACAAACTGCTGTGCGTCTGCAAGCTCTTGATTAAACAGCTGTGTGAGGCATGATTTCAAGCAGCGTTGCTTGGAAATGACTGAATAAGTCAGTGGATATGGGAATACACAGCATATGAGTGTTGTACATAGAGTATGAATGCCGTTAATTTTGATTGCTTAAACTAGAGATGGCGATATTACAACTATCAGCAACCATGGGTGGGGGGGCATAGAATAAAGAAGCGGACGAAAATTTGATATAAAGATTGTCACAATGAGTTTTATCAGGAAGAAAAGAATAATAAATTGTTTTAATATTTTCTATTAAGGATATACTTTATTGTTGTATAATGGTCTAAGCGTCACACAGTGTAACGAGAGGGACAAAATGCAAAGTATCGACGTGTGGGTGTATGGAAGTGGGTGTGTTCGTAGGCGGATTGCGCTTACTTTTCTTCCATGATTTAGTTTTGATATAAAATATCATAAATTTTTACCTGTAGCTTAAAGAGAAGCCTATTTATAGAGCTGTCAATTTCGAGGTTGTATGGGAGGTGGGCGTGTTCGTGGGTAGATGACGCCCATTTTTATAACACGGCTTAAAGTTGATATAAAATGAATTAATAGCTAATTTTATTTTTGCAGGTTCGACAAAAGCCTATTTATATACATACAGCCGTTGACAACTAATTAGAAACGATATCATACTTGCTGCACTTTATCGCACTAGACGTACGTTTGGCAATGTAATAGTCTATTTAATTTTTTCATTTCTTAATTTTCTTTTATCTTTTTACAAGAACAACCAAACTGATTTTGCCACAAGTAATTTATTGCAGTAAAATCAGTTTTAGTAGGAGAACATAATTTATTCCATTGACAGCTAATTAAAAACAGCTAAAGTTTTCAAACTTTTTATGCATAATTTCTGAATATTTCGATAAGAATTTATTATTTTGAACTGTTTAAACATAATTTCAACAAAAAACTGTATAAGTAAAATTTAATAAAATGGAAAAAGCCAAGAGATGCACGCCAGGTATCCGCAAGGCAATTATTGAATTGAAGAGTGGTGGGCTATCATACGGATCAATTCAAATGCTTAAAAACGATGGTTTTCAATGATATTGCTCATCTTCGACAATATTAAATGACGGAAAATGTACCACTCCAAAAAATACCGCGCAAAACTTTAGTACATATTGATCAAAAGAGATCTGATCCAAGGATCCAAGGAAGAGCACAGCAGTCATCGAGCGTCAAATAGTGGATGAAATTGGCATTAGTGTATCAAAAGAACCGTTGCATGACTTTAAGTGGAAGCTGGCCTTCATGGAAGACTTGCACGAAAGAATCCCATGGGGAAATGCTCGTAAAAAAAACAACGTATTGAATTTGCCAAAGATTATGTATCTTGTCCGGTAAACCAGTGCAAATACTTTTTGTGTGGAGTGTTAAAACAAAGATCAATCGCATTGATACTGATGGTAGAAAGAGTGTCCGACGCCAAAAAGGCAATGAACTTGATCTAAAATACACTTCTTCGGTTGTTAAACATGGAGGTGAATCGATTTTTGTTTGGGGGACATTTTCTTGGAATGGCATTGGTCTAATTCACTGTGTTTCTGGCACAATGAACAACGAAGGATACGTTTATATTTTAAGAATTGTTATGTTGCTTTGGGATGAAAACAATATCCCAGTGATTTGATCATTCCAGCAGGATAATGACCCCAAATATACGGCAAAACTGATCAACAAATTTTTTTGATTAAAATGCTATGACTGTTCTGACTGGCCATCGTCAAGTCCTGATGTCCATCCCATCGAGCATTCATTGAACGATTTAAAAAAATCCTGTAAGCACACTAAACATAATAAATTTGGATGATTTTTTAGCAAGAGTCAATGAAGCTTGGTGCGCTATTTGGTAAAACGATGCCAAGACCTTATCCTTAATGCAAAGACGATGTGTTGTAGTTTTAAAGCAAAACTTTTTTCCAACAAAATATTATACCTTAAGCATAACTTTTTTGAAGTTCTCACTTATTTTACTACTTTTTTATACCCTAAACCTGAAAGGTCAGGGTATATTAACTTTGTGCAAACGTTTGTAACGCATAGAACGAAGCGAGTCCGGTATAGAAAAGTATATATATTCTTGATCAGCGTCACCACGTGAGTCGAGCTATCTATGTCCGTCCGTCCGTCCGGCCGTCCGTCCGTCTGTGTGTTGTCCGTATACACAGGATAAGAAGAAGGAGTTGAGATAATTGGATGAAACTTGGTACACATGGTCACATGTACCCAAGGATCTGCACTATTGAATATTTTTGGAATCCGCCCACGGACACGCCTACCTCCCATACAACGCAAAAATTTAAAACTGCATAACTCAGCTCATAATAAGTCTACAACAACAAAATTTGGTATGTGTGTGTTTTATATCAACACAAAGATGTCTTTGAACAATGGACGTCATCCGCTCACGGACACGCCCACCTCCCATACAACCCAAAAATTGAAAACGCAATAAATAAGCCTCTGTTTAACCTACAGAGCTTAAATTTGGCACGTATGTTTTTTATAACAAAAAAAAGATGGTTTTGAAAAATGGACATCGTCCGCCCACGGACACGCCTACTTCCCATACAACGCGAAAATTGAAAACTGCATAGCTCAGCTCATAATTAGCCTACAACAATAAAATTTGATATGTATGTGTTTCATACCAACACAAAGATGTCTTCGAAAAATGGACGTCATCCGCTCACTGACACGCCCACCTCCCATACAACCCAAAAATTGAAAACGCAATAAATAAGCCTGTGTTCAACCTAAAGAGCTAAAATTTGGCACATATGTTTTTTATGACAAGACAAAGATGGTTTTGAAAAATGGACGTCATCCGCCTACGGACACGCCTACCTCCCATATAACCCAAAAAGTTGAAAACTCAATAAATAAGGTTATGTTTGTCATAGAGAAATTGAAGTTGGTATGCATGTATTTTATACCAAAACTAAGGTGTGTTCAAAAATTGGAAGTAATCCGTCTATGAATCCGCCCATCTCCCATAGCGAAAGCACAATAAGGGCATTAACTGTGAGCTACAGGAATAAAACTTGGTATGTGTAAATTTTTCATCAACATTTAAATACATATTAAATATAGGCTTCATCCGCCCTTGGAGACGCCCATTTACAATAAAAATTTTTTGTTTTTGAAAAGTGGGTTTAGGGTATTTCATAGTCGGCCTAGACCGACTTTAGACTTTCTTTACTTGTTTAAGGATATATTTGTGTGGATATATAAAAAATTCATGATGAAATTTTTGTACTAGTAGATTATTCGCAATCCATCAAAGCTTTATCTTAGAACTCGTAACTCCAGTAGAACTTTTTGCTGTTCTGAACACAGAACATACTGTATATCCTTATTTATACAAAGGTATATTTTCAAATTTTAATATACATTACTTTTGTTTTGAATAAATATAACCTTAACACAAAGCCTAACTATATATTCTTATTTCTTTAAAGATATTTTTGCAAATTTACCTTTTTTCATATATATTTATCTACCATAAATATTTGAGAGACCACAGCAACATATACATAAAGCTTGCCATAAGTTTACTTGCCACTTGCCAAGCGCCTAACAAGCTGCAATGTTTTCCGTACAACTTTGTACTTGTTTTTTTTTTTCTCTGGATTTCTCGTTAATTTTAACCCAGCATGACAGCAGATAACCTCAATTTACTTAAGCAAGCGTGTGGCTTTGATTTGTGATATGTTTGCGTTTAAATTGATGTCGACTTTTTAATGTATAGCAAAGTTTTCTAGAAAGAAAGAAAATTATTTTTTAATGAATGTCTGGCAGAACGGAACTATAACGAGCTGGCTTTATAAATGAACAAATTTTGTTTTTTTTTTTGGGTAGCTAACGTTTGGAAAACAAAATCAATTTACTTAAGCTAAAGAAAAGGACGATAAACAAGTAACTAAACATCAATAAAACAAGAATCTAAACATAACAAGGTAAGACAAGGCAATTTTGGCTGATATTCTTAGCAATTTGGAATGCTCAACGTACAACTGGCTCATAGCTGTCATTGTCAAATAGTCTAGAAATAAAATGCCGAATTCTTTGGGAATATTTAAATAAGTGCGCCTTAAAAGAAAGGTAAGGCAGAGCTTAAGGTTAGTAAAGAAATCACAACAAATTCTAAACATTCTTTGAAAGAAATAAAAAATTGTTTTTGTTTTTTTGCTGCAACAAAACATGGTCTTAAATATGACTTGAGTTGCGACATAGAGGCACGTCAAGTTTGATTAAGACCAACCAAGTTTGCTAAACTTTTAATCTAATCCATATGGTAGCCAGTTGCTTATCACAGCTGACTGACATCGAAATCTAACCAAAGAAGTTTCAACAAAATTTGGACAGTTTTTCTGCGAAATTAATATGTTCAATGAGTTGCAAAACAGACGTAAACTTTAAGCTGCACAGAAACTTTTTTATGGCTTTCCTGTCATCTGGAGTGAAAGTCAACTAGAGAGCTTATAAAAAAATATGTCTGCAAATTTTCATGTTATGTCATTAACATGCATATCAGTTTCATTTACCGTAAGAATGGATACCAAAGCGTCTAGGTTTATAGAAAGGTTGACCAAATCTGAATATTAATTTGATAAGTTGTGAATATATGACAAAACAACTTAGCTCTAATAATCAAATTTTTCAGCAGAGCGAAAAACGGGTTTTTCCTTAGATTTTTAAAGCAATATGATCATTTTGTTTAATTAAGAGGTTATATTTTTTTTATTATTTTTTAACTATATATTTTATTGAATTTTTTATAAATCTTTAAAGTAACATGTTGTGTCAAACGGATTTTTGTTACAAAATTAAACGAGACAACAATATTTTAGTAAAAAATTAGTTGTTGAAAAAAGCTGTTTTGTCAAAAGAATTTTATAAATTTTTTTAAATGTAAATATAAATGAATGAAATAAATAAATGATATGAGCATTTCTGCAGAAAAGTCTAGCGTGACCAAAAAATTAAAAGTTAACCAACATTTTTTTTTTTTACTTGCATTATAAAAGAGAAATATTCAAAATCAATTTAATTAAAGAGTTCAAATTTTTCCCATGTTGCGTTGGCAAGATATCGGCTACCAAGTTAATGTTAATGTTTTGCTCAGTTTTGTTTATTTCTATGAGCATTTTCTCTTTACAATTTCCATTTCTAAGAGTAATTGCGCAATTGCACTCTTATGCAAAACTTTTGCTACAACAACAACTTACCGTAAAATAAATGCAAAAGAGCAAACAAATATCAATTAACGGTAAAATTTTAAGTTGCCTTTAATAATATTCTGAGGTAACGTCACGCCAGACAAAAAAAGCATTTAGTGCTATTTTTTCTACGCTGACGTTCAAAAGTACGTAAAATTTTTAATTTTAATAAATTTTAATAAAGTTAATTTTATAAAAAAGTCGTGAAGAAGAAACATCATTAATTTTATATAAAATTTGAAAAGTGAGTTACGTCACGCCACATTGCTCGAAATTTGCCTGATTTCGTTACTGAATTTGGTTGCAGGTATTTAAGTGGAATTTTTTTCCAACTTCTCATGGTCGATGGGGTAGGAGTTAAAAAAATTTAATATACTTGCGGATGTTACCCGGGTGTTACTCGGGGTTGTGCCTTGAGCACAGAAAAAGTACAATTTTCAAAACAGCTCTGATCTTAACATTTTTAAATTATCAATTAAATTTTTTAAATGATCGTTTTTTGGGGTTTTTCCCTTTCCCTCCATCAAAAGTGTGTAGTGTAATTTCCGTAGAACATTACCTGCCGGTCATATTTAAAAAAAAAACTTACATCTTCAACGTCTAGCTCTGACATCTGGGTTCTGAGTACAATGGTCACGCAGTTTGAAAAAGTCATTTCGAGAACAATGCTTTTAAAGTTTTTCTTAGCATGCATTTAATATGGATTTTTATGTCAAAAACAAAATTCTAATTTCAAAAAATCCTTTTGGGATCGATTCGATTTTTGGATTGCCTTGGTTCAACTTCAGTTTTGGTCGATACTGTTTGGTTGATTTTTGTTCATATTTAAATAGTTAAACTTCTTTTTATTCATTAGTCTTGGGTTCTTGACTTCGTTTGCATTCGGCTAATTCTTTGATTTTTGTCGAAAGAACTTTTAGAATCATAGGATCTATTTCAGTAACAGATACAAATGTTTATCAAGTTTTATCAAAATCGGTTGACGTGAATGAGCCAGACATTAGTTGATTAGTTGACATAAGTTGATTGAATAAAGCCCCCTCTTACGGAAGTTTTTGAAATTTAAGCAGCCTCAACTCCGTTGCAGGATCTAGTTATTTCACGTACCAAATTTAAGTAAAATCGGAAAAGTCATTTGAGACTTATTGAGTCTTAAAAATGCACTACTTAAAGCGCCCTCTTGCGGAAATCTTTGGAATTTTTAATAGCCTATGTTATATCTTGGGCGCAGTTGAACATTCATATCAAATTTCATTGAAATAGGTCCAGGTATTTAGGAGTTATTATAGAGTGCCCAGCCCACATATTTCCGCCCACTTTTTTACACCTCCTATGAGCTTCCTCTCTATGAAACGTAGGTGGTGTCCAAATTTCAGCACAAACGGATAAACAGTGCGCGAGCTTATACGGAACAGACAGACAGACAAACAGACAAACATTTGATTTTTTATATTAGATAATAGCTAAACTCTATGTTTTACTTACGACAAATATTTGTATACCCTAAACTTGAAAGGTGAGGGTATATTAACTTTGTGCAAACGTTTGTAACGCATAGAACGAAGCGAGTGCGGTATAGAAAAATATATATATTCTTGATCAGCGTCACCTCGTGAGCTATTCATGTCCGTCCGTCCATCCGTCCGTCCGTCTGTCCGTCTGTGTGTTGTCCGTATACACAGGATAAGAAGAATGAGTTGAGATAATTGAATGAAACTTGGCACACATGGTCACAAGAACCCAAGGATCTGCACTATTGCATATTTTTGGAATCTGCCCACGGACACGCCTACCTCCCATACAATGCAAAAATTAAAAACTGCATAACTCAGATCATAACTAGCCTACAAATATAAAATTTGGTGTGTTTGTGTTTTATATCAATACAAAGATGTCTTCGAAAAATGCGTATCATCCGCTCAAGGACATGCCCACCTTCCATACAACCCAAAAATTTAAAACACAATTAATAAGCGTCTGCTTAACTCACAGAGATAAAATTTGACACGTATGTTTTTTATTACAAAACAAAAATAATTTTGAAAAATGGAGATCGTCCGTCCACGGACACGCCTACCTCCCATAAAACGCAAAAATTGAAAACTGGATATATAAGCTTATAATTAACCAACAACAATAAAATTTGGTGAGTATGTGTTTTATATTAACACAAAGATGTCTTCGAAAAATGGACGTCATCCGCTCACGGACACGCCCACCTCCCATACAACCCAAAAATTGAAAACGCAATAAATAAGCCTCTGTTTAACCTACAGAGCTAAAATTTGGCACGTATGTTTTTTATGACAAGACAAAGATGGTTTTGAAAAATGGACGTCATTCGCCCACGGACACGCCTACCTCCCATACAAACCAAAAAGTTTAAAACTCAATAATTAATGTTATGTTTGTCATAGAGAGATGAAATTTGGTATGTATGTATTTTATTCCAAAACTAAGGTGTGTTCAAAAATTGGGAGTTATCCGTCCATGAACACGCCCACCTCCCATAGCAAAAGCACAATAGAAGCATTAACTGTGAGCTACAGGAATAAAACTTGGTATGTGTAAATTTTTCATCAACATTTAAATGCATATAAAATATAGGCTTCATCCGCCCACAGACACTCCCATTTTCAATAATATTATTTTATTTTTTTGGAAAAGTAGGTTTAGGGTATTTCATAGTCGGCCTAGACCGACTTTAGACTTTCTTTACTTGTTTTTAACAAATTTTAACTTAAAATGTTCGGATGGAAATTTAAGTAACGTAACGCCAGTAACGTCACGCCAGATGACTTAGCCTAATAAAAAAAAACGTAGAAATGATTTTTTAATTTGATAACCAGCACAATAAAATCATATTATTTTAAATTCTTCCAAATAAAGTTTTGTATAAAAACTTGTCTTGCCCAATTCGCAGAGTTTTGCCAATTTTCTTATCTAAGTCGAAAACCACTTCTGTTTTTTGTTTTTTGTCACGCCAGTGCATATTTTTGCTTATATCTATTAATACTTAGAATCGATTTTTATAATTTTTTAACTTAATATAGAGCAACTTTATTACAACGCAAACATAAAAAAAAGTTTTTAAAACTTAAACTTCTTTTTTTTTTTTTTAATTTTTTCGTACAAAACATACATAACGACAGTTTGGAATTGCCCATATATAATATCGAGATATATAAGTTGAAATATCAAACTTTATAACTTTAATATCAGATGTAATTGATAAAACATACAACTTTATAACTTTAAATAGAGTAATTAAACCACATAACAAAAAAAATTTAAACATTTGTAACGAAGTTTTAAAGCCTGGGTATATCTCGCCGGATACCCAGGGTTCTGTACAAAAATATTTATATATTTGAGACCAAAAGCGTTTTTTAAAAGTAATAAAGTTCTGATTTATTATTTAAGTTCACTATTTTTAATGCTATGATTACAAATTTGATTAATTTTTCATTTATATTATTAAGCTTATCATTCAACTATTATTATTTGACTATAGTTACTAATCTTCCTGCGATGTCCTGAGATGTCCTGCGATGTCCTGCGTTTTCTCGGTCCCCTGGTCTTCCGCTCCGTTTGCTGACTCGTGAAAATGGGATTTTAGGAGTTTATGTGGGATTTTGAGGTTCCAGGATGTATCTAGTGCTACTAGGGTAACCGCTTAGAAAAGCTCGAAACCCGAAACATACAGTTTTCTCTAGTTCTACTAGGGTAACCGCTTAGATAAGCTCGAAACCCGATCTTATAAATAATATTCAAATTCTACTAGGGTAACCGCTTAGAAAAGCTCGAAACCCGGAATAAAGGGATAGGTAGGGATGTCTTACCTTTCACGATCAGGTCAAAGAGAACGATTCTGTCTTCAGCCTCCCTTTTTATAGCACAAAAATCGCTGCATTTGCTAACGGGATCTTGTTTGTGCGATTTTTCATCAAATGTTTTTGCACATCTAACTGTGCACCAGTTTCTTGTTGTTGTCCTTAAGCCGCGTGTTTACTTCTTAGCTTTGTCTCAAGCTCTGGCTCGCCTACGTTGTTGTTATTGTGCTGTGGCTTTGTTATTGTTCATATTTCGGCGCGTGTTTAACATTGTTGTTATAATTTTGTGTGCCTGCATTACATACCGTTGTTTGGTGGCGTGTGCAATTCTTGTAGTTATGTGTCTTTGTTTGTCTTCTAAGCAGTTGTTGTTGTTATTGCTCTTGGTTTTGTGTTTGTGTATATTTTATTGCACCGCTGTGGTTGTTGTTGTTGCTTGGCTTGCTATTTTTCAAGCCTGCTACTATTTCTTCTTCATACGACCGCTGTTGTTGTTGTCGTTGTTGTTATTGTTGGATAGAGTTAACTATTGGGGTTATTGTTGTTGTAGTTGTTGTGGTTGTTGTTGTTGTTGTAGTTGTTGTGGTTGTTGTTGTTGTTGTTGGTGTTGTTGTCTAAAGTTGCTGTTGTTGGAAGCAAAATATTGTTGATGTTGTTGTTGTTGTTGCGGCTGTTGTTGTTGTTGTCGTTGCGGCTGTTGTTGTTGTGTTTGAACTTTCATGTGGGCTGAAATTTGTCCCAAATTTCAGTTCCTCACACATTTTTGTCAAGTGTTCTCAAATATTTTGTGCATATTTTACATATTAAGGGGTGACATGACATTGGCCGTTTTTTGAAAAAAAACTTTTTTTTTATAATTTTGGTAAATATTCTTAAGATTCTAAGAAAAAAAATTTCATGGAAAAATTCCTACGGGTTCAAAAAAAAAAAGTTCAAATGTTACAGCCGGATGAGTGAGAGCGCATTTTTATTTTTCTTTGTTCACAAACTTTGAACGCTTTTATCTCGAAACCATGTTTTTCGTACTGGTTGCGGCACTGGCGGGTTCATTTTTGGACGAAATTTTTTTTGTTTTTTTAAACTTGATTCGCTATCGTATGACTTGAGCTTTTTTTTTTTTAAATTTTTACGATTTTTTATGAATTTTTAAAGTCAATATTTTTTTCGAAATAACACAATTTCAAATTTGGAACAGTACCAAAAATTTAAAAAAAAATTTAAAAAAAAGCTCCTGTCACACGATAACCAATTTTGTTAAGATTTAAAAAAGTAATTTTTTTCCAGATCGGACAATTTTTGCGACTCCCAGCGCTGCAACCACGAGGCCCCCTTTTTTTCTCTATCGCCAGTCTGAAGCACTATAAAACCTTGTTGGAGTGAAAAATATATTTTTTTGCATGTTTTTTCTTGTAATTTGTTCAAGTCTCTACAATAATATAATAAAATTTTGGAAAAATGTTTGTTTTTGATTGAGTTCAAGGCTTATTTATATAAGGTTGCGTACATTTTTGACATTTTCTCATTTCGGCACCCTTATTTTGAAATGAGAGCAAAAGAGCGTTGTCATTTGAGCAAAGAACTGACACGGTTGCCTTATTATAATACTATTTGGCAGTTTTTTCTAGTACTATTTGGTAAATTAAATACTAAAATTTTTGCTAGGCACTTTTATTGCTCCTATTTTTATCTGTAAATTCGGATGTCCTGATAAAATTCAAAGTCATTGAGTTTGATCTACCCATAATTTTTTTTTTTTTATTGAAGGATTTTAGTATTATACCCTAAAAAAGGTTTAATGAAAGAAATATATATGAAGAAAACCAAGAAAGACAGATCAAATAATTCTTTTATTAGTCGAAACTTGAATTGCATTGCACAACGGTGATTCGTTAAAACCACTTTTGCTTCTAATATTGACAAAAATCAAAATTTCAACACATCTTGACTTAGTGTGTACAGAAAACTGCACAAAATCTTGAAAAATACTTTTTTTCTGGAGCAGCACAAAACCCTACTTTCCAAACGTCGAAATATTTTTGTTACCATAAAATAAAGATGTGTCAAAAATGTACGCAACCTTATATAAATCAGCCTTGGACTGAGTTATGAATTTTTAAAAAAAGGTCTGTTCTCTCTGCCGCGAATGTGATGTCCCTTCTTAAGTAGTTTCCGTACTTTTTGATACATTCATCGATTCACTCACAGCTTAAACTGGAAACAGACTTATTTTCTTGTCAACAAATTAAAAATTGTCATTCAGCAGAATAAGAATAAGTTTGTTTTACTGGTAATTGATATTGATCTCGTCATTACCATGATATAATAATTTTACCAGGCAGTGTTGACAAATGTTGATTCTCTCAGCTACAAGTAAACGAACTCTTGTCAAAAACAGCTGTTCGTTGTTATATGCGTTGGGAATGTGCCCAGCTGTGTCAACTGTTGTGACAGCAACACATCGGGGAGCGCTGTTATCGGTATTGAAGTTTCAGAAAAATTGTCAAGTTTATGAAATATCAAGCTTTGTATCACATACGAATGGAAATTTTATCGACAAATAAACATTTTCTATTTTTAAATGCATTTTAATGTGCAACTTCATATTTATGTGCATCAAGTTTTGACTTAACAGTTGCCAACACTTGGGTACGCTAAATGTGACCAGTGAAAATTAATTGTATGCTATGACGGATTGTGAGCGCTCTCTTTCTTATTATATTTTTTGACACAAGTTCCTTTCCAACAGAAACGTCAATACTACCTTGGAGTAATTATATGATGCCTCATCCCGAAATCAAATTGAAATTTCATTATTTGTCAAAAATTAAAAAAAAGAAAATCAGAAAACAATAGAAAATAATTAAATAAATTATTTTTGACTTTTTTACTCCATGTACAAGAAAAAAGACATAACAAAGATTACTCTGCTCATAAATTTATAAAAGTCGATAACCAGAATAAGACTGCAAATCTTAAAATTAGCTTAATAGAATTTTTTCTTCTCTGTCCTCACTAAGTTTTACTCTCTTCCTAGTCGGCCTTTCATATAAAATTTGCATACATAAATAAATGTACTTTTTTTGAATTCTTTTTATGGCTCAGAAATAATTTGTATAAATATTTGAGGCAAGTAAAGAGACATTTAAAGTTGTGTTGCTAATTAAAAGTAACGCATACGTCATGTTGTCCCAGCTGTTGCAGAGTTTGTTAATATGAATATTATTATCATGCACTGACACACTTTTCCCCACTCTCTCTCGTCAGTTTTTTGCTCTCTAACTATTAATTGACCTTTCTGGCTGACTCTTTTGCCTACCCACTCGTTCTCCTTGACTGACCTATGACAATAATACCTACCCACAAAATAAGCCTCCACATTTATTGTTATTGAGGCAACTAAAAGTTAACTATTTTCGGCCACATTCATTGTTAAACTAGGCGTGAAATAACAACAATTTCATTCGAGTTCATTTATATTAACGTGTGTTGTTTTCTTAATATATACAAAATAAATGTTACATTTTTTTTTGTTTGTTTTATTTTTTATTCTTATTTTGTTGTGCCTAATAATAGACCATTTCCAGCATTTGCAACATTTCGATTATATACACCATTTCCAACATTTCCACCATTTCCACCATTACCAACATTTATATTAAGTCTTTTATCAGCGTTAAACGCTGCGCATATCTGCCAAAGAACAAAAACTTTTTTTGGCTTTTTTTTATTTAGATATTTGTAGCAAACAAAAGCTTAGCTAAACTTTTTTGATTACGCATAGAATGGCTTAATTTTTTTGTTGTTTATTGTGTTTTCTGATTGCATAATTTTAGGCTTGGGCAATTAATTATTTTCTTTAATAATGACGCTGATTGTCTGGGTGGCGTCGTCGGTTGCTTCTTGTTGAAATTTTCTGAGTATTCTTGTGCGATATTACTTCGCACACGCAAGCAATTTTTCAAAATCCACAGCTTAAATAATAAATGAAAAAAAAAAAAAAAATTAAACCATTAACTAAAAAAGCACTCCAAAGCTTGTGAAATCTTTGCGGCATTTTGAGTTACTTTCCAAAAGTTGACTACTTTGTTGTTGAAGGTTTAAAAAAGGCAATCCATGAGTTCACTTTTTATGCTTTGCTTACAGCTTTACACTTCATTGACCGTATTAATTAAAAATATTTTTTTTATATTTTGCCTTTTATTAATCTACTCACAGCAAAATTAAAAAAAAGTTGAAAAGCTAAAATATTTGTATTGAAATTCTTGGCTGTTAGAGATGTACGCTTTAGGCACGCAGAACGGCGCAAAAAGCAGTTCACACTCAAACCATTCATATCACACTTACAACAAAACGTTCTAAACAGCTTTTAAAGCAAAAACAAAATATTGCTGCTAATTTCCTTTTTTTTCTCTCTTTTTTTTTGTTTATTTTTTTTTCTTTCTTATTGACTTGATTTATAAGATTATTTTGTCATTTTCTTCGCCCATCTTGCCATCTTCCGAACCCATTGATTTAATTTGTTCGCTTGTCCTTAACTTGTCTTTGATCTCAACATATTGATTTTATTTAATATCATTAATAAATTTATGGTCAGAATTTAAGATATGTAAGGATGTGTGTGTGTGTGTGTGTGTTTGTGTTTGAAAACATTTAGCTTCTGTCATGCTCTGTGACACGCAATACTTTTGTTCATGTCTGCCTAAGGCTGGGTTTTTGTTTTTTTTTTATACACATTTTTGCTTTTATACACATTTTTGCTGGGATAAAAAATGTAAAAAAAAACAACATTCTTTAGTTTTTTTTTAAACGTTTATTTACAAGAACTGAAGATTATGAAATAATCAAAATCCTTTGTTGAGAGCTCGATTAAGCGTTTAATTTAATTTATCATGTTACTTTATTGACTTGAATAAAACTTTTAGGTTTTAGACAGAATTTCTGGCAAAAGATTTAAATTTAGTTTCTTCTCTCACTGGTAGCGTATTAAGGTATAGAAATGGGAAAAGTTTTTCTGTTAGGAGAGAGAGGTACCGGCTTAAATGTTCTATAAAATATGACATAGTACTCTGATGTGGCTGAGCCTATCTTGAAAGGCAAAAGACAGCAGTAAGGTGTGTCGATTACCAATTTTGTTTGTGTAAAAGCCATCAGCTCTCTTAATTTACGTAGTCTTAAGCCTTATGAATTAAAACAAAATGTCTGAATACCTCTTATAACAAAGCTTTTCATATAATTTTCTTCCTATCCACAAGCTTCTATAAAGATTGTGCTAAGCTGTATAGCAGTTTATTATGAAAAATATGATACTTCGTAGCGCTCGTTAAAAAAGTATGTTTAAAGTACTCGTTTTAACTTCTATAAAGAAAAACAAGTAAAGAAAGTCTAAAGTCGGTCTAGGCCGACTATGGAATACTCTAAATCTACTTTTCAAAAACAAAAAAATTTTTATTGTAAATGGGCGTCTCCGTGGGTGGATGAAGCCTATATTTTATATGCATTTAAATGTTGATGAAAAATTTACACATACCAAGTTTTATTCCTGTAGCTCACAGTTAATGCCTCTATTGTGCTTTCGCTATGGGAGGTGGGCGTGTTCATGGACGGATTACTCCCAATTTTTGAACACACCTTAGTTTTGATATAAAATACATAAATACCAAATTTAATTTCTCTTTGACAGACACAACCTTATTTATTGACTTGTAAACTTTTTGGGTTGTATGGGAGGTAGGCGTGTCCGTGGGCGGATTATGTCCATTTTTCAAAAGCATCTTTGTTTTGTTATAAAAAACATATGTGCCAAATTTTAGCGCTGTTGGTTAAACAGAGGCTTATTTATTGCGTTTTCAATTTTTGGGTGGTATGGGAGGTGGGCGTGTCCATGAGCGGATGACGTTCATTTTTCAAAAACGTCTTTGTGTTTGTCTAAAACACATACAGATCAAATTTTATTGTTGTAGGCTAATTATGAACTGAGTTATGCAGTTTTCAATTTTCGCGTTGTATGGGAGGTAGGTGTGTCCGTGGGCGGATGATGTCCATTTTTCATAACCATCTTTGTTTTGTTATAAAAAATATATGTGCCAAATTTTAGCTCTGTTGGTTAAACAGAGGCTTATTTATTGCGTTTTCAATTTTTGGGTGGTATGGGAGGTGGGCGTGTCCATGAGCGGATGACGTTCATTTTTCGAAAACGTCTTTGTGTTTGTATAAAACACATACAGATCAAATTTTATTGTTGTAGGCTAATTATGAGCTGAGTTATGCAGTTTTAAATTTTTGCGTTGTATGGGAGGTAGGCGTGTCCGTGGGCGGATTCCAAAAATATTCAATAGTGCAGATTCTTGGATGCATGTGACTATGTGTACCAAGTTTCATTCAATTATCTCTACTCCTTCTTCTTATCCTGTGTTTACGGACAACACACAGACGGACGAACGGACGGACGGACGGACGGACGGGCATAGATAGCTCGACTCACGTGGTGACGCTGATCAAGAATATGTATACTTTTCTATACCGGACTCGCTTCGTTCTATGCGTTACAAACTTTTGCACAAAGTTGATATACCCTCACCTTTCAGGTTTAGGGTATAAAAACCGACATTTTTTATTGTTTTGCAAAAGCTAACCCAGCAAACATTTGGGCTTTCGGAGGGTTATATTTTTAAAATTATAGAGGTTCAATCTCCATATTGCTTCTAATACACTTGTGCATGAAGGTTAACATAAACACTTTGTTTCTCGAAAAGGTTTTCATGCCACTTGTGAATGCAGGTTTCAAATATCGGAGCATGAGCTTATATCGGTAGTTCCGATGAAGCCCATGCGAAGCACTTTATCGAATATAACACATTTCCACATATTGAGCTCATGTCAGTAACTTACTTAGATGGCGTTTACAACCTGTGGTCAGTTTTGACCTCGTCTAGGAATTTGCGCCAGCCTGTTTTGTCGTGCGCTTGCTGGCGACAGTTGGAAACTCCAAGCGTTGTCAGGTTATCCAATGCCTTTCCAACGGAGATGTGGTTTTCCTGGTCTGCGTTGGCCACCGCTGGGTACCAAATCTAATAATTTTGTCACTGGACCTTTGTCGTTCGTTCTCTCGACATGACCTAGCCAGTGAAGCCGCTCTATTTTAATACGCTTGACAATATCGATGTCGGCATAAAGCTAATACAGCTCGTGACTCCATCGTATTCGGTACTCGCCATTGACGCAGATTGGATCATAGATCTTGCAAAGAATTTTTCTCTCGAACGCTCCCAAAGTTTTTTCATCAGTGCTGCTCAACGTCCAGGTTTGTGATGCGTATAGAAGGACGGACAAGATTATTGATTTATAGAACGTTAGTTTTGTTCGTCGAGAGAGAGCGCTACTTCTCAATTGCCTACTGAGCCCAAAGTAACACCTGTTGGCAAGAGTTAAAAAAAAAAAACAAATAAGCCATTTCAGCCCTTGAAAGGACTTTGACCGAGTTTCTAATGATCAATTGTGTTGTTTGCACACAATTGACCGAGAACTGGATCTTCATATTTAATGCCGACTCCGAACGGCTTAAGTTCATGTTCTCAAGAAGCTTTACATGGCATTATTTACACTCTAAGGTTTGCCATTGTCTGCAGAGAGGTGGTGACCGATCAGAAAAATTTTTATCGAAAAAAACTTTTGCCGTGACTGGGGATCGAACTCGGGCTCCGAGCATCCTAAGCCACACACTTCATCTGCATGCCACGGTCACCACGAGTTGGCAAGAGTTATCCTTCGTTTAATTTCAATACTGATATCGTAGGTACCTATAAGAAGTGTTAAGTTAGTGCTGGATCCCATGTAAACAAAGTCCTTCACTACCTCAAAGGAGGTGTTGTCAACAGTGACGTGGTTTCCAAGACGCTGAGACTGTTTGTTTGTTGACACAAGATACTTCGTTTTATCTGCATTCACTGCAAGACCCATTCGACTCGACTCTTTTTCTAGCCTCTCTTATAGAAAATTGTGCCACTGCGTATCAGATCAGCAGCTCGGATGTTCTTCTCAATGACTATATTAAAGGAACGATAAGGAATCACCTTGTTTGAAACATCGCTTGGTATTGAAGGGAGGGGAGAGGTCCTTCCCGATTTTCACTGCGCTGCTGTTGTTGTTGAGTGTCATCCTGTAAAGACGTATTAGCTTCGCAGGAATATCAAATTCAGACCTGATGGAGTATACACGGAGAAAACTGTTTGCTAAATTTGTATGGAGATTAAGAAAAACTTGAGCATAATTCTCAGCCACTTCAAAATATTGCTTATTTTCAGCAAAAATCAAGCAAATTTTGCTTTTTAAATTTATAATAACTTAGCAAATTTTCGCTTGAATTAAATCAAAATTTGCTTTTTCGATTTATAATAACTGAGCAAGTGTTTGCTCGAATCAAACCAAAATTTGCTATTTCTATTTATAAAAAATAAAAAAAAACAAATTGGCCATTTCGACTGGGAATCGAACTCGGGCTCCGAGCATGCTAAGCCACACTCTTAACCTGCATGCCACGGTATTTCTATTTATAGTTCGAATTTTGTTTTATATTTCAATAACCTAGCAACTTTTTGCTTGAATCAATTCAAAATTTGCTTTATCAATTTATAATAACTGAGCAAATTTTTGCTTAAATTGAGTCAAATTTTGCTTTTGCCTGAACAAAATTACCTTATAATAACTTAGCAAAGTTTGGCTTGAATCAAATCAAAATTTGCTATTTGAATTTATAATAAGTAAGCAAATTATTGCTTAAATTTATTTTTATTTTGCTTTTTTCAAATTATATGAGAAGTAATTTCAATTTAGAAAACGTTTTCTAAAATCAAACCGCTATTGAGCAAAATTTTGCTGATTTGCGGTTAAGCAAAGTAATGGCTTGATTCAAGCAAAATAATTTTCTCCGTGTAGGTGACTCTTTATTGGACTGTCGGAGGCTTTGAAATCGACAAAAAAATTATGGACACTCCAGGTATGAAGCCGCACTGATAAGGTTGGCCAATCAGTTTGGTTGACGATGGGCTTCATTCTTTCACACAATACACACGACAGGACCTTATATGCGATATTAAGAAGGCTTATCCCACGGTAGTTGGCGCAAATGGTGGGATTACTTTTCTTGTGGATTGGACAGAGTACACTGAGGTTCCAATCATCTGGTATGCATTTTTCCGACCATATTCTACATAGATGCTTGTGAATGCATTTAAACAGAGCTTCGCCACCGGTATTAAACAGCTCAGCCGGTAGGTCATCGGCTCCTGCGGCTTTGTTGTTTTTAAGCCGAACTGTAGCTGTTAAGACCTCGTTATAGTCGGGCAGCGGAACTTCAATGCTGTCATCCATAATTGGGGTTTCCGGAATATCATCGCCACTGGCGGGATTGTTGTCAGCGTTGCCATTTAAAACACTAGAGAAGTGCTCCCTCCATAACATCATTGTACCCTGGATATCTGTCACTAGATTCCCATTCTCATCCTTGCAGGAAGACCCAACCAGCAAGGAACACTCAAAATTAGGGTTATGCAGCGAATTCTCTAAGCTGCTTTGCAGTGTAAGCAGCCCCAAATTTAAGAAATTTTTCGTACTTTGAGGTACAAGTTCCTACGTTAGAACTTAGACTGCTAAGCAGCTTTCTGATCGAACTTCGAAAATTTTCAAAGATCTAAAATGATCATCCTAATTCGAATAGGCATAGCTTTTTTAAAAATAAATATTTTCTTTGTTTTATTTCTGATTTTCATTTTTTTTTTATTTTTTAATATATTTATTTTCTTCTCTTTCTACCATTATAGATTTTGTTCTCAACTTGTATCATCTGATTCGCAGTGAAAAAACTTTTGTATTAAAATGTTGCCTTTGCCAGGGTTCGATCCCTTGTCTCGCCGATTTGCAGTCCGACTTCTTAGCCATTCTGCCATGTAGCTTTATATCAAAACGAAAATTTTTTCATTTATACAGCTAGTTCTGTCGTAGGTACTATAAGCAGCGTTAAGGTGCAAAATTAGGCTCAATCGAACCATTAAGCAGCTTTAAGTTCAAACTAAATGTAAAGAAGATGTTCAAGCGGCACTTCAGAACTCCTTTTGAACTTAATTATCTTAAACCTACATAGAAGTATAACTTGTAACTTTTGGAACAATAAGGTCTATTGCCTGAAATTGACACCATAAAGCAGCTTTAGGTGAGGCAAGTTCCACAACGTACTTTTAAGCAGCTTTAGGCGTGTCAAGTTCTACAACGGAAGATAAAGCAGCTTCGAAGTGCCATAAAACTTATTTTGCCTCTTAAAACAGCTTTAAAGGGAACTCATACGTAAATTTCTGCTCGTTTTGCTGGTTGGGGAGGCTCCGGTCTTAAAACCATCGGCCAGGCGTCTTATCTTTTCGCAAAATTTTCGAGTCTGATTCCTGTCGTCATGCATCTATCTAAATTTTCTCGCACTCACGCATTTCCGCCTCTCGTTTTTTTCGCCTAAAAATTTCGCGTCTCTCTTCCCTCCTGAACTCTCGGTATCGTTCCATAACAGCACGCGTTACAACCGACTGCACCGTGGCTTTGTAGGCGGTCCTTACCTGCAGTGGCGTCGCGACACTCCTGGTCGTGCCACGGAAGGCGGTTTCGGAAGGTACACGGTAAAAAATCTTGGGCTAAATTTTAATCTTTTTTGGATTACATATAGGACACGACCAAAAAAAGATTACTTTTTAATCCAATGAAAAGTTTTAAATTTTCCAATCCAAAAAGGACTTATTTTTAATCCGCAAAAAGTTTAAATTTTTTTAATCCAAAAAGGAATAATTTTTAATCCGCAGAAAGTATAAAATATTATAAACCAAAAAGGATTAGATTTTAGTACAAAAAAGTTAAAAATATAAAAGGATTACTTTTTATCCACAAAGGTGAGAACTCGTGAGAAAAAAAGGTAAGAGATAATTCTCACATTTCATAAGTCTACGAAGAAAAGTTATCCTTTGACCTCCATAAGCATGTATATATATATTAAAAAAAGTTCTTAAACTTAATTTATGCTAAATTTTGCATATTTCTGTACGAGCTAAAAAAAACTTATTTTTTTTTGTCGCGTACTTTGAACTAATTTGTACTAAATCTTGCCAATATTTTTATAAAATGTATTTCATCGCGTTAGAACACTTAAAATACATATCGGTTCTTTTTTTTTTCTTTCTTGTTTTTCAAGTAATTAAAACCGTGTGAATGTCGCGTTCAGCTGGATAGCTACATAATATTCACCTTTTCGCCATAGAAGAACTGTCAAATAAAGAGCTGCTTTTCGTTGGCTTTTCAGCCAAAAGGCCTTCGTGTGAACATATTATTATATTGCCATAAACTTCACTATATATACATTAAGGGTATTCATGCAAATGGGCAATGCCCTTATAAATGATATAAACCGTATAAGTTTATCAGCCTTATAAATGAACCGTTTACACAAACCAGATATATCACAAACCAGCAATCAGCTGTTTATTTGTATGCTGAAAGTTGACTGTTAACAAGTTAACAGCTGACATATCTCTCCAAATGCACAATCGACTGATAAAAATAACTAATTGCCCAAAATACAAGCTTGCCGCTTTGCATGAATACCCTTATTATGTATTATGAAACACTGCTCAATGTAATAATGAATAAAATAATATTTTGGTTCAGATTTTAAGAAACAATTTGTTTTAAAAAATAAACTTCGGATGCTTTAACAACATTAACTATTATATTGAGCGTAAATTTCGTAGAAGTAGTAGTTTTCAAAATTAGGTAATATAAATAATTTTTCCTGAAAATACTACCTTAATGTAAATTTGAAGTCCAAAAATAGTCTTAAACTTGAAATTTCCAAAATGCATTTTTACGAAACATCAGTGTATTTTGGTGAATCTACAAAGAACCAATCCCCAAAAACACACTGATGCTTTGTTAAAATGTTTTGGAACTCAGCCATCATCTCAACAAAATTTTATAGCCAACCAAGTTGATACACTCAACAATCAACGTTCGCTGCTTTACGAGGCCCTCACTCAACATAGCAATTATTATGATCAGGAAGCAAAACACAATAATCAACAAGGTTTGACTCTGCTTTCGGAGGCTCCTTCAACGAGTACTATGCAAATGCAATCTAGCATTCAAAAAGTGACTAAGTTGAGAAGACATTCGAAAGCAACTAAAACAAGTACCGAAAATAACTGTTATTTTACAATTTTCAAATGAAAAACATTGTTGAAAGACTTTTTCAAATATACCATTATGTTACAAATGTCCTCAGCCTCATTAATATTTAGTTCCTTTTAAATTTAAGACTGATTCTTTAAAAGTTAAAATTTAAGTGTTATTTTTTGCCTTGTATTTTTCGACTAAAAATACAGGTTCTTTTGACTTTTATTTTATCTTTAGATTTTTCGGTCAAAATTATCAAGCAATATATGTTTGTTTTAAAGGCCGCTTGACAGATTGAACTGTTGACACCATGTGTAAAATGTCTCACCGATGAGATGAAAATAATGGTATCAACATGTTTTAAGTCGGTAAAATGACTTGAACAAATATAAACTACCTGATATTTTTGACCGAAAAAATAAACGGCAGAAAATAACTGTCATTTTCGACCGATAAAATAAAAGTCAAAAGTAACTGTTATTTTTACCCAAAAAACTATAAGACTCAAAATAACTTTTATTTTTGTCGGAAAACAAGACAAAGAGACACTTAATATGTGACACTTTCAATAAAAACCATAGCCGATACGGCCCCTGGATGCAAATATTGAATCAAAAGATTAATTTTCCATTTCGTATTGATTGAATTTCTTTTCAGATACTTTCTCTCTCTATTTCACACTAAAATCTCTATTATTTCTTATTGTTAAAGAAGTTGCACTTCTGCCACGTGTACGTTGCTACACGCGAGTTTTTTTATAAATAAAAATTGAAAGTGTTAACATTATAAAATATGCAGCCGTACGAACTGATTGTTGTCGGGGCAGTAAAAGTCTCGATAGTTTTTCACATATTAACGTGTGGCAAGTTTAAAAAATTTACCGTCTACAAAATTTTGTTCTCATGAGCGCTGAATGTATTGAATGTATTCTATGTACAATTTTGTGTACGTATGGCTGTCAGGTTAAAATAAAGAATTTAAATGAAAAAAGTCCTGAAATGTTGATTTTTATGAGAATTGCCTAAAAAAAGGTCAAAACATACAAAAATATTTATATTTCTAAAAAATCTTCAATAAAAAACTAGAATACGTTATTGATTTCTATAAAAAATATAACATCGTCAGCGCTTAAAGCGTCTCTCGCGTGTAGCAGTGTTGCTTATTGTTGTGCTTGGATTTGTTTTGTAAAGTCCAAGGTCGTTGCTTAAAAGCTTCTCTATAGTTTTAAGTGCTTGGCTACAAAGAATTAATGCAGCTATTTAAGGTGTTCACTATTATGGTTGCTATTGTTATTGTTTTGTTTTTTTTTTTCTGCAATATTATTTGCTATCTTTAATAGCTGCGATAAAGACAGAAATATATTTTGCATTAGGAAAAAAATAAAAAAAAAACCAAAATAGTTGTTATTTTGATATGTTAAAAAATGAAACTTGAAGAATACATTATAAAATAATATAAAAACTCCTTAATTATGATAATTCTTACTAACAATAAGTTGATGGCAATATTTTCGTTACTTTAACAATTCGGCACAACTCATAACAAGCATAAATTGTCAAAAACTTTAGAAATCACAAAAAGTGCTGATTGTTGGCTTGTTTGCATAATGTTGAAAAATGCAGCTCAACAATAAAATAGCACAACAATCAGCGCCTAAAAGCGCACTACTTAAAGCAAAAGCAACAAAAAAAAAAAAAACCCCAGCACTTCCTCTAGCATTATGTTTGGGCTTTCCGCACAATTTTGTGTTTTCCTTCTTATATTACAGTTTCAAACTTTCTTAGCTTGCTTTGTTGAAACTTTTATAGTTTCCACACTTAAGGGATTGTTCTTTTTTTTAATTTTTTAGTTTTGCTGTGCTTTTGTATGTTTTTATTTTGTGACACATAAATATAAAAAATAAAAGCTTAATAGCGAACTTCCATTTGGCAACAAAAGCCACATAGATAGCATGAGCGCCCCAAAAAATATGCAAGGCTTATTTCTTTAAAGCAGTCAACAAATTGAAGATAGCAACAAAGAAGCAATTCAAAAAATACAGTCACAAATTCTATTGCGTTGGCTAGAAAGTCAAACTAATGTTGGTTTGAATGAGAAAAAATAACGGATGACAACATAATTTTTCTCTTGATTTTATGGTAGCTACATAGTTGGAAACAAAGTGCTTTTTTTAACCAAACAATTTTAAACGGTGGCACTTGAGTTATTTAATTTATAATTAGACCCTTTTCAATAATGATGCATAAAAGGAATAGTATGGCTGGTTATTTTTGCTATAACCTTTTGACGAGAAATCTAATATAATTACATATGGGCATCTCCCAAAAAATTTCCACCAAAAGTGAAGAAAAACATTACAATAAAGCACTCTAACAGCTTTTAACTTTATTTTTTTTTATTTTGATTAGTATTTCTGCTATGTAACTTGAATTGAACTTATTATGATGTATTTTTATAAAAAATTTATAATGAACATCTTTACTGTATTTTACTACTGTGGAAAAATTTGTCGCGTCCATGATGTCGCGTCCGTATTCGTGCTATATCTATTTAAAAAAAGATAAGAGATAATTCTTTTATTTCATAAGTCTACGAATAATAGTTATACTTTGACCTCCATTAACATGTATATTATAAATAAAAAAAAGTTCTCAAAATTAGCTAAATTTTGCATATTTCTATGCGAGCTTAAAAAAACTTCTGTTTTTTGTCGCGTCCGTTCCATTGAATGTATGCTTATTACTCTGTACTCATTTGTACTAAATCTCGCCAATATTTTTATAAAATGTAGCACTCTTTCGTCGCGTTAGAACACTTAAATACATATCGGCTCATTTTGTTTTTTTCTTGTTTTTCGAGTAATTAAAACCGTGCGAATGTCGCGTCCGTGCCACTGGGAGATGCCCATATTTAAAAAATATTACCTGGTGTCAGGTCCTTTATCTCATTTAATTCTTGTTATAAAATAACTTAAAGCAAACGTTTTCATCTTCAACTTTTAAAACTTCTCTACTACCAACTAAAACTATTGAGTCTAAAATGTTTTTGAATATTTTATTTCAGTTGAATAGAAATGAAGAAAGTTAAAAGTGAAGAGTCATAGCCAAACCACGAACACGTATTCGCTGGGTGTGATAGACAAGTGCGCTACCACTCGACTACAGAGACCACTTGTATTATTGTAAGTTCTTGTTGTTCTTGTTGTTCTTGTGTTAAAAAAGCACACATTGAACACTAGGGATTGACATTAAGCCTTTTACAAATTTTTGATTTTAAATAAAATAATGGCTCGCAGAAGATAAAATTTTAATTAAATGCTTATAATTTCAGTATAAAAAAAGTTGATTTTGTCGACGTTAAAAAAATAAAAACTCGATTTCGATCCGTCTATAATGGCCGATTGGTCACCGATTAGTTTTTGAGTTGTCTTGCCTGTCGATTTTTTCTTGGTACTTCATGAATTTTTTTATGACGAAGACACGACGTCACACAAATAATGTTGGTTAAATGCAATTTTTAATTCAATATTTACCGTTCAATTCTTTTACCGTTATTTCAATATACTCTCAAAAAAAAAAAAAAAACATCAAAATATGTTCAGAAAATGGATTTAAGTCACCTTAAGAGCTTATATTACAGGAGCACATACTTGATTTGCGTTGTTGCCGATATCCTCGCTAACATCTTTTTCGTCTTCTTCGTTGACATCAATGACATTATCTGCCTCTATAACTTCTATCATCTCGTTCTGTTCATCGTCAGACGATTCGTCCGTCTGAAAATACATCTGAACATTTTTTGATCGGATAACCCAAATAAATACTGTTTAACTTCTCTTTAATTTTCTGTTAAACCCCGAACAATTTTTCGGTTTCAATATTGAGAACAAAATCTCAATCATGCGTGACGTTTACTTTTTTTTGATGATTAGTGTATCCGAAAGTACTTTTTTTGGGCTAAAAGGAGTTGGGGACTTTCGAAAATCGAAAGGAGGTAAAAAAGTAGATATCCACTACAAATATCATCCCTGATTTACAACACATTCAGACGAACTGCCACCATGATCAGCTCTACTATTTTATTTTTCTATTACATGATCGTCTCTTTCTAGCACGAAGGCATTAATGTCAAATAAATTGAATTGCTTGAAAACTTAATTTTTGGGCCGGCTCGGGTAACCACAACTTGATTAAAATTAAAAAACTGAATGTAGATTATTATATTTATTTAACTATGTATGTATATTGAACTGTTTGTCCATTTCTATTAATTTTATTTCACTTTAAATAATATATTAAATACATCAAAAAAGTTTATTATTCATGGAGAAAAAAAATAGAACAATTTGATGTAAAAAAGTGCAATTTTTATTTCGATTTGGTACAATTTCGGAAAAGTCATTTGCCATCCCAGATACGAACACTTCATTTTTCAAACTTTTAATTTATCTTTAATCTATACAAAATATGCTATCACACTTGTGAATGCCACATTTTGAAATATTAAAATATCTTTCATTCTCAAGTGTAAATTAAAAATTTGGAAAACTAAAATAAAAATATATGTAAAGAAATTGTATGCGGCGAAACAAATATGCGCACTAGACCGTCTCGCCTCATAGGCGAAAAAAAAAAATGTCGCCGCACACCAGCTAATCTGAAGCATTATTGAAAGTAGGTTTCGAAAAAAATTTTTTTTTTTTTGACCGAACGTAGGGATCGCGCATCGACATATTTCTTTATAACTTCGATATTTACCGTCCGATCTTAAAAAATGATATGTTTTTGTTTTTGTCTCAGGAAGACCTATTTTTTTTCTCTAAAACTCATTGACCTCAGTTGACCCCTTATAGTACTGACCAACCAGATCTCAGTTTCTACCATCTTAACGTACCATTTTGGTTCCAGAAATGGAAAGCCCATACAAAATCATAAAACTCTTATAAAAGAAATTTTTCGCTATTTTCACTAGAAATATTTAAAAAATTGTTTTATTTAATGTTTTTGCAAATTTTAAATTTTTTGTCATATCGTATTATTTTTATAAAATATCCACCGAAAACGTTCTTACACCGAGTAAAAACCATAGTAAAATTATCTAAAATGGCTTTTGTGAATAATAAATGTACTGAATGAAATAACTATCTATAAAAACAAAAGTTTTTGTGTGAGCTGAAAATGGTTTTAAAATAAAAAATTTGATAATTAATACAAAAAAAAAAATTTTTAAATTCACAAAGCACAACTTTGTAAGAGTAACTAAATTCATGTATAAAGTACTCAAAGCATGGCTGGTAGTTAAAAATAAAATTACACAAACACTGCGAACAAGGAAGATGCAAATAGTTATCAATCAATAAATTTTTTACATTTTAGAATGTAAATCATCGGAATGTATATATAATACTTCCCAATCAATTGTATTACTTCCCAACAGTGCAATTCTACTAAAATACTTGTGAAAATATGCTTACAACTAATGGTTTTCACCATAAATATAAAATTCGATAAATTACCAGATTAAACCTTTGTCATATCCAAGAACTTTTTAGGCTTAAAACAGACCAAGCCCTTAGGTAAACTAACATAGATTTTTTGTTAATTTTTCTTAAGTTTTTTCTAGGTGTATCCGAATCATTATGCAATTGTTGCCGTTATTTTAAACTTCGACAAACCTTGGACATTAACAGCACGATCTTAAAGAATAGTCCAGAAAGTTTAATACGAAGGAAGTTTTTTGCAGGCTTTAATTGCATTACTTTAGAATTGTACATTAGGATGCTTTTTTCGGATGTGAACGTTTTCGGTGGATATTTTATAAAAATAATACGATATGACAAAAAATTTACAAATTTGCAAAAAAAATTACAATAAAAATTTTTCATATTTCTAGCGGAAATAGCGAAAAAATTCTGTGGTAAAAGTTTTATGATTTTTTATGGGCTTTCCATTTCTGAAACCAAAATGGCACGTTAAGATGGTAGAAAATGAGATCTGGTGGGTCAGTACTATAAGAGGTCAACTGAGGTCAATGAGTTCTAGACACAAAAAATAGGTATTCCTAAGACAAAAACAAAAACATATCATTCTTTAAGATCGGACGGTAAATAACGAAGTTATAAAGAAATATGTCGATGCGCGACCCCTACGTTCGGTCAAAAAAAAAAAAAAAATTTTTTTCGAAACTTTCTTTCAATAACGCTTTAGATAAGCTGGTGTGCGGCGAAATTTATTTTTTCGATGCGGTCTAATGCGCACATTGGTTTGCAACAACAACACAGCAAGCTTTATTTAACTTGTATTCCCATCACGTCAAAGAGCGCCAACTGCTTTTGGTTACTCTTCGAATGAGTGTGGAGAGCGAGATCAATAAACTTTAAAGAGAAGGGTTGATAGCAACATGTAGTTGAAACTCTCGTAACACAAACGCGTGAAAAGCAAACGACCAAGCAATGCTTAGCATAGGTGGTAAGTTCCTAAAAAACTTAACAACTTAATTAAATATATTTATTGTTAAATTTTTTTAAATAAACCCCGCTTATGGCATTCTGTAGCACAAATATGATATTTTTAAATTTTTTTCATAAAAATCGGTCCAGTAGTTTTGGAGTCTCTAGCGCACTTAATATTTCCACTTCAATTTTATATAATAGTATAGAAGTATAGATATAGATAGATGTTGCCAATGCGAAAAAGACATAACGTCCATGGACATTATGTCCGTTTCAAAAGAGACATAAAGTACACGGACATTATGACCGTTTAAAGTCGACATAATGTGCATGGACCTTATGGCGGTGGACGTTGCTTCATCCCCCCAATCCCATTGCATCCGATAGGCCATAGAATCATCCATTTTGGTCCAAATGTTCCATGGAACCCATAAAAGTTCCCGCCTGGGACCTGTCTGTGACCCGCCTGTGACCTCAGATTATCCCATTGCATCCGATTGGCCATAGAATCATCCATTTTTTGTCCAAATATTGCTTGGAACTCATATAAGTTCCAATGACCCGCCTGTCATCTCCATGGTGTCCATTAAAGTGCCAATGACTTGCCTGTGACCTCAGTTAATCCCATTGTATCCGAATGGCTATAGAATCATCCACTTTGGCCCAAATTCTCCATGGAATCCATTAAAGTGCCAATGATCTGCCTGTGACCTTAGATAATTCCATTGTATTCGATTGGCCATAGAACCATAAAATCAAAGTTGAAAATTCAAGCGTAACGAAAAAAAGTTGAAAATTCAACCGTAACGAAAAAAAGTTGAAAATCTGACTTTACCCCCTAATATAATTTCTTTTCATGCAAATCAATTCTAAAGGACTAAACTTCAAAAAATGATGCAGAAATAGTTTTTACAGACAGCACTTACATCTGCCATTGGTAAGATATCGGACGAAATGCTGGAAAAAGTATTGCAAAAATGGAGCTTACGGAAGGTTTACCTCAGACGTAGTTGCGAGAAAAATCTACATGAAATAATCTTTAAAAAGAAAATGGCAGGCATTAAACAGTGACTTCATTTTTAAGCTAGCACTATTAAAAAATTACACAAAAACTGTGCTTAAAGCGAAAGCTACAGTTTTTACAGCAAAAATCGAACACAATGCAGGATATCTGTTGCCTTAATTTAAAGGTCAATAAGTCAAGCAAGATATAGAAGAAACAAAAAATGGGGGAAAAAATGCCAACCACACACACACACTACATGCCATAATAGCGACAATCAACCGCATCTTCTGCTGCAGTTGACATTTTCAGACATGTTGATTGAGTGCAAACTAAAGAGATAAGCAGCTGAGGAGCGGAAATCCTTGAGATCAAAAAGTAATTATTTTATGTGACCACTTTAGAATTGGCCAATACCGTTTATGGCTTGTACTGCCAACAGAGATAGAGAGAGAGAGAGAGCAACATGCAGTGTTGGCCATCGCTGCTGCAATATTTCATTAAATTATAGCCCTTTGGACACTGTCATGCGCCAAGCTGTTGGCCAATTTCTATTGCTACTGCATCACCAACATTATAATCATCATATTCAAGCTCATCAGCAGCGTCGTTTTCATAGCCATATTGCAGGGTAGACGCTAGTTCGATTTTAACCCACTTTTTGGTTTTGCGTTTTTGTTTTTATTTTTTTTTTTTTTTTTTTTTGGCAACCATTCTAAGTGGCTTGCTTGTACGAATTGCAAGAGTTGGTTTGTTTTTTGTTTCGGCCCATAAAAGTTTGTGCTAATTGCTGTTAGCAGTTTTTTTTTTTGGCTACTGTCAAGAAAATGCAATTGTTAGACAATTTGATGCAACTTTAAGGGTGGCAGGAAAACTTTTAATTTATTGAATCAAAAGTTGCGGGCAAGCAATTGAAAGGCAAAGATTTTGCAAAGCATTTGTGTGTAGAAGATTTGCTGTAACTTGTACGGCTTTTAAGATAGATGTTCTTTGTTGTGATAAAGTTCAACATGTCAATACTTATGCAGAAGGCTATCATTTGCAAAGGATTCTTAAAGTTTTAAAGTTGCACAGTTATGTAAGAGAAGTAAAAACAAAAAAAATAAATAAAAATTCTGAGTTGATTTTATTAAGCTATAAATATAAAATTGTTGCTTTTGTTTCAAGGCCATTGTCGTAAAAGACGAATCATACATCACATGAATGGTGCTGATGTTTTTTCTGCCTCAATTTTTATCAATGCTGTAGGCATATTTGTACTCAGCTAATATAAAACATAAATAATAGTTTTATATTGGTTTAATAACAGTCTTGTCTTAAATGCATTTTCTTAAGAAAAATATATGAGTTTGGCATCATCTTAAGCATATGACAACTACTTGTGTTGTTGCTGTCAATGAAATTAATGGCCAACATCAGCTGCATTTTTTATACACTACATATAGATATATTTCAATTTACAGCTATAATAGCCTGCGACAGAGCTTATGTAAATTATGACAACTAACTTAATTTACCTTCATCATTATTGACATAAATTCGTGCCGTTGTCCTGCGTATACATGAAGACTTAAGCACACATACCACACATATACGTGCAAACTTAAACACCTTTTCTGAGTTCTTTGCCAGTGTGTGTGTAGAACTGTGCGCCAGGCAGCCACCGTTATTGGCATAAGTTCCGCACGTTCAATACTTCGTACAACATGCAAATATAATTTCATAATAAACACCCTGTATTTGCTATCACGTTATACAATATGCTCTTCAGCTGCTGATGCTGCTGGTGCTGATATTATTTGTTGTTGCCATCTTTGAGCAATTTCAATTTTATGTCTTCTCATTGAAGCATCCGCATCCACATCAACGTTATTCATGGAACTTTATTGAATTTGAATATTGCTTTGGACCAATTTTGAAAAATATATATATATATATATAGCAAATGGCTTGGCAGTCGCCTGTTTGTATGCTATGATATTTTATGCGGCATGACAAGCTGCAAGTCAAGCCTTAGGCTGCACACAGCTACAAGTAACATGCCATGCAGAGTCGCTGCAGTGATCTTGAAAATTTATCTTTATTCGATTTAGTACATTTATATGGCTGTAACCTCACCCCAGCGTATCATAACGAGTAGGTGGATTTGGTTGATAGTGTGAGCTTATTGTCTGATACGAGAACACTAAAAAAAGAGCAAGAAAAATAAAAATATTTATGAATTTATTTATTTATCACAACTACTGTATGAAGTTTAATTAAAATTTCTGGAAAGATAACCATTTCACTTCCAAAATCATGGTTTAAAAACCATTTTCTCGTTAATTCTGCTTTTAAGTGAAAGTAATATTGAATAAAATTCAATTATTTAGAATAACAATTATATTTTTTTGTTGGTCGGATTGATTGCAGTCAATAAGAAATTTACAAAGGAGTTTCAAATAAAACTGACAATTTTTTAACTTCAGCCGTACAACGGTCGACCAAGAAAAAAATTAAAAAAAAGTCCGTTAAGCGGCTAGATAATGGACGAGACAAAACAATTCGACCCAGCAGATCTATACCGAGGTCATAGCGGGAGTTTTTAAATTAACTTTCTTCGGTCCTTACGGCCGCTGCACAGTGTAACGAGTGCGGCCAAAATTTGAAAATATATAAACAAAAAAAAAAGCATGAACGTCGAGAGAAAATACTTGAATTAAGAATGATCAAAAATATTTCTTAAACATTATAATTTTTGTAGATACACATTTTGTGAAACTTGGGATTTTCAAAGTTAACAAAGTTAACTTTTTCTAGTAAGAGAAACATATGGCTGATTCGACACTAATGAGGAACGAAACCATGAATCCTCTTGAATTCATGCTTTCAATTGAATTAATTTTTGTTTCTCGCATTAAAATGGAATCTTAAGTTACTCCTGTTGCAATTTTTTTTTAGTTTTAATGCTTTTTAATGTTTTTTTTTTATATATATACTAGAGATATATACTAGATATATATACTAGACCGGTTCATTTTGCAAAACTGTTAAAATACTTTGGTGCGCGTCAACTTTCTAAAAGTTCATCCCTAAATGAACACAAAAATACCTTCAGACCAAAAAAATTTTTACCCCCTGACCTTTGCAGAAATCGCTTAAAGGTAATATTGAAAATATACAGTACCTGAACACCTTATAAAATATGGTCTGCAAATCTTATATTTATAAAAATGGTGTGAAAAATGTATAGTAATTCATCAATTGAGAACGGCTGGACCGATTTGGCTCAATTTTTTATTCAGTTGTTCGTATTTGCCTGGAAAAGGTTTTTACGAAAGAAAATTTTGGGAAAACCCTCCGGAAAAGTCGGAAAATTGGGAAAATTGAAATTTCATTTTTTGTATGGAAATTTGTGTGCAATTGTTCCGGAATGGCTTTTCAAATGGAAAAATATAAAACTCTTATTGAAAAACTCGGAAAATTCCGGAAAAACGTGAAAAATTTTAATTTTTTTCGACGAAATTTTGTATTTTATCGCATGATTTGAAGATTTTGGACTAGACTGACGACATTTTGCACAGAGTTCGCACGACAACTTCGAATTTCGATCTTGAAATTAATGATGAGATGCGCAACGAAGCGTTAGTTATGATCGAAGACATGTGCGTGCTCATGTGCGGCAGTCTGGTGTCGACATTGGGAATGCCAGCGCCAAATAGTTCGATGAATGATGCATTCAATCGGGAACTGCAACGGGAGCAAGAATATAATCGAGATGAGCTGGCCGAAAGAGTCCGAACAAATGTGCCGCTGTTGAATGCCGAGCAGAAGAATGTGTACGATTCGCTGATGAAGGTTGTTGACGATGGAATGGGAGGCATTTACTTTCTCGATGCTCCCGGTGGGACAGGCAAGACATTCGTCATTTCGTTGAATCTGGCAACAATTCGGTCAAGATCTCAAATTGCGTTGGCTGTTGCATCCTCTGGCATTGCTGCCACATTGTTGGAAGGCGGTCGAACTGCACATTCCGCTTTGAAGCTGCCGATGAATCTTCTCACGGTAGACAAGCCAACGTGCACAATTACCAAGAATTCGGCGACAGCGAAATTGATGCGAGAATGCAAAATCATCATTTGGGATGAATGCACGATGGCGCACAAACGAGCTTTGGAGGCAGCTGACTGAACATTGCAGGATTTCCAAGGTGATTCAAGACAATTTGGTGCGGCTATGATATTGCTCTCCGGAGATTTTCGTCAAACGCTTCCCGTCATCCCGAAATCTACTGATGCCGACGAACTCAATGCATGCTTGAAATCGTCGTCTTTGTGGCGGCATGTAAAGAAGTTGAAATTGACCACCAACATGAGAGTCGCGTTGCAGAACGACTCATCGGCTCTTCAATTTTCGAGACAACTGCTGGCGCTTGGCAATGGCCAAATTCCTGTTGATGTTTTCACTGGATTGATATCGTTCCCGGAAAATTTTTGCAAGTTCACATCGTCCAAGGAGGAACTCATCGCCAAAGTGTTCCTGGGCATTGCACAAAATTTTAAAAATCTCGATTGGATTAGTGAACGGGCAATACTAGCAGCGAAGAATAAGGACGTCGATAGCTTGAATTCAATTATTCAAAGTCAAATCGCTGGAGAACTGCATTCATACAAATCCGTTGACAGCGTGACCGACGCGGATGAAGCGACAAACTATCCGACGGAATTTTTGAACTCACTTGATGTGCCAGGAACTCCGCCGCATAATTTACAGCTGAAGGTAGGATCGATTATAATCATGTTGCGGAATCTGAATCATCCAAAATTGTGCAACGGTACGTGGTTGTCCATCAAGAAACTGATGAACAATGGGAGGAAGTCCTTATCCCACGAATTCCGATAATTCCAACGGATCTTCCATTCAAATTCAAGCGGATTCAGTTCCCCATTCGATTGGCTTTTGCGATGACAATCAATAAATCGCAAGGCCAATCGTTGGAAGTCTGTGGGATTAATCTCGAATTTCCCTGTTTTTCGCACGGTCAGCTGTACGTTGCCTGTTCGTGTGTTGGGAAACCGTCTTCGTTGTTTGTTTTTGCGCCGGAAAACAAATCAAAAAACATTGTTCATCATATCGCTCTCTACTGATTTCGATTCCACTCAAATAAATCGCATTGAAATTTGAACTATCTGTGTTTTATTATTACTCGGGAGTTTATCTGAAGGCGTTAAATTGTGGCGAAAAAAAACCACACACAACACAATTGATCATAAGAAGCTCGGTCAAAGTCCTTTCAAGGGCTGAAATGCCCACTTTGTTTTTTTTTTTTTTTTTGTTATCTAAAACGCCCTCTATTGGAAAATTATAATACATATAATGAGATCGGCTCAGCCAATTTGAAGGCAAATTAAGTTGAATAGTTCTGTGTTTCATATAAAACAAAACCTAACTCAATTTTTCACGCTCTGCTCAAAAAATTTTTTTTTTTTTTTTTACACATATCTTGCTTTTGACGTAGAATTACGTCTTACAGCGCGGTTTGTATGGGGTCGTTTTAACAGTTTTTTTCAAGGTCATTAGGCAACGTTTTTGGCGAATACTTTAGGGTATAACTACAGCCTTTAATACTCTTCGTTCAAAGATAATATATATACTTAAATATCAGATATATCCCGCGCTAAATGAATATCTAACTTTGGATTTTGTCACTATTATATTAAAGTCACAAAATTGTAAAATATTAGAAGAAAAATTAATGTTTTTATATAAGAAAATCAATCATCAGCTGCTGATGTGTCTGCTGCTTTTTTTGTTTTTTCGTTGTTTATGCTTGTATGCTGTGGTTTTGCACGAACTGATTGGTTCGCTTTGGCAGCATTGTAAGCATTAGTTCGCATTGGATTTATGTATGCACTACTGTTCTAGTATACTATTTTGAAACCAGAGTTCATGAAACTCTTTTCAACTCAGTTAATGAACTCAATCTTGCAAATTTAACGAAATGGGTCTGTGATCCGGTTAGATTTAACTCTTATGAAAAAAACGAGTTGGATCATATTTCTTTTTAGGCTTTTACTCAATAGATGGCGTAAAGTTTTAATTTTTGCTTATAATGCAAATTAATTTGGATTCCACATCCCACTAGCACTAGCGAGTGTAGTTCGCAAACCAATCACCGAATAGAGACGAAAGTGTAGCTCGCAAACTAAATACCAGATAGAGACGAGAGGAACGGACATGCGTTCAGCGTGAATTTGTATAGTAACCATACGATTTTTTAAAAATCGGGGTCTTAATTTTAATTTGAAATTGGTAGTTAAACTGACTGTAGCTCGCAAACTATATATCGGGCAGAGACGAAAGTGGCACCAATGGAAAGTGCATTTGCTTCGCCTTCTTTTCAACTAAGTCAATGAACTCAACCTGTTAAACTTAACAATATGATCGAAAAAATTTGAAATTTTGCTTGTTTCTTTTTGCTTGCTCATTTAATCATACTTACTTTTTAACTTTTTCTTTGTTTTGACATCGATAAGTAGTTCATAATTGAGTGTTATTCATTTATTTTTTAATTTTTGGAAGATCAATAAAAATACGTGCAAAATGAACAAAACAATCGGACCAAAAAGACAAAGTAGAAGAGGTCACAACTTAAACGGAATTCTACGTCTACACTTACGATACTATCGAAACTGTTTCTTTTTCTCATTAACATGTTTCAAAAACGTTTTGTTCCAAAGAAAATGAATAGAAACTGGGACAAAAATTCTTAAATTTCCGGTAACAACTGTTATATCAGTAAGTCGCTGGCATCAAATAAGTTGCATGGGCTTGTTTTACTTAAAATAAAGTTATTTTATTAATTTAATTATTAAATTATTTAATTATTAAAAAAGCTTTAAAGTCATGATTTTTGTGCCTTATTATCCTTACAATTACCAAACATTTTGTGCAACATTTAAGCTACAGTTGTAGTTGTTGGCAATATTTTTCGTACTTTAATATTTTCATGTGAGCGACCGTTACATGACCAGCAAACTTTGTGTGTATGAGTAAATGTGACATGTTTAGACGTATTTATGTGCATTTCTGAATGTGTGTGACTATGTGCGTGTTTGTGTGTGCATGAGAGGCCCCAACAGGCAAGACATGCAGGCAGACATGCTGCTGCAAAACTTGCCCTAATGGACGTCCTCGTTTTTTTTTTGCAACAGCAGCTGCAAAAGGAAAGAGAAAAAAAAATTAAAAAAAAATACTAAAAACAACATCTATTGAAAGAACATTTCACTTGGCAACAAACAAGCAGTCAAGTGATGAGAAATATACCAGAAACGCTGTATGTGGCTGCAGTGGTTGGTTGGTTGGTTGTAGTGTCATTGATTGAAACAGTGGCGGTGCCTAGTATGTGATGTGAACAGTTGATCGCTAGACACAGACTAAAAAGACTGTTAAAAAAATGAATTGGAGATTAAAGGACAGTCAGCCCTTCATAGGACTTCAATCGATCTTCTTTTGATTAATTTTTTTGTTATGATAAATATCTGCATATAATTGATCGAGAATTGCACCTACATGTTTTGTACTGACACCGAACGGATAAAGTTCATGTTCATAAGAAACTTTACATGTCAATGTTTACTCTCTGAGGTTGGCCATTGTCTGCAGAGAAGTGACGGCTTTACAGAATAATTAATTTATATTGAAAAAACTTTTGCCCAAGGTGAGTATTGAACTTGAGGTTCACTGGCTCGCACGTCACGACCAGTCCGCCACTGCTGGCAAACTAAGTAGACTGTTACAAACGTAAATATCGCTGCTATGATATTGTAATGCAAAACTGTAAGCAGCGGCATGTGACACGAGTCTGTTCTGTGCTTATTTCTAGAAAAAAGACTAAATATTCGTAAAAATGTTCGTCATCATTTCGTTCTTTTGGATTCTTTTCGGTATTATTTTTTCAATATTAGAAATAATATTAGCTTAATTACTTGAAATACCAAACTTAGGAATCAAATTCTATTTCAAATAAAATTTCACTTAAGTTTACCGTCACTGCCCTCCACATCACTTCAGCCATAAATATCCTTCTTTGCACAAATACCTTTGCACGTTAGATTTTTGCGGTTCAAATAAAATAGTATGACGAGAAAAAACATAAAAGAAAATAAAACTTTAATTTACGAAAGCAAAATATTTCCCTAGCGTACTTGTTCGTATACATATGAAAAGCAGTTCAGCGTTTTACAATTGAAGCGCAGTGCCCACCATCAACCTGCCGCTTTTTACTACTTTATGTCTCTTTTTTAAACAAAATTTTTTTTTTTTTAACATGCTTTGTATATACATATATATTCTTTATGCTCTCGACCTTTACAGCACGTACCCTGCGCGCATAACATGGCTCAAAAGAGGGCGCCAAATGGGCGCAACGTAATAAAAACGCTCTTGCATTCGACAAAGGAAATAAAAATTCATATGCTGCGGCAGTATGAGTTGGCCCATAAAAAAATAAAAACAAAATAAAAAAAATTCTTTATATGAATAAACCGGTTTGAATCTGTAGTCGTTACATCAAGATATTTACTCACAACGATTATGAACACTTAAGATAGATATCAGGATTATGACACCAGCAACGACGAAAATCTAACTCACAAATTTTGCTTTTGAGTATGTTTGAAAAATATAGCAAATGCGACAAAAAAAGTTATTTTTTTGTTATGTAATAGAGCTTTATATTATCAAACTATGCCATTTTCAATTGCTATTTAGAAAAAATCAATTGAGCCTTTCTGAATTTCAAATCGAATTTCATTTGATTATTTTTATATTACAATAGGAAAGGGAGAAGTCGTGACTTAAATTTATATTTTATTAAAGCTAGTATCATCTGTGGTCGAAATTCGACCAATTTTTTGTTTGCTTTTTTATAATTACATGCAGAATAAGCGACGGTTGAAAAGCGATGGTTAAAATAACTTCTTGGCTATAACTTTTAATTGATTGGAGATATAAAGTTATTTCCTTCAAAAAAATTATTTATGAATTTTATTAATTTTGTAAAAAATAGAACCAATAAATATTTTTGTTTGACATCAACTTAAGAATCATTTGGTATTGAATGGCTTTCGCAAATCTTCGACGTTAATTCTTACACGGTTAAAAATTTTGGACTAGTTTTTAATCCAAACTTTGATTTAAAGGAATTTTTAATCCTAAAAGTACTATTTTTTATTCCATATTTTAGTTTAATTTTTTTTTAATCCGAAAAAGTTTAAGTTTAAGACTATTTTTGAATTACAATAGCTGAATTACAATGCAGCAGTCGCAGTGGCAGCAGCTGTGTCAGTGGCAGAGGCAGTGATCAGCTGTTTCGTATTTTACTGCCTGCAAATTACAATCTAGCGTCAGCATCAAAAGCAGTGAATGTGGAATTTTTCTTAGTAGTTTAATTATTTGCATGTTGGCAGTGAATTTAGAAATAGGGCTAACCTCGGCAGTACTGCTTACTGCCACTGCTGCTATGTTAGTTTCAATATTGAACAACAGTATTCCTAAAATATCAGCTGATCAATGCCACTGCCAGTGCCGCATTGTAATTCAGGTATAAGATTAAAAACTACTAATACTACGAAATTAAAGCTAAATATAATTCTGAATGTTGTTAAAGCATCTGAAATTTATTTTTAATTGAATGAAACAAATTTTTTATTAAAATCTGAACCAAAATATTATTATATACATTATTACAGTAAACAGTGTTTAAACCTTTGTGGATTAAATAGTAATCCTTTTCGGATTGCAATATTTTAAACTTTTCTGGACTAAAATCTAATCTTTTTTGGATTATAATATTTTAAACTTTCTGTGGATTAACAATAATTCCTTTTTGGATTAAGAAACTTTAAACTTTTTGCGGATTAAATATAAATCCTTTTTGGATTGAAAAATTTAAAACTTTTCATTGGATTAAAAAATAATCTTTTTTTGGTCGTGTCCTATATGTAATCCAAAAAAGTTTAAAATTTAGTCCAAGATTTTTAACCGTGTAAAAAACATCTCAATAGACGGATTAAAGTGTTCTCAACTTTAAAGTCAATTTTTTTATATGATGATTCTTTGTTAACAAGTTGAAAATTTGTAATTCTCCACTTCCAAATAATTCTCTATCAAAGTTCCAAATAATTTCTGACATCTTCCTCAACTCCAGCTCAAGTTGAAGAACAGCTTGTGAGAAAATACTTTATCTCATGTGAAAAGAAATGTTCGAACTCAACTTGAGAATTAAAAATTCTCAAATGTTATACACTAAAAAATTTGTTTAGAATTTTTACACCGATCGGTGTTCCAGAGAGTCCTACACCGTTCGGTGTTACAAAAATACCGTGTCAAGGTGCTAGAATTTAATATCCGAAAGGGTATATTTTTTTCACACCGATCAGTGAACGGATGTTTGTGCTGAACCCCGTTAGGTGTCTATTCAAAAAACTCAAAATAATAATTTTTAACACCGAACGGTGTAATTTTTTAATAGTTATAATTATTATAAAAAATAAAAATAATGCTATGCCAAATAAAATAACAAACATGCTTGAAAATAGATTTCGATTATGATTATGATTAAACTTTTTTTTATTTTATAACAATGGATTTAAATTTTAAAAAATTCGATTGAAAATTTTTAATATCAGTTTTTGCCAAAACTGCTTTGCCGAACATGACTTACAATTCTTGATTTTCATTTTCAGTCTTGCGACATTTCAATTTTAAATTTGTTTCTCAATGATAATGTGATTTCTAAATTGTTTTCTTCATTGATTTCCTTATTTCACACCGATCGGATAAGTTTCTCATTTCACACCGGGTAAACGGTGTAAATTAACACCGTTCGGTGTAAAAAATGTAAATATCCGCTCACCGGTGTAAATTTATTTTGGAAATTTTTTAGTGTGTAGAGAATGTTTTTATTTGTGTTTGCTGTGGAAAAACAACATTTAAAAAAATTTAATTTTGTCAAAAAAAAGCCTTGTTTTTTTTTGGCACGGACAGCTTATTAATTTAGTGCCTGGACATAATAAATTCACCTTAAATGCGCTAAAAACTTTGAAAGAAAATTAGAAATGCAAATTTGAGTTTTCCTTTTTTTACAACAAAAATAATTTCTAACCCATATTTTGAGAAAAAATCAAATTTTGTGGTATCTTTTTAAAAGCTCCAATTTAAATATAAACAAAAAAGTAAAAAAGTAAAAGTTAGTTAACTGAATTGGCTTCTCAATTCACAACATTAAATTTGAGACAGTTTTTCTCTCTTTTGGCATTTGGTTGAAATACAGGCTACATAACTAACGACAATATTAAGAAAATTAATTTAAAAATATTTCTGGTTGAAGCTTCACAGTGTAAATCATATCATCACATAATAAAGAAAATTTAACAAACTTTTAGATAAAATTAGAAAAATTTAAAAACTGTCAAATTTCATGGTAAGTCCAATTTTTTAACTCAAAACTAATTTTTTTCACAAATTTTGCAATTGATGAATGAATAAAATCAAATTTTTTGAAGAAATTGTTACTTTTGAGAAAGAGCTCACTCCCAAGAAAATGCATGTTGATTTCTCAAAGAGTATTTTCTCAAAAATGTTATTCTTCTTTTAGAAGATTGGGAACAGGGTTGCCACAGCTCAAAGTTTTCTTTTACCGAAAATTTACAAGAAATTTTCACATATAAGAAAAAATTTCACATCCAAACTGGAACTCAAAATGTTTCTTCTGCACAGCTCTTTATTTTTGTTGTGACGATAAATATGAAAACGAGTAACATTACCAAAGATATGAGTTTTGACGGATCTTAGAATCGTAGCATATAAATTTTCTCAATAAAAAAAAAAAATATATACGATATGTTCGTAAAATGGATTTTCCAATTGAAATAATTTAATTCGGAATCGCTTTATAATAACGCTCATGGTTTTTTATTGAAGAAAAATGATGCAGCAGCCTCAACTGAAAGGGATGGTTGAGCTTTCTTTATCTTAGCCAAAGTTTTTTTCGCAGCAAAAAAGTGCGATACATTGAAAAAGGCCGTCCTTTTTCTATAATCAGCCGTCCTGTACCAAGGCATTTGAACCCTCGGCATTTTTGCAAAGTCCATCCTTTAACTTTTTGAACTTTTTGAATTCTGGCTACGCTGATTGGGAACCGCCTCCATTAGATACATCATTTATATATACATTCTGTACATTTGTGTAATAGTACTTTTCGAATGATATAAGTCTTATTTATATAAGAGACTAATTTAATAAATAACACTGGTTTACAGCCAATATGTACTTTGAATGCCACTATTCTTTTCTCATGTAAAATCGGTTGCTAATTCCAAATAAAATTTTTTTTACCGAGATTTTTTCAAAAAAAATAAGCTATTGTTGAAGAAAATCTATTGAGAAATGAAAAAGTTGTGTTCAATGGAACGAAAGAACCCAAATTGTGTGATTATCAATTTATGCATTTGGACTTATTTCATTGCCATAAAAAAAAAATGAGAATTAAAGGTTGTTGTTATAAAATCATATATTCTTAATTTTTATTGTTCTTTTAATTATTTACATTATTCGTCGCCCATCATTCCTTTGTCCCAAAATCCTTGGTACCGATTCTCAATTATTTTCATCTGTTGGTGGAATCTTTCCCCATGTTCGTCGCTCTCGTCACCGAGATTCTTCGCTTTCTTTGTCTAACGCCTTGACAGTGTTTTTCATAAGTCCAAGTTTGATGTGCAACGGTGGGAGAATTATGTTTTCCTTTTTGACGAGTGGAACGTTTTTGACGTTGCTCTCTCCAACTTTCGACTCAATTCTTTCTGGCCAGTCCTTTTTGTAATAGTGGTGTTCACGTGCTCGACTATCCCACTTGCATAGAAAACAGCAGTACTTTGTGTAGCCACTCTGTAAACCACAAAGCATACCAACGACTTTGAGATCAGAACATATTTTCCAGTCGTGTTGTTCATATTTAATACATGTCAATAGCTTCGCCATTGTTCCGTACGTTTCGTTTGAGTTGACTGCATGTGCGATCGGAATCGATGGCTTTTTGTTTCCTATATGAAGTAATACCGCCTTCAAGCTCACTTTGCTGCCATCAATAAAAAAACGCCACTCTTTGGGAATGTACGGCTGACCAAAGGTATTAAATAAGCCAGGAATGTCTACGCAATAGCAGATATTGTCATTCTTAGTTATGTGTATAGCAAACGGTTTTTCACGATTTCTGTAGTATGTCACCTTAACATCGGATCTCAAAAAGTTGAATTGTTGCAAACGAGAACCATGCAATTCCGATTTTTCCTTTGACAGTTCCAAATCTCTTATCCAATCAATAAGCTGCGCTTGCGATAAAAGGTGAGTTGTGTTTTCAGTTGTAATAGTACTACCACCTGTGGTTTCTTCCGACTCCATTGAATCTACGGATTTTCGATTGTTTTCGAGTGTTGAATCGGGACAAGTAGGATATGGAACATCGTCAGAATGAGATACTGGCAATGAAACATTCGGGACAGTGGCGTATATCACTCGTTTGTGTTTTCCAACACCAGTCACTTTGGCCAGACAAAAATAGCAATCGTTTAGGTGGCAAAACGGTTGTCTCCAGATCATCGGAACATCGAATTTCATGTATCGTTTTTTACCCGAGCTCCATTCAGACAATATTAATTTGCACGATTGACACAAAATACTTGGCGTCCATGATTCACCAATGTTCTCAGCCGCAATACCAAAATAATGTAGATATGACATTTGGAGTAAATTCGTAAAATTGACTCGTTTCTTTTCGAAAGTAAATTCACCGCACACGTAGCAGAAAATATCTGGGTAGTTTTTACACTGGAATTCTCGCAGTCTTTTACTCATTTTATTTTGAAGTATATCTTATTTTTTCCTTTCGTTACAAATTGTGCGTCCCTTTGTTTGCCACGTTTTTTAGTATAATGCATGAATTTTTTTGCTTTTATGCATCTCGAAAGTGCTGCAGGTACAATAAAGGTAGGTAGGTCCATGACTCAGAGCGCGACCGCCGAAACTGTAAAAAAACACAAAATAAGTATTCACATGGCATAATAAAAACAGGTAGGCTCTCTTTCTTATAGTCATAAGTGTCGAAATCAGACGTTTTGCTGTGACGGTTTCGACGGTTGCACTCTCAGTCGTGAGCCTACCTGTTTTTATTCTAGCGTGTTTGTTCTTTTCTTTCGCAAAACTCTTGACTTGATTCCTATGAACAATAAAAATGAAAAATAAAAAATTATAGTACAATAACCCAATTTATTTATATGACAATAAAATTTGTAAAAAAAAACATAACTTGGGTGCTTTCGTTCCATTAAACACAACTTTTTCATTTCTCAATAGATTTTCTTCAACAATAGCTTATTTTTTTTGGGAAAATAAAGGCTCTTAGTAAAAAATATTAAAAGTAACAAAATATTTTGATTTCTTAACGAAATTTGCAACTATTTTGTCTTTTTTTGGAAATTTTTCTGAAAAATAAAAAAAATCTCCGATATTTGAATTAATTCCGCCAAAACTAACAGCTCGACCAAAAAATGATGTTGGCATTGTTTGTAAGAAATTTTATTAGCTTTTATTTGATATATCATTTGTTTGATTACTGTTGTTGGTTCAGGAGATATATGAAATTAAGTGGAACCAACTTTTTTTTTTCGTTGAAAACCCTACAGTGGGCAATATCTCGAAAACGGAGTGACAGAAAAAAAAAAAATTTTTTTTTCGGAATCAGCGACCGGTTTTACATGAGAAAAGAATAGTGGCATTCAAAGTACAAACAACTTTTCGTTATTTGTAAACCAGTGAAACCAATTATAATTTAATTTAATTTAAACCAAAAAAGCGTACGACATAGTTTAATATATATATATTAAACTATATTATATTCGATATTTCATTATTTTCGAAAAGATGTTTCTTTTAAACACCTATAAGATATGTATTTTTCATGGTATTCACATGCATTTGTGCGGTGTAGTTTTACCAAAACTAAGTGCCATCTTAATATATAAAAGACAAGCGTCCTGCTCCATGCTCTATATCGCTCAAACTGTAATAGTTGTTATTGCTATGTATAGGCTGAACATGTTAGGCTGGACCAGAACCTGTTTCGATATTACAGTGCTTTTTATATGGAAAAATTGTTAGCCTAAAAGTATGCACACAAAATTTATTTAATATTTACCAGTAAGTAAGGACACATTGACGAAGACTGGAACAAAACAACATTTGAGGTATGTTAAATAAAATGTCATATCGTCTGCTACTTAATTATTTTGAATATGATCCGCCGTATGACGGGCTTCTACACTAGTAATTATATAAAACGTGAGAAATACTAGTTATTATTTACAACTTGAGAAATTGATATTCAGAAGGCTTTTTCAGCTTTATTATTATTTAATTGCCATAATTATCGTTCGATTTTGACAAATCTTGGTATATACGAGTTTTTAGCTACGAAAAATCGAATTCTGACTATCACTTTTTAGAAAAGTGCACCCCAGATAGCGCTCCAGTACAAAATTCATGAATTTCGAAAATATATTCTTTTTAACGCCCATAACATATGTATTTTTCATGGTACTCAGTTTAGATCAAACCACGCCATACGTTATGCCAGTGGAAAGATTAGCTCAATACTTTTCTAATAAACTTAAATACCATGAAAAATACATATTTTAAAGGTGTCAAAAAAAATTATTTTCAAAAATGACGAAATATGGGTCAGCTGCCCTAACCTACTGTCGGCGATTTTTTTTTAATACTGCCAAGCTCATGCATCAAGCAATCCGCACAAAGAGGCTACACAATCAGCAATGTTATTCTTGAATCAAACGCCTGTTGTTTTGCAAATGCAGAGTGGTCATAACAAAATAATTGCAGAAAACAGAAATATTTTAAAATCTATTATTAACACAGTATTGTTTTGTGGAACCCATTACCTTCCTCTGCGTGGTAAATCAAATGATGAAGGTAATACAAGTATTTAACAAAAAATTTTTCATCTTTACACTATTTTAAAGGTGTTTTGCATGATCTTTTAATGATGAAAATATCAGTTGGGAATGGGGCACTAAAAAAACATTTTGTGGATGGAAAAAAAAAACGCCACGTACACGATTCCACAAATCCAGAATGAAATTTTGAAAATTTCGAGGAAAATAATCCGAAATTACATCTGCATAGATATAAAGAAATCTTCTGCTTACAGCATCTTGGCGGATGAGACTGCAGACGCGGCTGGGAAAGAGCAGCTTTCGATAGGAATCAGATTTTTCGACCACAACAAACAGATTATTCGTGAGGAATTTGTTGGTTTTGTCGAACTGATGACAATGAATACAGAAACCATCGCCGACAATATCAAAGCTTTTATGCAGAATTAGACTTAGATCCAGCAAAATGTGTCGGGCTTGGCTTGGACGGGTGCGCTACAATGGCAGGCAAGACTAGTGGTGTACAAAAAAGATTAAAAGGCACATTTCAAAAAAGTTGTTTTATCCATTGCGCCAGTCATCGTCTCAATTTGGTTGTCAATGGTCTTAATTCGGTCCCCGAAATCCGAAATACCATTTCTACCATTAAAGATATTATAAATTTTTTTAAAGAGTCTCCCATTTGCAGAAAATACGCTCCAAATGTACATTCCTTTTGCGAAACACGTTGGTCCGAGAAGTACAAAAGTATGAGCGATTTTAAATTGTTTTATTGCGATATAATAGATGGATTGGAAAAGTTGTGCACAGAAGGCAATGCTGGCACAAGAAAAGTTGCCTTTCAGCTACACAGTGCTGCTACTAAAAGCGTTTTTCTAATTTGTATGTTCATAATTGCAAAATACAACAGTCTTCTCAAAACAGTGGTGAATTTATTGCAGGCCAAAAACATCAATATAATTAAATGCAGAGAACACCTAAATCATGTTTTAAATGTTTTTGAAAAACATAGAGCAACATCTGAAGTTGAATTTGAAAAGATTTTTAAAGAGTGTGAAAAGTTGGCTGAGAATGCTTCATTCAATATTTGCGTGCCTAGAGTTGTTGAAGAGCAAACTAGAAGAACAAATCCTCCATTCACGACAACAGAAGAATATTACCGCTGTGCTATTTTCCTACCCTATCTGGATTCACTCATAACATCCATAAATGACCGATTTCCTAAAGAAAATAATGCAGCTTTCGATCTCGCAGTCCTAAGTCCAATGCATCTTAAAACCATAAGCCTAGACCAACTTCAGGATCAAGTTTTGCGTGCAAGCTCTTTTTATAATTTGGAAGGTATTGAAAATGAGCTTGAACTTTGGCATATATATTTTTATGAAAAAAAAGAAAACGACATAGATTTGATATTTGCTTATAACAAAACAGATTTTTATCCGAAGATTAGAGAAGCATTTGAAATTTTGTTAGCAATGCCCTGTAGGGGAAGAGTGGCATGAAAGAGCCAGTTTTAAAAAAGTTACAAAATATATAAAAATAATTAATAAAATAATAATTCTTGTATCAAAAGTATTTTCTCATTCATTTATGAACGTAATACCATGAAATATTTTCCAAAACCAACAATATTCTTGGACCTGTAGCCATTTATAAAAAACATGAAATTCGGCTCTTTCATAACACATGGGCATTGAAAGAGCCAACCAAAGTTTTGAAAGAGCCATCTTCTTATTACAAGACTAAAACGAAAAATAACGAATATTTTATTCAAAATATTAATTGTTATTATAAAAAGTATTGTTTTTACAAAAACAAATTAAGTAAATAAAAAAATTCAAAACTAAAAACAAAAAATAGTTAAAAAACTTAAAAATATTTTTAGAAAAAAAATTAAATCGCTTTGTAGAAAATCTATAATAATAACACCGATTCCAAAAACAAAATAAGAGGTTTAAAACACTTAAAAACATTTTTGACAAAAATAATTTAAACTTCCTTTATGCTTTTTCATTCCACCGCAACCCAGCTCTTTCAAAACATATTGTCCAAAGAAACATAACCTCAAAAATTAGTATGAAATCAAGATTTTTCCGGCAAAATAAATATGTTATTGGTAGGCCGAATATATCCATAAAATTATAGTATAATAATATTACCGTTAGTTTTAAAGGTAAAGACGTCACAAAACAAATAAAATGTTCTGAAAAACTTACTTAATGATGAAGAAATCCAAAATACGATACACCATCGTCGTTTATTATCAGTGAACTGTCAAATGTTCGAGGGTGCCTTATGGCGAGTATTGCTTCTTAAAAATTATAATTTAAGAAGCATTCGTATGAAAACTACCGCGTAAATCAAAACTTGGCTCTTTCATGCCACTCTTCCCCTACAACTGCAACGGTGGAACGATCTTTCAGCACTCTTAGAAGAGTTAAGACGTGGCTAAGAACATCTATGGGAGACAATTGTTTAAATGGTAATGAAATAAAAAAACAAAATTGCATCTTATTACATATATTTATTTTTCCAGGATTGCGTATGCTAAGCACCCATAGGGCCTTAGTAAAAGAGAAAATCGCTGATCTGGAGGAAAGAATTTTGGAGGAGTTTTCAGCAAATTCAAGAAGGCTGTTGTTTTCATAAAAAAACATTTTTGCCCCACCCTACATGAAGACCTGGCTACGCCCTTGCTCGCATTGATTCAGACTATCACTATAAGTTAAACTCAATAGAAATGTGAAAAATGATGAACTACTTTATACAGTGATTGCCTAGAATTAGACTAAGAAATTAAAGGTTCTTGTGAGTTTCTAAGTCATCTTCTACCTGGGTAGGAATATACGAGACAAAGACAGTGCATCGCACGCAGAAAATAACCTCGTGAACCGGAGTTCTTTAGAACATCATTTATGATGTGAGTTTTGCCTCTGGAGCTACCATATAGAGCTCAAGTAAATAAACTTCGAAGATGACATTGTCTTGTTGTCGTCGCAAAGCAGTCGTACAATGCTGACGAGAATTGAAATCAGGAGGTTTTTGCAGTACTGCAGTGGTTTAAAACTGCTTAATTTAGTGTAATAACTCAGGCAATAACGATTAGGGGACGTCGCAAGTTGGTCGAAACCATGTGTGAAGACCTCGGCGTGCTTCGAGGCCATATAATGAACTTAATGCAGTGATTGTGAGCTTAGCCATAATATTCTTGATATTAAGCTATAGTGAGATCGTTTATCAAAAAAATGAACACGCTCATTTGTGCTCACTTGGACCCAATTTATGACATTTTGGTATTGATTATTAACAAGAACAAGCTCATTTGCGTCCAATGCATGTCATTTATGGATTGTGAATAAAACAAGGTAACATGCTCTCATATGTTTAATCCAAGAAATTTTGTGATGTGAGATTTTATGAATTTTAATAAAGCAAAAGATGACAAAATGTAAGGGGCTCAGGCATCAAAGGAACCGAAAACAACGATGAACAGACGCAAATTCAAAATTATATTTTCATTAATAAAGCAAAAGATGACAAAATGTAAGGGGCTCAGGTATCAAAGGAATCGAAAACAACGATAACCAGATGCAAATTCAAAATTATATTTTCATTGTCCTAGTTAGATATTTGATCCAATTCGGACAGGAATATATAATTTTTAATTTATGTTCTGCACTTCTATACACTTTTATACCAACAGCAACAAAAACCAACTGAGAATAACGTCGTTCGGTTGCTCATTTTTTTGATGTGCAAAAACATTTGATGTAGATCTTTGCCACTGCCTTTTGCGAAATACTGTGGACGTCCTTGAAATACAACTACTGCAGTCTAGTGGTGAACATGTCTAAGTTGAAATCACGGGTTAGTTTGTTCGAATTCCGGCTATCCGCTCATGGGCGGCTTTTGCGCCCCCTGGTTGAGGGTACACAAATGATACGTCATAATTTTGATCAAAACTTATGATTGCTTGATTCTAAGTAAGTAAGTAAGTATTTTATTGAGATTTTGAAAACTGAATAAAACAAGATGTCTTTATCTTTTACATGTTTCCTTAGAACAATAAATATTATTCAAAGAAAAGTAAAATACTAAGCAACGTGCTAAAAAATATTAGTGTGAACGAAAAAACTAAATAGAAAGTATTCGTTCTGAGGAATGTTATTATGCAATATTTAAAAGTATTAACATTTCATACAGATTTCGACAAAATAAAAAAAGCTTAAGCTCTACAGCTCTTAATCTTAGACATATTGTTGACTTAAAACTTTTCGGAAGATTTAAAAAAAAAACAATTTTCAGCGACTGAGCTGGTGCTCTATCATTGGCTGAAATAGCTTGTGGCTTCACATGCCATTTACTGTTAGTTTAAACAGTTTGCTAAATTGCTAATGAAGGCCATAACAATTTTAAAACAAACAATTCACTAAAATAAATAAACTGTTTTAAGAGACAACAAATAACATGTTGTCTCTGGAACTGCGACAGAGAAATATAAAAGTAAAAACAGACTTCAATTAAACAGACTTCAATTAAAGTGGACCGGTATGTAACCACTTTCAAAATCATATAAAAAGCATTTAAAAACCGTTCAAAGAACATAATAACTCAACCAAAAATTAGACAACAAGTCGCAATTAATTTTCGAAACACAACTGAAGAAAAGGATGAAATTCTTAATGTTAAATATTTTTGCCATTTTGGTAATAATGTCACTCCAAGTTTTTGTGCAAGTATCAGCTCAAGTAGGTGATGATGATCTCTTCGGATGGTTTGCTCCAGATGCTTTTGGTGCTTCAAGTGGAGATTTAAGTGCAGATGCTGAAATTGCAAATGATAATCAAGGAGAGCCACAGGTGAATGGTGGTGATGGCGGTGATGGCGGTGATAGCGGTGATGGCGTTCCTCATGAATATTATCTTCATTGGTTTGGATTGGATTCTAAATAAAGATAGCACGAAGGCAAGAAAAGTTTAGCAGGAGTCAGCAGATGCGATGGCCTGACAAAACACGGTGGCATCGGTTTTTAATTGCTGAACCAAAAAATATGAATTTAAATACACAAATAAATAATATATATAATGAAAAATATACCAGTATCCAATATATAAAAATTGTGAATTTTATATCTTTGTTTTATTCAATAAAATCTATTTAAAAATCTACTAGTTTTTTTAATTTTTAATTTTTAATTTTTAATTTTTAATTTTTAATTTTTAATTTTTAATTTTTAATTTTTAATTTTTAATTTTTAATTTTTAATTTTTAATTTTTAATTTTTAATTTTTAATTTTTAATTTTTAATTTTTAATTTTTAATTTTTAATTTTTAATTTTTAATTTTTAATTTTTAATTTTTAATTTTTAATTTTTAATTTTTAATTTTTAATTTTTAATTTTTAATTTTTAATTTTTAATTTTTAATTTTTAATTTTTAATTTTTAATTTTTAATTTTTAATTTTTAATTTTTAATTTTTAATTTTTAATTTTTAATTTTTAATTTTTAATTTTTAATTTTTAATTTTTAATTTTTAATTTTTAATTTTTAATTTTTAATTTTTAATTTTTAATTTTTAATTTTTAATTTTTAATTTTTAATTTTTAATTTTTAATTTTTAATTTTTAATTTTTAATTTTTAATTTTTAATTTTTAATTTTTAATTTTTAATTTTTAATTTTTAATTTTTAATTTTTAATTTTTAATTTTTAATTTTTAATTTTTAATTTTTAATTTTTAATTTTTAATTTTTAATTTTTAATTTTTAATTTTTAATTTTTAATTTTTAATTTTTAATTTTTAATTTTTAATTTTTAATTTTTAATTTTTAATTTTTAATTTTTAATTTTTAATTTTTAATTTTTAATTTTTAATTTTTAATTTTTAATTTTTAATTTTTAATTTTTAATTTTTAATTTTTAATTTTTAATTTTTAATTTTTAATTTTTAATTTTTAATTTTTAATTTTTAATTTTTAATTTTTAATTTTTAATTTTTAATTTTTAATTTTTAATTTTTAATTTTTAATTTTTAATTTTTAATTTTTAATTTTTAATTTTTAATTTTTAATTTTTAATTTTTAATTTTTAATTTTTAATTTTTAATTTTTAATTTTTAATTTTTAATTTTTAATTTTTAATTTTTAATTTTTAATTTTTAATTTTTAATTTTTAATTTTTAATTTTTAATTTTTAATTTTTAATTTTTAATTTTTAATTTTTAATTTTTAATTTTTAATTTTTAATTTTTAATTTTTAATTTTTAATTTTTAATTTTTAATTTTTAATTTTTAATTTTTAATTTTTAATTTTTAATTTTTAATTTTTAATTTTTAATTTTTAATTTTTAATTTTTAATTTTTAATTTTTAATTTTTAATTTTTAATTTTTAATTTTTAATTTTTAATTTTTAATTTTTAATTTTTAATTTTTAATTTTTAATTTTTAATTTTTAATTTTTAATTTTTAATTTTTAATTTTTAATTTTTAATTTTGAATTTTGAATTTTAATTTTTAATTTTTAATTTTTAATTTTTAATTTTTAATTTTTAATTTTTAATTTTTAATTTTTAATTTTTAATTTTTAATTTTTAATTTTTAATTTTTAATTTTTAATTTTTAATTTTTAATTTTTAATTTTTAATTTTTAATTTTTAATTTTTAATTTTTAATTTTTAATTTTTAATTTTTAATTTTTAATTTTTAATTTTTAATTTTTAATTTTTAATTTTTAATTTTTAATTTTTAATTTTTAATTTTTAATTTTTAATTTTTAATTTTTAATTTTTAATTTTTAATTTTTAATTTTTAATTTTTAATTTTTAATTTTTAATTTTTAATTTTTAATTTTTAATTTTTAATTTTTAATTTTAATTTTTAATTTTTAATTTTTAATTTTTAATTTTTAATTTTTAATTTTTAATTTTTAATTTTTAATTTTTAATTTTTAATTTTTAATTTTTAATTTTTAATTTTTAATTTTTAATTTTTAATTTTTAATTTTTAATTTTTAATTTTTAATTTTTAATTTTTAATTTTTAATTTTTAATTTTTAATTTTTAATTTTTATTTTTAATTTTTAATTTTTAATTTTTAATTTTTAATTTTTAATTTTTAATTTTTAATTTTTAATTTTTAATTTTTAATTTTTAATTTTTAATTTTTAATTTTTAATTTTTAATTTTTAATTTTTAATTTTTAATTTTTAATTTTTAATTTTTAATTTTTAATTTTTAATTTTAAGCATAGAAATTATAAACGTTTTTGCAGAATCACTTTACAATAGCTTTCTAACCATACTCTATTTTAAAAAATGGGCAACATCTGCCTACAGAATGAAAAATATATTCATTACAGCTTATTATGTACTGATTACATTGCAGACTTCAATAAATAAAAGCAATGTGCACTCAATGAGCGTTTAATGCAATTTTTATACCCTAAACCTGAAAGATCAGGGTATATTAACTTTGTGCAAACGTTTGTAACGCATAGAACGAAGCGAGTCCGGTATAGAAAAGTATATATATTCTTGATCAGCGTTACCACGTGAGTCGAGCTATTCATGTCCGTCCGTCCGTCCGTCTGTCCGTCTGTGTGTTGTCCGTATACACAGGATAAGAAGAAGGAGTAGAGATAATTGAATGAAACTTGGTACACATGGTCACATGGACCCAAAGATCTGCACTATTGAATATGTTTTGGATCCGCCCACGGACACGCCTACCTTCCATACAACGCAAAAATCCAAACTGCATTAGTAAGCTTATAACTAACCTACAACAATAAAATTTAGTGTGTATGTGTTTCGTATCAACACAAAGATGTCTTCGAAAAATGGGTGTCATCCGCCCACAAACACGCCCGCCTCCCATACAACACAAAAATTGAAAACGGAATAAATAAACTTCTGTTCAACCTACAGATATAAAATTTGGCACGTGTGTTTTCTATGACAAAACAAAGATGTTTTGAAAAACGGACATCATCCGCCCACGAACACGCCTACCTCCCATACAACGCGAAAATTGAAAACTGCATAACTCAGCTCATAGTTAACCTACAACAATAAAATTTGATATGTATGTGTTTCATATTAACACAAAGATGTCTTCGAACAATGGACGTCATTCGCTCACGGACACGCCCACCTCTCAAACAACCCAAAAATTTAAAACGGAAAAAATAAGCCTATGTTTAACCATCAGTGACAAAATTTTGCACGTATGTTTTTTATAACAAAATAATGATGGTTTTGGAGTATGGACGTCATCCGCTCACGGAAACGCCCACCTCCCATACAACCCAAAAATTGAAAACGCAATAAATAAGATTATGTTAGTCACAGAGAGATCAAATTTGGTATGTATGTATTTTATACCAAAATTAAGGTGTGTTCAAAAATTGGGAGTAATCCGTCCATGAACACGCCCATCTCCCATAGCGAAAGAATAATAAAGGCATTAACTGTGAGCTACAGGAATAAAACTTGGTATGTTTAAATTTTTCTTCAACATTTAAATGCATATAAAATATAGGCTTCATCCGCCCACGAATGCAAAAAAAATAATATTATTGAAAATGGGCGTGTTTCAATAATATTATTTGTTTTTTAAAGTAGGTTTAGGGTATTTCATAGCCGGCCTAGACCAACTTTAGACTTTCTTTACTTGATTTTACAAGAAATGTACTTAATACATAAAATATAGGATCAGCACATTTCTCGCTTGCAAAACGGCAAGGTACACGTACTATATGTTATTATAGTCATTACATTACTTCTAATTTTTCGGTAGGAGTAACGGGCGATAAATGTTTGTTTTTAATTTTTTTCTATAACGAGTATATTCCGTTCATTTATATAACATATTATCGGAAAACATAAATATCTAAGCAGTCGGGTTTTTATTGAGCTTCAATGCACACATTCATTTTACCTTACCGCGCACGGTAAAATTTAAATCTTAATTTAAAGGTTTCCAGAAGTGCAAGACAACATTTGGTTTGTCTTTTCTCGATTTTCTCGATTTTGGTCGTGCATTTGATTTCTTCTCTTCGATATAATTCTTTTATTAAGTCTTTTCATTGCCAACTTCGGTAATTATTTTATAAATACAGATTTACCTTAAAATTCTTGAAGACTTCCAAAAAATGTAACGTTAAAGACTATATTAAACTGGCTATATCTGCAAAACAACAAAAGTTAGAAGACAAGTTTGTTCATATAAAATGCAAGTCTTGAGTTCTACATTTATGTACGAATACAAAATTAGTAGGTTTCTTGAAATATTTTCGATATATTTGCAGAAATGTGAGTTCGAGTGTAACGTTAAAGAGAAAATAATTTACCATGCATGCATATAAATATAAAAGTAGGTTTCAAGATGTGAGTCTTTTTCATGTTAACTACATACTATAAGTATTATTCAAAGAAAAGTAAAAGAGTAAGCTACGTGCTTAAAAATTTGAGTGTGAACGATGAAATTGAATAGATATTTTTCGTTTTGAGCGATGTTATTGTGCAATCTTTAAAAGAATTCACATTTCAGTCAATATTTTAAGCGTGTTAGTGCTGCAAGATTTCGACAAAATAAGGTAAGCTTAAGTTTTACAACTCTTAATCTTACGATCTCTCTTAGATATATTGTTGACTTAAAACTTTTCGGATGATTTAAAAAAAAAAATAAAGTAAATTTCAGCGACTGAGCTGGTGCTCTATCATTGGCTGAAATAGCTTGTGGCTTCACATGCAATTTGCTGTTAGTTTAAACAGTTTGCTAAATTGCTAATGAAGGCCACAACAATTTTAAAATAAACAATTGTCTTAAATAAATAAATTATTTTAAGAGAATACTAATAAATTGTTGTTTAGCGACAAAGAAATGCAAAAGTAAAAACAGACTTCAATTAAAGTAAAAAGGTAGAACACACTTTCAAAATCATATAAAAAGCGTATAAAAACCGTTTAAAGAACATAATAACCCAACAAAAAATTAGACAAGAAGTCGCAATTTATTTGAAACACAACTGAAGAAAAGGATGAAGTTTTTATTGCTAAATATTTTTGCCATTTTGGTAATAATGTCACTTCAAATTTTTGCAAAAAAATCACCAGATTATGTTGAAGAAATGTTCAACCGGTTTAAATTTGATCCTGCCGCTGAAGATGAAGATTCTGGAAATGATTATTATGAAGATAAATGAGGTTTAGCAGGAATCAGAAAATTCGGTGGCCTGACAAAACACGTTAACATCGGCTTTTTAAATTGCTGGACCAAAAATATGTATATCCATACATAAAAGAATTGAATATATAATGCAAAATATTGCAATATAAAATAAAAAAAAAAATTGTGAATTTATATCTTTGTTTTATTCAGTATCATTTATTAAAAAAATCTGCTGTTTCAGTTATTAGAGTAGTATCAGAAAAAGTAGCGTATTTTTAAAATTTAATTTGTAATTTTTTTTATTTAAATATTAAAAACATTACAACCAACTTCTGCCAAATATCAAAACTATTTCTTTGAATTCCCTGCCTGCAAGCCAAACAAGTTTTGAATTTATTCTAAGCACAAATATTAAATTAATCCGTCAATATTTGTTATTGTTCTTAAAGCTCAATCGTTGTCTAGCAAACTAGAATCGTTTGAATTTTATCGGCATTGCCATTGTCTAGAGAAAATTCATTGAACGAAAATCTTCGAATAATAGAAATCATTGGCCAAAGAATGGGATTAAATGGCTCACCAGAAGAACACAAACACACACAATCAATTGCAATAGTAGCGGCACACAAGTATGGATTTCGATAAGCTTACCCAGCAGGAAGAGAGTTAAGCTGGCAATATAAAGTGTGCTCTCCCAGAGCTTGCTTGGAAGCGCTGACGAAGCAAGCAAGCATTTAAAAGTTTTATCACATAAAACTGATAAAGGAGCAAGTCTAACACTAACGCTTTTTGTATAAAATATGAGTTACATAAGAAAATTACAAAAATTGCTTACCTTCGACTTCTTATGAAGCTAATAAGAAGCACTACTCTTGGATTATCTTGAAAGTCATACTACTTGTTTTTCAAAGCTATATTTATTCGCCGCCAAGTATTCATACACACTTATGCAAGCACAGACACAAACACTTAAGCCCAACCACATGTAGCTGAAATTCATCAAATGCATGCCATCAATTTTATTTGGCAAAAGTTTTTGCAATAACTGTGTTTGCACCTCTTTGTAGCTGCTGCAAATTTTCGTTTCGTTATTGTTGTTGTTGGTGCTATGCGCCAGCTTGCTGTTGCTCATATAATCCTAAGATCCTTGTTAAAATGTGCTGCTCGTTTTAGTATTACAAAAGCTTTGCAGCGCTTTACTTTTTCGCTCATGCAAACAAAGCCTACAGCCGGTGTAAAATATTTGACAAACCTGAGAAAAATTCCAAAAAAGCACAAGAAGAAGTAACAAGTAAGAGATAAGAGATAAGAGATAAGAAGTAAGAAGTAAGAAGTAAGAAGTAAGAAGTAAGAAGTAAGAAGTAAGAAGTAAGAAGTAAGAAGTAAGAAGTAAGAAGTAAGAAGTAAGAAGTAAGAAGTAAGAAGTAAGAAGTAAGAAGTAAGAAGTAAGAAGTAAGAAGTAAGAAGTAAGAAGTAAGAAGTAAGAAGTAAGAAGTAAGAAGTAAGAAGTAAGAAGTAAGAAGTAAGAAGTAAGAAGTAAGAAGTAAGAAGTAAGAAGTAAGAAGTAAGAAGTAAGAAGTAAGAAGTAAGAAGTAAGAAGTAAGAAGTAAGAAGTAAGAAGTAAGAAGTAAGAAGTAAGAAGTAAGAAGTAAGAAGTAAGAAGTAAGAAGTAAGAAGTAAGAAGTAAGAAGTAAGAAGTAAGAAGTAAGAAGTAAGAAGTAAGAAGTAAGAAGTAAGAAGTAAGAAGTAAGAAGTAAGAAGTAAGAAGTAAGAAGTAAGAAGTAAGAAGTAAGAAGTAAGAAGTAAGAAGTAAGAAGTAAGAAGTAAGAAGTAAGAAGTAAGAAGTAAGAAGTAAGAAGTAAGAAGTAAGAAGTAAGAAGTAAGAAGTAAGAAGTAAGAAGTAAGAAGTAAGAAGTAAGAAGTAAGAAGTAAGAAGTAAGAAGTAAGAAGTAAGAAGTAAGAAGTAAGAAGTAAGAAGTAAGAAGTAAGAAGTAAGAAGTAAGAAGTAAGAAGTAAGAAGTAAGAAGTAAGAAGTAAGAAGTAAGAAGTAAGAAGTAAGAAGTAAGAAGTAAGAAGTAAGAAGTAAGAAGTAAGAAGTAAGAAGTAAGAAGTAAGAAGTAAGAAGTAAGAAGTAAGAAGTAAGAAGTAAGAAGTAAGAAGTAAGAAGTAAGAAGTAAGAAGTAAGAAGTAAGAAGTAAGAAGTAAGAAGTAAGAAGTAAGAAGTAAGAAGTAAGAAGTAAGAAGTAAGAAGTAAGAAGTAAGAAGTAAGAAGTAAGAAGTAAGAAGTAAGAAGTAAGAAGTAAGAAGTAAGAAGTAAGAAGTAAGAAGTAAGAAGTAAGAAGTAAGAAGTAAGAAGTAAGAAGTAAGAAGTAAGAAGTAAGAAGTAAGAAGTAAGAAGTAAGAAGTAAGAAGTAAGAAGTAAGAAGTAAGAAGTAAGAAGTAAGAAGTAAGAAGTAAGAAGTAAGAAGTAAGAAGTAAGAAGTAAGAAGTAAGAAGTAAGAAGTAAGAAGTAAGAAGTAAGAAGTAAGAAGTAAGAAGTAAGAAGTAAGAAGTAAGAAGTAAGAAGTAAGAAGTAAGAAGTAAGAAGTAAGAAGTAAGAAGTAAGAAGTAAGAAGTAAGAAGTAAGAAGTAAGAAGTAAGAAGTAAGAAGTAAGAAGTAAGAAGTAAGAAGTAAGAAGTAAGAAGTAAGAAGTAAGAAGTAAGAAGTAAGAAGTAAGAAGTAAGAAGTAAGAAGTAAGAAGTAAGAAGTAAGAAGTAAGAAGTAAGAAGTAAGAAGTAAGAAGTAAGAAGTAAGAAGTAAGAAGTAAGAAGTAAGAAGTAAGAAGTAAGAAGTAAGAAGTAAGAAGTAAGAAGTAAGAAGTAAGAAGTAAGAAGTAAGAAGTAAGAAGTAAGAAGTAAGAAGTAAGAAGTAAGAAGTAAGAAGTAAGAAGTAAGAAGTAAGAAGTAAGAAGTAAGAAGTAAGAAGTAAGAAGTAAGAAGTAAGAAGTAAGAAGTAAGAAGTAAGAAGTAAGAAGTAAGAAGTAAGAAGTAAGAAGTAAGAAGTAAGAAGTAAGAAGTAAGAAGTAAGAAGTAAGAAGTAAGAAGTAAGAAGTAAGAAGTAAGAAGTAAGAAGTAAGAAGTAAGAAGTAAGAAGTAAGAAGTAAGAAGTAAGAAGTAAGAAGTAAGAAGTAAGAAGTAAGAAGTAAGAAGTAAGAAGTAAGAAGTAAGAAGTAAGAAGTAAGAAGTAAGAAGTAAGAAGTAAGAAGTAAGAAGTAAGAAGTAAGAAGTAAGAAGTAAGAAGTAAGAAGTAAGAAGTAAGAAGTAAGAAGTAAGAAGTAAGAAGTAAGAAGTAAGAAGTAAGAAGTAAGAAGTAAGAAGTAAGAAGTAAGAAGTAAGAAGTAAGAAGTAAGAAGTAAGAAGTAAGAAGTAAGAAGTAAGAAGTAAGAAGTAAGAAGTAAGAAGTAAGAAGTAAGAAGTAAGAAGTAAGAAGTAAGAAGTAAGAAGTAAGAAGTAAGAAGTAAGAAGTAAGAAGTAAGAAGTAAGAAGTAAGAAGTAAGAAGTAAGAAGTAAGAAGTAAGAAGTAAGAAGTAAGAAGTAAGAAGTAAGAAGTAAGAAGTAAGAAGTAAGAAGTAAGAAGTAAGAAGTAAGAAGTAAGAAGTAAGAAGTAAGAAGTAAGAAGTAAGAAGTAAGAAGTAAGAAGTAAGAAGTAAGAAGTAAGAAGTAAGAAGTAAGAAGTAAGAAGTAAGAAGTAAGAAGTAAGAAGTAAGAAGTAAGAAGTAAGAAGTAAGAAGTAAGAAGTAAGAAGTAAGAAGTAAGAAGTAAGAAGTAAGAAGTAAGAAGTAAGAAGTAAGAAGTAAGAAGTAAGAAGTAAGAAGTAAGAAGTAAGAAGTAAGAAGTAAGAAGTAAGAAGTAAGAAGTAAGAAGTAAGAAGTAAGAAGTAAGAAGTAAGAAGTAAGAAGTAAGAAGTAAGAAGTAAGAAGTAAGAAGTAAGAAGTAAGAAGTAAGAAGTAAGAAGTAAGAAGTAAGAAGTAAGAAGTAAGAAGTAAGAAGTAAGAAGTAAGAAGTAAGAAGTAAGAAGTAAGAAGTAAGAAGTAAGAAGTAAGAAGTAAGAAGTAAGAAGTAAGAAGTAAGAAGTAAGAAGTAAGAAGTAAGAAGTAAGAAGTAAGAAGTAAGAAGTAAGAAGTAAGAAGTAAGAAGTAAGAAGTAAGAAGTAAGAAGTAAGAAGTAAGAAGTAAGAAGTAAGAAGTAAGAAGTAAGAAGTAAGAAGTAAGAAGTAAGAAGTAAGAAGTAAGAAGTAAGAAGTAAGAAGTAAGAAGTAAGAAGTAAGAAGTAAGAAGTAAGAAGTAAGAAGTAAGAAGTAAGAAGTAAGAAGTAAGAAGTAAGAAGTAAGAAGTAAGAAGTAAGAAGTAAGAAGTAAGAAGTAAGAAGTAAGAAGTAAGAAGTAAGAAGTAAGAAGTAAGAAGTAAGAAGTAAGAAGTAAGAAGTAAGAAGTAAGAAGTAAGAAGTAAGAAGTAAGAAGTAAGAAGTAAGAAGTAAGAAGTAAGAAGTAAGAAGTAAGAAGTAAGAAGTAAGAAGTAAGAAGTAAGAAGTAAGAAGTAAGAAGTAAGAAGTAAGAAGTAAGAAGTAAGAAGTAAGAAGTAAGAAGTAAGAAGTAAGAAGTAAGAAGTAAGAAGTAAGAACGTAGAAGTAAGAAACTTGTCGTTAACAGGGTTGTTTAGTTAACTCTTCTTACTTAATTGGAGTATTGTTTGGAATCATCATCCTGCTAACACTTCCACTCAAAAAAAGCTTTTTTTATTCTGCGTAAAGAAGCATTCTCCGGTCTCGTGGATTCTATGGGAAATCTGCGAGGGCTGAGCTACAAGCTGCCGGACGTGTCGTTCAAAATTTGTGAACAAAGAATAATGCAAGGAAAAATAAAAATGCGCTCTCACTAACCCGGCTGTAACTTTTGAACCCGTAAGAGTTTTTTCATGAGTTTTTTTTCTTAGTATTATAAGAATATTTACTAAAATAAAAAATTATAAAAAAAGTCAATTTAAAAAAACGGCCAATGTCATGTCTCCCGTCAAAATAAAAAGATGACGAGACTAGAGTGATTTTTACTCCCGATGACGCACGCTTACTATGTGATTTATTCTAATCACGCACTCTCATGATCAGAAATAATTTTTTTGCTTACGATCACGATGGCATTATTACTCACGAGTTCTCACGAATACGTTTTATAGGAAGAAGAATACACATAAGTTTTTATTAAAAGTGTATTTGTGTATTTAGTGTACCTCTGGTTCAGCTTATTATTTGTATTTAAAATTCCCAAAATTGCTTGAAGTTGTCGCTGGCGTTTTTCAAAATAAGTAAAGAGAGCGAAGTTAGTTGTTGTCGCTTCTTTAGAAGTGGTCAGTGTTGTATTTTGTATGCAAGTGGTAGCAAAAGCGTAAGAAAACATCATTACGAAATTTGGCACAGGTTTGAAAAATTTTTGGTAAGCAAGTCGTGACACGAATAAATTTAAGTCACGTACGCTCACGCACGAGAAAAATTTAATGACGCATGATCACGAATTTATTGTGATTTTTTATTGGTTCGGTCACGATCACGACGTGATTCGTCGTGACCCGTCGTGTCACGTCAAAATTCGTGACATCTCTAGACGAGACCAAGGAAAGTTTGAACGAGCTCTTTGAAGACGCGTATGAGCGCTGCTCTCGTCATGACATAAAAATCATGTTTGATGACTTCAACACTTCAGGGTTGGTAAGAACAACATATTTGGTCCAACAGTCGGAAAGTTCAGCCTCCATGACAACACATCCTATAATGGAATGAGGTTGATTGACTTCGCCTCAGCACAAAATATGGTTGTTAGTAGTATTAGATACAAGCATTTCAATATTAATAAGGCCACACGGCTGTGCCCTGATCAAAAAGCACGGAACCAAATTGATCACGTTTCGATTGACGGAAGGCAGTCTTCCAGTGTACTAGACTTATGCACTATTCGTGGTGCCAACATAGACTCCGATCATTATTTTGTGGCAGTCAAGATTCACACACGAATGCTCGCACTCCTACTCAGAGAAATCTAGACGTCGACAAGTTGCAGTCAAAACGGACAGCCGAAACCTTCGCTACTCGACTGTCACTCCTGCTTCAAGAAAGCCCTCTTTTAATCGACGATATATGCGCGCAATGAACGCACGTATCACAATCTATGCGTATGGCTGCCGAAGAGGTGATAGGGTACCTCCGCCCTCGTCGAATCCAGTGGCACAACCAGGAGTATAGGCTGTCTGATCAATAGGCAGAAATGCGTGAGTACGAGAAAATTGAGATGCATGGCGACAGGAATGAGACTCGAATATTTTTCGAAATATTAATACGCCTGGCCGATGGTTTTAAGACCTCTTCCAGCAGGAATGAACATGGGAGTCTAATGACAAATATCCAGACTTACTGATGTTATGGAGAAAACTCTTCTCTGATCTTCTAAATTATGACGCTGACAACAATCCCTGCAATAAAGATGATATTCCGGAAACCCCAATTTTGGATGTCAGCGTTGAAGTTCCGCTGCCCGACTATAACGAGGTCTTAATAGCTATAGCTCAGCTTAAAAACAACAAAGTTGCATCAGCCGATGTCTTACCGGCTGAGCTGTTTAAGGCCGGTAGCGAAGATCTGTTTAAATGCATACACAGGCTTTTATGCAGAATATGGTCGGACGAATGCATACCAGCTGATGGGAACTTCAGCGTTTTCTGCCCAATCCACAAGAAAGGCGAGATCAACATTTGCGCCAACAACCGTGGGATAAGCCTTCTTAATATCGCATACAAGGTCCTGTCGAACGTATTATGTGAAAGACTAAAGCCCATCCTCAACCAACTGATTGGATCTATCAGTGTGGCTTCAGACCTGGAAAGTTCACCATCGACCAGATCTATACAAATTTTTTCCGACGAATTTTGATAAAAGTCCCTTGAAAAACAAATCGACACACACTATTTTTTTTTTGGTGGATTTCAAAGCCAACTTCGACAGTACAATAAGGAGTAACCTATACTCCAGCTTGTCTGAATTTGGTATTGCTGCAAAGCTAACATGTCTTTGCAGGAAGACACTGAAGAACACCAGCAGTGCAGTGAAAATCGGGAAGGATCTCCCCCTCCGTTCGAAACCAAGCGAGGTTTCAGACAAGGTGATTCCTTATCGTGCAACTTTTTTAAAATAGTTATGAAGAAGATCATCCGAGCTGTTGACCTGAGATGCAGTGGTATAATTTTGTATAAGAGTGTTATGCTGCTGCTGTATGCTGATGATATTGACATCATTGGCCATAATACGCGCGAAGTCAGTGCAGCATTCTCCAGGCTAGAAAAAGAGTCAAGTCAAATGGGGTCTTGCAGTGTACGCAGATAAAATGAAGTATCTTGTATCAACAAACAAACAGTACCAGCGTCTTGGAAACCACGTCACTGTTGACAACATCTTCTTTAAGATAGTGAAGGACTTCATTTACCTGGGCTCCAGCATAAAATCCTCAAATTATATCAGTACTTGCCAACAGGTGTTTCTTTGGGCTCAGCAGGCAATTGAGAAGCAGAGCTCTCTCTCGACGAACAAAACTAACGCTCTATAAGTCAATAATCATGCCTGTCCTACTATACTCATCACAAACCTTGACGTTGAGCAGCACTGATGAAAGAACTTTGGGAGCGTTCGAGAGAAGAATCCTTCACAAGATCTATGGTCCAATCTGCGTCAATGGCGAGTACCGAATATGATGGAATCACGAGCTGTATGAGATGTAAAGTCAAGCGTATAAAAATTTAACGGCTTTGCTGGCTAGGTCATGTCGAGAGAATGAATGACGATGCTCCAACGAAAAAATTATTTGATTCGATACCCAGCGGTGGCCAACGTAGACGAAAAGACCGCATCTCCTTTGGAAAGACCAGGCATTGGATAACCCGACGATGCTTGGATTTTCTAAATGACACCAGCAAGCACACGAAAAAAAATGCTGGCGAAAATTCTTAGACGAGGCCAAAACTGTCCAACGGTTGTAAGCGCCAGCTTAGTAAGTGAGTAAGACATAGATTTCCTTGCCTTTGGGTCGGCGAACATTTCTCTTAGTAACATTACCAAACAAAATTGATTTTAATTTAATAACTCCACAGAATTGTTCAGCATTTGTTTCATCTTTGGAACCGCACCAGAATCTATGAGCCGATTAAAAATTTTTTCTCTTTATCAAATTTGCCGTTTTTATTAAAGGAACTTTACGAGCTATCCTTCCGGTTAGTTTTGCACACACCAATCGGCGACGTATTGTTCGGTATAAGACAAAATTACCAATTTTGGCTGCTATGACCTGGGATGACATGAAAGTATGGCTCTTAGCTAAAGTTATGCTCATGGCTCCATGTCTCTCAATTATTTTTTTGGGCTTCAGGGCATTTGTTTTGAAGTTTTGAGACTTTAATAAGGGACGTTCATTATTAAATTTTCTTAAAAAAAAAAAATAACCCAAAATAATACAATGAAACACAAGAATGCTATTTTAAATTGTCTTATTATGAGCATTAAAATCTGCTCAGTACATTTATTTATTCTCAAGCATTATTTTACACTTAAATTTTATATTAAAGTAAGAGTTAATAGTGATATATATAAGATAATGTGTCGCAGTTCCAAGCTGAGTACAAAATTAAGCAGAGTAGAGAGCAACATTAAGTTTACTGAAACTCTCGTAAAACAAACGCGTGAAAAGAAAAGGACTATGCAATTCGCAGTTTTTTTAAAAAAAAACTTACACTTAAAACACTTGAATTAAAGATATTCATTGTTAAATTTTCTTAAATAAAGTACGCTTATGTTCTTCTGTGGCACAAATATGTTATTTTAAAAGTTATTTCATAAAAATTGGCCTAGAATTTTATATAATTCAATATAAATATAAATCAATATAAATCAATTTTATATAAAGGTATATGAATTTAACTTTTGCTCAAAAGACATTTTTAAGATCCTCACTATTTTTAAAAGGGAAAAATTGTTTTTGAGAAAAACCTTAAAACTTACTGGCAACATCGATCAGTTATTTTTTTTTACCCGTCCTAATGTACAATGGATGTATGAATTTTAACCACTAACTATATAAAGTACATACATAGTTCACACTTGTTTTGTATAAATATATGAGTTTCATGCATTTTAAACTTGTATCTTATGAACTATTCTTGCTGCCCCTGTGTTTTTACATGGATTATATGAATTTCGGTTTCTTCTCAAAAAGAAGTTCACGTTTCCCATATGTACATGAAATCATGAAATTCATAATTTTTGTCACTTATCTCATGACCTTTGCTTGTTCTTCTCGTATTTGTGCATGAAAAAAAAAATTAAGAATGATTCATGTTCATCTTGTATTTGACATGACAATTACAAAATTTTTTATTGATTCATGCATCTTGTACACACACTTTACGAACTTTAAACACAAGGCATATTGTGTCCTTATGTTTCATGTTCATGTTCTTGAGTTGTTTCTTTTGTGATTTTGCACATTGATATCATGTTCATAGTTCATGAATACGATTCATGTAGAAAATAATATAAAACAAATTAATAATTTTTGTTTACTTCTTAAGTCCAGTGTACGGTAACACTGCGAAAAGTGAGAAGTGCCACAATAGAGCCAAAAAGGTCGGTCTCCCCTAATATTTAAAAAAATTTTAATTTTTTGTTTTGAATATTAAAAAAATATAAGTTAATTTAAGTGAATATTAAAAAAATATATATAAACTGTACTCACAAGTTTTTCTTGAGTGTTCGCTTGGATCTGATCTCATGTGTGAGCACACAAGTATGTAGAAATGCAAAATTTCGAGAATATGTCTGCTTCCGTTTGATAACTGCTGTCATGTTTGACAGAACGTGTAATTCAATTACTATAATTATGATGAACCCCCTCTTTTGCAGCCGAGTGTTTAGCTGGCACAGTCCACGTTAACGATAAATAATAGCCTCGTTGGCTGATTAAAATTTGTGATTTATGGCATGGTAGGCTTATGAAATTGTTGGCCGCCATGAAATTAAATTAAAAGATATCAAAATAGATTTCAAATAAACAAGGCAATGCAGGTCTTAACGTGTATTCTAAGGGAAAGTTGAATTTTCTTAAAAATTTTATTATATTTGATTTCATATATAAATATTTTATACATTCCAAGATAAATGCTTTAATTCAAGTTTTAATTTAAATTAAATTTTTCTTTCAAATTAATACAAAAATTAATGATATTTTGGCTTTATTAGTTTACAAATCTTATAACATTATGTGTATGTGAACATTGAACATAATTTTATAAATGTTAAAACAAAACTTAACTGATCAACACAAAATTTAGATGTTAATAAGAATTACTAGTTGCCAATTCAGAAATTCAACAAACAACGTCAGAGCAAACTGGTATACCCGAAAAAATAGAAAGCGAAAATCTTGCATGTAAAGTGCACTTCATAATCATAAGACGCTTTAAGAAATTAACTTTTAGTATTAATATGTATCATTTGGAACTTTCTATGTTGGCTTTTTATACATCATATGAACTCTTATAATTCTCTGTCTTTGAGAAACCGGTTTTGGAGTCAGAGCTTACATCCAGGGTTGCCAGAGAATCTTCACTTAAAAACGTCAAAAAGCTTTTCAAAAATCGTCATTAAGGTCTAAAAATCGTCATTTGCCCGTAACAAAAATCGTAACTTCAGTCCTAAAATCGTCACACAGTACAGAAAATTCAAATTTTTACGTAAGACAAAATGAAATGAAAATTAAAATTTTTCTTAATAAAAAATCAGTATATTAAAATTGCGAGACAAAATTCATTTACATATATTCACATATGGCTTATATAAGATATATTTATATAAATACATTGTTGAAACATTGAGCTCAAAACCATCTCAAAACATGTTAATACGTACACAGTTTATTTCAAAAATAGGACTTGAAAATTTTTGTGATAAACACGTCAATTTGTGCTTTATAAGTGCCATCTTGGGCTTGATCATAAAAATAAATTTTTATTTTATTTTTACCGTACGACATAATTCTCAGTTGGATACTAAACAAAATTAAATAATATAAAATAAAATTATGTATTTATTAAATATATAATTTAAATAAATCATAATATGATAATATATAATATTATATAAAAAAAAATTATATTTTCATGTCTGAATTGGATCAAATATCTAATTTGGAAAATAAAAATATAATTTTGAATTTTTGTCTGGTCGTCGTTTTTTTTTTTGTTCCGTTCCTTTGATGTCTAAGCCCCTTACATTTTGTCATATTTTGCCTTGTTTTATTAAAATTCATAAAATGTCACATACCAAAATTTTTAAGGTTAGACATATGATACAATGTTAACTTGTTTTATTCACAATCCATAAATGACAAGCATTGGATACAAATGAGCCTGTTTTTTTTTGTAATCAATACCAAAATATCATAAATTGGAGCCAGGTGAGCATATTAGTTTTTAGACGAACAATCCACAAAACATGCACACATGAGCGTGTTAATTTTTCGATAAATAATCACTTTAGGGCTTGATATCAAGAATATTATGGCTAAGCTCAGAATCACTTCCACAATAAATTGATTTGGGGCTGTTTTCAGTTCAAATTTATTTCCATGTAAGATTGTGGCTGAATTGTATAACATGGAAAATTATTAAGTTTTAGTTAATCTTTTGGAAACAAAATAACTTTCAGAGTATCGCTTTCTAAAATTAATTTTTGAAAAATTTTTCTTTTGAGAAACTATATTATTGAAATCGAAGAGTTGTGTATTTGATCACCCAACTCAATGTAAAAGATATCAGTAGGTATCTAATTTATCAGTATACTAACATTTGTTAACTTTTGCTATAAGATAAATTCCTTAATAAATATCATAATATTTTTTTAATGATACCTTAAATTTCGTTAAAATTTATGAACAAATGGTTTTAAAAAATTATTCACTGTGTTTTTAGACAAAAAAAATATTGAGCAGTGTAAGAAGGTAATTTTTTTTCAGTTTTAAATTTAAAGTGTTGTTAATACAAAAAAAATATTCATTACAAAAAAAAGTAACTTGAGCTCTGAAATCGTCATTTGTGAATTCAAATCGTCCAATCGTCATTTTGGTCTTAAATCGTCAAAATGACGATGCCATCGTCCATCGGGCAACGTTGCTTACATCGCGTCATAGAACCGTTATCTTTCTGTTGTCGATAGCTCTTTTGCTGCACTTTTTGCTGTTTTATAATGATAAGACAAACTCGAATATTAGTTTCTTTTATGACTAGAAGTAATAATCATGTGTTTTTTAATCAGAAAAAAAAAATTAAAATCAGAGCGTGGCAAAATATTGGCATACAACGAGTCTAACAACATCTGAAATTTCGGAATAAATTAATAGAAGTCGATGCAAATTGCAAACATACAAATAATTGTAATGTTTTAAAGCCAGTTGGCAGGAAACTGGTGCTGTCTAACCGAGAACAGAGGTTAATTCTCAGAAAAAGTTCCAATTCTACGAAATCAGGCGCTAAACAAGCCGCACAAGTGTCCAATACCACAATTTGGCTCACTTTGCACCGCTGCAACCGTTTAAAATTATCAAAAATTACGATAACCCCATCTTTTGCCACAGCACAAGCAGGTGCTTTTTCAATTTGCAGAGGAACATCTGTATACCGATTGGGACACAGTAAGCTATTGCTATTGGTCTTAAAATTGTCTGCCTGAGTATGATGTCGGAATCTACCTATTTTTTGCAAAGCTACACGCAGAGAAAAAAAACGTTTATCGCCAGTTTGCTGCAAACGAACTTCGTTTGTCATGCTTCAAATCATTGTTTGTAAACGTTTGAACAGTTGGCATAATAATGGTTAGTTGCGGGAAACACGTTATTTAGTTGCAAGAAATTAATTTTGTTTGTCATAAACGGCAGTGATTTTTAAATTGCAGCAACCGAAAAATTTATTTTTTCCAACTGAAAACTTCGTTTGCAGGAAAAGAAATTAATTTGTTATAAGCGAGTAGTTCTCAACTGACAAAAAAAGTTGCTTGATTTCGGTGATGAAAAGCGTTTAATATTTTCCATCAACGAAAAGGAAGTATTTTAAGAGTGTGAACAAACAGACACACAACTGTGAATCACAAGCGCAGTCACACAACTGCTACACAGCTCGCTTTCGTTGATGACAAATGTAAAATATTTGCCATAAACGAAGAAACAAGAATGTGTTACAGTTTAAGTAAGCGCAGCCACACAAATGGCATCTCGCTTCTACCTTTGCACTTTGTCTTAACAAAAATTTTAGTTGTTGTTTTTATAATAATAGTCAGTTGTGGGAAACGCGTTATTTAATTGCAAGAAATTAATTTTGATTGCCATTAACGTAAGTTGTTTTTAAATTTCGGCAACCGACAAATTTGTTTTGTTCAACTGAAAACTTCATTTGTAGAAAAAAGATCCATTTCTTATGACATACACATTTGTAATCTAAAAAAATTCATTCTAGACAATATCTCACAATAGCTCAATGGAAGCATGCTAGACTGGCACGCGGGAGACGTGGGTTCGATTCTTGGCTGTGTAAGTATCAAAAATTTTAATTTAATTATTGAAATTGTAATTCTGTTTCATTAACTGCTTGGTCAAAAGGAACCGTCAAAATAAGAATAATAAAAAATAATAATAAAAAAACATTAATTAAAAAAAAAAATATTTGGTGTTCCTGTTGGGAATTGAACCCAGGTCACTCAAGTTCCTAGACTCGAACGCCAGCACACTCGGCTATACTTGAACTTCCAAAACAATGATAAAATTTCATTAAGTTCGATGTTTTTTCGTTTAAAGCAGAATATTTTTAAGTTGATGACAACTGAATACTCGTTTGCAGCAAATACAGTTCGCAAACGAAGTATAGTTGGTGAATTTTTCAGTTACGATAAACGAAAAATTTCTTTGCGTGTAATGTTTTCGGACGAAAAATATTGAATTTTGATGGGTCCGATGGTTTTCAATTCTATTGAAATTTCTATTTGAATTGGATTTTACATCAAAAACCACATTTGAATTACAGTTCACATCATCGTTAATGAAAAGCAGCGACTCTATTCAAGTATAGCAAAACAGTCGTCTTCCATTTATTGAGGCAAATAGGCAGGTGCCAATAATTTTTTAACAGGATAACGCTGGCATTCATGTAAGCAATGAAACTAAACGATTTTTGGATGAGTGCTCTGTACAAACTATTGACTGGCCGGCCTGCTCTCCGGACCTAAAACCTACAGATAATGTTTAGGGCATTTAAGTAAGAACGATTTATGCAAACAATCGCCAATATGACCGTACAGATGAGTTAAAAGCAGCATGAAAAAGTTATCCGAATCAATGAAAAAAAAAAGAATGTTTTGCGTTGCAAAATCCCGTGACGCATTTTTTGACTATTGATAGGTATTTAAACTCAAAGTTCATGTCAGAGTGAACGCTAAAAGCTAGGCGATGCTATAACGCTACTCCAAGCTATAAAGCTTTGCCTGTGTTTTTCTATGAAAATATTCAAAGGATGTCAAAGTAAAAGCGATGTTACTTTGAAAACTTCATGCGTTCAATAGATGTTTGAAATAATTTGTGTGGAATTTGAAGTATGAAACTGAATGATACAGCATTTTTAGCAATAAAAAAATGCTTTCACTCTGCCATAGAATAGCAATGTTTATAGCATCGAATATTAAAGCTTCAAGTATAGCATCGCTTATAGCGCTCACTCTGACATTAGCCTAAAAAGAAAAATATTTGACTACTGCAAATGTAATTTATTAAAACAACAATGAAAAGTGACTTATCATTTTGAAATTACCGAAAATATATTTTAGTTCAAAGCATTTTTTATTAATTAATTAACATATAATATTTTTATTGAAATTTATTTCTCTCTATCTTAAGATTATACACTCATTAGTCACTATTATTAGACAAAATATTTAAAAAAAAAATCATATGTCTTATGATTATGAAATGCACTTAATTTTTGTCTATTAACGAGAGAAATGAAACATAAATATGTTTTGGTTATTATTTAAACAATTTTTGTATTACTTATGGCCAATACAACCTTTATTTTATTATAGACCCGAAATTTATGACGTATATGCAGTGTTGCCAGATTTTGGTAGAGACCATTCCCGTTTTGTTTAGGCTTTTTAATAAGTTTTCACTATTTTTCACTTTGCATTTTTCAGTTTTTCTCCTTTTTAAAAAGTATATAAAACAAAATTAAATCTACAACAATAATCTAGACTAATAATAAATATTTTTATTTAACTAATGTTTTAGTTCTTTTTATTCCATACCAGATAGCAAAAATTATATTGAATTTAAAAAATATATATATCATTTTATTATTGTACATTGAAGTGGGTAGATAAAAAAGTTTGGAAAGTTATTTTAAAGATAACCTCGACACAGCTGAACAAAATTATTTTTGGACCCACTAACAAATTGCGAAAATGGTGTTTTTTCCTTAACTTTTGCATTTTTGCCCGATCTTAGGAAATGCTCTACTGTTAAAAAGGGTTTTTTCCGAAGGTTTATGAAATGCCGAAGTCATATTCGACTGGTAAGCCCTATAAACTCGATTTAATCATGCCTAAAATCGAATTCATTCCGAATTAAGTTCTTCCAATTTTTTTCCCGGTAAGGTCCAGAACTATTTTGGTCTCAGATTTTATTGAAAAGTTGTATACTTATGTATTTCGGCCACTTGAGCTCGAAAATTAAGTCTAATTTCCGACAAGTTATGATAATTTTCCGGAAAATGTGAAAAACAAGCGTTACAATATGGTAACCGTGGGTCGCATAGGGTACATGTTTTTTATGATATAAAAAAATTATTTTTGGACTTATTTTTTTAAAAAATATCACAAGAAATATATGTTTTAACACGTTTTTGTTAAAAAATGTATGAAAATAAAAAAAAGAGGGATATATCTTGTAGATAAAATCAAATGTTTTTCCTTCTGTTGGTCTGTCTGTCAGTCTGTCAGTTCCGAATAGTCTCACGCACCGTTTATCCGATTGAGCTGAAATTTGGACACCAAGTACGTTTGATAGAAAGAAAGAACATAGGGAGTGTACAAAAGTGCGCGGAAGTATGTGGGCGTGGCACTCTATAATAACTTCTAAACGCCTGGACCGATTTCCATGAACTTTGGTATGAAGCTTCAACAACTCCCAAAATAAAACATAGGCTATACAAAATTCCAAAAACTTTCGCAAGAGGGCGCTTTAAATAGTGCGTTTTAAAGACATAATAACTCCTAAACACCTGTACCGATTTCAATGAAATTTGGCATGAACGTTCTACTCCACCCAAGATAAAACATAAAATTTAAAAAATTCCAAAGACTTCTGCAAGAGGGCGCTTTAAGTAGTGCATTGTTAAGACTCAGTAACTCTTAAATGCCTTGACCGATTTTACAAAAGTTCGGTACGTGAAATAATCTGATCCTGCAACAGAATTGAGGATATTTTAATTTCAGAAAACTTCCGTGAGAGGGCGTTTTATTCAATCAACTATGTCTGGCTCATTCACGTCAAAATGGATGAACCGATTTTGATGAAACTTGGCAAGCATTTGAATCTGTTAATGAAATGGATCCTAAAAGTTCTTTCGACAAAAATCAAGGAATGAGCCGAAGGCAAACGAAGTCAAGAACCAAAGACTAACGAAGAAAAAGAAGTCAAACGAGGGCAAGCAGAAGCTATATAAAGATGAAAAAAATTAACCGAACAGTATCGACCAAAACCGAACTTGAACGAAGACAATCCATATTTGAAAATTGGATTTTTTTTGAGATAAAATTGCATATTAAATGCATGCTTAGAAAAACTTTAAACGCATTTTTCTTGAAATGACTTTTTTCCAACTGGATGACCATTTTCCTCAAAAACCAGACGTCAGATTGAAACGTTGAAGATGTTATTTTTTTTTGTAATCATCTCTGGTAGGTACAGTTTTACGGAAATTTGACTAAACACTTTCGTCGAAAAGGGGGGGAAAACCACAAAAAACTATAATTTTAAAAATTTTAATATTTAATTGATAATTTAAAAACTTCTAAAATGAGAGCAGTTTTGAAAATCATGTTTTTCTGTGCTCGAGGCACAACCCCGAGTAACACCGGGTTACATCCGCTAATTTTGAAATAAAATCAATCATGGTTTGGTATGGTAGTTGGCGAAACACTTGACACAAAGTCCAACTCCGCATTTTTCACATGCTGTTCGTTCGTCAACTTTACAACTTTCGCCCGCACAAGGCCTACGATTGGATGGTACTACAAAATGCCCAGTCTGATCATAGCGGAGAATGTGTTGAACACTTTTTTCTCTTTCCATTGAATTTTGGCTTAATGCGTTTTACAAAATTCTGTAGCATGCGAATAGCTTAATTTTATTGTTTTAAATTTAAATCCTCAACATTTTTATAGCCTAGCAATTTTTACTCTATTAAAGTTTTCTTATGATAACTTCTTTACAACTTCTGAGAGCCAATAATTTGGTCTTTAATGGATACAAAAGCAAAAAAAATGTTTATTGGTTTGGACATAAAACTGTTTCAAATTTCAAATTTGTTTTATTACCCAAATTTTAAATTTTAATGTACTTGTAGAGTGAGTGCTCAAGGCTGTAAGCACACTATAAACGTTAGTTAATTTTCATAAAATTTTGTTCTTAACAGAAACACACCGAATGACCCTAAACCCTGAGTCTTAATTTGTTATTTATGTTAACATACATAATTTTCGACGCAAATTTCTCGACTTTAGCATCAATTTAATATTTAATTTGCTTAATAAATTGCTTAAGAATGATGGATGCGTTGAAATGTCGCCAAAATGTGGTCATAAATAAATAAATACTCTTGAAACGGACCGGAAATTTAATTTGAGAACAGCTACTCAAAGGTATAAAAAATAAACAGAAAAAGGATGCATGCTCTAAATTGAGTTAATCGGAAGGTTTGCAAATATGCAAGAGAGCTAAGCGGCGTGTTTATAAATGTATGCATTAGAAGTTGAGGTTTAATTTGCTGAATACCAAAATAAATGCAATTATTTTTGAAAAATTAAATATTCTTAAAGCAATACAATTACAGTGATGGCCATAAAAATGACAATGCCAAGACAGATAGACATAAATCTGTCGTAAGCCATTCACAGTTAGGCTACACAGTCAAGTTTTTACAAGTGATTATCAGGTTTTATCAGTTTTTACTAGTGATTATCAATTTCATTAATTATTATTTTCGATTGTTTAGCTGGTTGTTTATTTGCCAGTTGCTGCTTTTATTGTTGTTTATATTCTTGTTGTTGTTCTTGTTGTTGTAAACATTGTGTGTAGGTGGTCGTTATGAAAAGTATTTATGAGCTGCAGATAATGTAATAAATTGTATTTTATTGTTATGTGCATATTGAAAATAACAGCAAAAATTGTTGGGCAAAACGCAAAAGCCGCCGCAGCAGCAGCAGCAACAGCAGAAAGTTTCTGTATAATTTTGTTTTTTTTTTTGTGGTAAATAAATTGATGCGTTCTGGCATGGGCGACATGTTTTTGTGTGTTTTGTATAGAAATGTGGTGTAGTGAAATGGCAGTATTTATGCTCAAAGATGGTGCCTACTCTGATGACCTTGAGTTAATATAAATAAACATAAGCGTGGGAAGAGCGGCAATAACGGTAGCTTGCCAAAAAAATTATATTTAATAGCCTAAAACTATGCCTTTGTCATGGTCTTTAACATAAAGCGACAAGCTACAAATTATATTTTATATAATTATAGCCTAAAATGAGGTAATAACAGATGTTTGGTCATATACTAAATTAGGTATTGGCAGTGTTTTGTTAGTGTTTTATTTTTGTATTGCATATTTATAGGGGATTGGCTGCAGTGTATTCGCGATAATTTCACGAATAGTGAATTGAGTCATGTCAGTCAAAATAGTCAGCATGTAATATGGTACGAAATACTGATTTGACGATAGTAACTGGCCTAAACGTTACTTAGATACGGCTTTAACGTGACTTTTTATAATGACTTAAAAATGACTTGAACATTACTTGACATACACGTGAACGAACTGAAACGTAATTTAAATATGACTAGAACATGACTTGAACACAACTTGAAAATCTCTTGAACATGACTTAAACATGATTTGATCTTGACTTAAATTGAACCTTGACTAAAGACGTGAACTGAAATGTGATTTAAACATGTCTTAAACATGATTCGAATTTGACTTAACGATGACATGAACGTGAACTGAAACCTTATTCAAACGCGACTTGAACATGACTTAAACTTGACTATCATGACTTCAACATGACTTGAACTTGACTTCAATATGCCTTGAGCATGACTTCAACCCGACTTGAGCATGACTTAAACATGAGTTGAACATGACTTTGACATGAATGCAACATGACTTGAACATGACTTGCACATGACGTGAACATGACTTGAATATGATTTGAACATGCCTTGAACATGATTTGGAATATGACTTGACTTTGACTTGAATATCACTTGAATATCACTTGAATTGGAATTGAAAAAGACTTGAAAATGACTTCAGCATGACTTCAATATGCCTTGAGCATGACTTCAACCCGACTTGAGCATGACTTAAACATGAGTTGAACATGACTTTGACATGAATGCAACATGACTTGAACATGACTTGCACATGACGTGAACATGACTTAAACATGGCTTGAACATGACTTTAACATAACTTGAATATGATTTGAACACAACTTGAATATGACTTGAAGATAACTTGAATATGACATGAAAATTACTTGAAAATTACTTGAACCTGTAATATTACTTTGATATGACTGGAACATGGCTTGAAAATAACTTGAACATGACTTTGGTATGACTTGAACATGACTTAAACATGGCTTGAACATGACTCAAACATGACTAACATGACTTGAAAATGACTTCAACATGACTTTAATATAACTTGAACATGACTTGAACATGACTTCAATATGACTTGAATATGACTTGCACATTACTTTAATATGACTTAAAAATTACTTTAATATGACTTGAACATGACTTAAACATGACTTAAACATGACTTGAACATAGCTTGAACATTACTTGAACATGACTTGAATATGACTTGAATATGACTTGAACATGACTAGAACATGACTTAAACTTGACTTGAACATGACTCAAACATTGCTAAAAGGATTTGAACCTGGCTGGATTTGAAACATGACGTGAATATGACTTGGATATGACTTGAACATGACTTTGGTATGACTGGAAAATGACTTGAATAAGACTCGACCTTGATTTGAACATCACTCGACCTTGATTTGAACATCACTCGAATCTTACTCGAACTTAACTTGAACATGACTTGAATATGACTTGAATATGACTTGAACATGACTTGAATATGACTTGAACATGACTTGAATATAACTTGAGCATGACTTCAACATGACTTGAACATGATTTCAACATGACTTGAACATGATTTATACATGACTTGAACTTGACTTGGACATGAATGCAACATGACTTAAATATGACATGTCTTTGACTTGAACATGACTTGCATATGACGTGAACATGACCTGAATATGATTTGAACACGAATGGAACATTGCTTGAATATGACTTAACTTTGACTTGAACATCACTTGAATATCACTTGAATTTGAGTTGAAAATGACTTGAAAATGACTTGAATATAACTTGAACATGACTTGAAGATGATTTGAATATGACTTGAAGATAACTTGAATATGACTTGAAAATAACTTTGAAAATGACTTAAACCTTACTCGAACATGACTTGAAGATTACTTTGATATGACTGGAACATGGTTTGAAAATAACTTGAACTTAACTTGAACACGACTTTAGTATGGCTTGAACATGATTTAAACATGGCTTGAACATGACTTGAATATGACTTTAACTTGACTTGAACATGACTCAAACATGACTAAAGTGACGTGAAGATGAATAAAATATGACTTGAATATAACTTGGATATGACTTGAATATGACTTGAAAATGACCTCAAAATGACTTAAACATGACTAATATGACTTGAACATGACTTAAAAATGACTTCAACATAACTTGAACATGACTTGAACATGACTTGAACATGACTTGAAGATGACTTGAACATGACTTAAACTTGACTTGAAAATGTTTTGAACATGACTTGAATATAACTGGAATGACTTTCCTCTACGAAGTGACAGCCACCTTGACGTGGTCTAGTGGCTTAGGTTGCAAGCACCTGACGGGCTACAATGACGGCAACAAAAATTTCTGGTTGGGCCAACCATGTCATACAGGCCGTTGTGGACCAATGAACAAAGAGCTTTCCCGCCTCTTACCCCAGGTGTCTTGTCGTACCGTGGCTATTGGATGGTTTGCAGCCAAAGAGTAATACCGGCTGTATTGGAACGGCGTCCTCACTGATACCTGACCGCCACTGTGATTAACTGTGATCTTACCATGGCACGCGGGGCTCTAGCCTGGTGGAAGACCCCTTCCCTAGCTACTGCTAGGACTCAAAATGAACCAAACAAATTAAAAGAACTCAAAAACAATAACAACAACAGCAACAACCACTGCAACCACAGAAATTCTGATAGGTTTACGGAGTGACGATCATAGGACAGGACCAACCACCCTGGTAAAACAGTTCAACACCGCCGAAAGCGGGGACCTACAACTGGCAACTCTAAGGATTCTGGACAGGCTGCGCATAGAAAGTGACAAGGACAAACATAGAGTTTATCACACGGAGAAAATTACTTGCGTGTGATTCATGCATAGTCGACTCATAAATGTAAATGCTCCTCCCATTTTTGAATTCATACGACTTAACACAAAGATTGTTGCTTTAACTCACGTGTGCTGGCATCCTTATGCATCATTCTTGCAAAGCCTGGCACATAAAGTTATGCATGGCACATGGTTACTGTTCGCATACACCATACTCAAAAATTCACGTGTTAAAGTCTTCTTGCTCATGAATTTTGAGAACTATTTCATAAGCCATATTTTTTGTTAAAAATTATATTACATTTTTGTGAGCAACTATTGCATGAATCATGTTTTATATTATTACAAAAATTTTGTTTATAATTCTATATTGAAATAGAAACATCAAAATTCATTGCCTTGTTGGTCGAGCGTGCTGAACGTTGAGATTTAAAAATAATGGACGCAGGTTCGAGCCCGGGTTAGACCAACAATTTTTTTTTGTAATTATTTTTTTAAACATATATAAATGTCAATATGATTAGTAATAAAAAAATCAATTTTATGGTTCATAGCTATGCTAAAATTATATATGAAATACAGAAACCTTAGTGTTTTTGTTTGAATTTTCTGACAGTTTTTGTGATGAGCAGTTCTAAAATATGTTTTGCTACAATTGATTTATAGTTACCAACATCTCAGTGGAAGTGTGATGAGCTGGCATGTGGAGGGACGTAGGTTCGAACTCCGGCTGTGTAAGTATCAAAATTTCAAAATTTAAATTTAATTATTAGAATTCCAATTCTATGTCACAATACTTGCTTAATCAGAAATAACATCCGAAATAAGATTGCACTTGCATTAAAAAAATGTGTTGTCTTACATGTAATATTTTATTTTATTTAAAAAAATAATTATTTAAAAAAAAATTTTGCCGCCCTCATCCGGGTTTGAACCCAGGCAGTCCAGCGTTTAAAGCAAACACCAGCCAGCACGGCTAAACTCGAACTTTGGAAATTGTGATTCAATTTCATTAAGAAGGTGCCCGTTCGTAGCAAAATTAAATCATTTTAGAATTTAAGTGCAAGTAACCACGAATCATGCGATCATAAGTCATATACCATGAATTCTGTTTTAAAGCATAGAATCATGGCTAATTTTTGCATGAATTGTGTGCTAAATGCTTTATTCTTGCGCTCAATTCTCTCCGTGCAAGTACAACCTGATGCTCCCGAGCTGGAAGCCGAAGACGAGCTATTTAACTCGGACTCCGACGTGACAGTCATTGAGTCAGGTGGTTTGGTGGTTCCAGAGAAATGAAACAACGCAGATTCTTCAGGACAGCCAAAACCACTTGGCAAAAATGGAAAAGAGCAACCCGACTACTTTCAGCTCCAGGGACAAAGCTCTCATCAGGAAGCACTCGAAGACCGTGCCAAACTTTGAGAGTCGTTATGCTCCCAAGGCGGGGTGCCGATACTTCGCCTGCTTTTAGGAATGAGAGTCAGAGCAAGGGAGGTCTGACACAAAAAAAAAGGGAAGAAAAAGGAAAAAGGTAGAAAGGGCAAGGTTGATAGGACTGGACCATTCCAATCTTATGTTGCCAAAAGCAACAGAGAGGAGTGTGGATTGAGTGCTAGCAAGGACGGAAATCATAAATTGAATAAATGTTCATAAACATGAGGTTAGTTGTTTATTTCATTGCCTAAAGACGATATTGAACTAAAGAGTGCTAGCGAATATTTAACATAACCTTAATTTGGGGAACATTTTTGTACATTTTATTTTAAATGATTTTAATTTATTATTCATTTCTTTCATAGCGATGTTTGCTCATTTTGACTTTTGCATTGGATTTCCTTTCGATTTTTTTGATTAATCGTCCAAAAGGAAATTTATACATTTATAATGGTCAGTTCTTTGGTTTTGCTTATTCAAACATACACAAACCCATAAATACTCATTCATATATGTATCAAATTTTTCAACAAACAGTGTTACCTTCATAAAAGCTTGACGTTACACAATGAAAAGAAAAATCCTTAAACTTGTTGGTATTATTGTCAATGTTTGTTCATTCAAACAAAAAGAGCTGTTGGAAAACAATAAAATGTAAAAGAACATAAATTTTTTTTTGAAGATTTCACATTTTTTTAATGACTTGCCTTATTTGTGTTTTTTTTTGTCTTGGCCATAGATTTTGAGCACACTGGCCGCCGACACGTTTTTCGTATACAGAAAGGCTCATTGCACGTGTCCTTGTAATTTATTTGCTAAGTAGAGGGGTTAGCAAAGGGGGTCTATAATTTGAAACATGTTTTCATTGAACGTTTCCTGCTTACGTTTAAATGACATCCTTAGAGAGAAAAATTAAAAATTAAATTCTAAGAGCTAAGCAACAATATCCTGTCAGGATACTACTCACTTCCTCACGTTGACGGTGTCATTGGCAATGTTTTGCCAGAAAAGTGAACTCAGCTCAGACGCTTATATAATTACACTGCAGCACTCAGCTGATGCTCGAAGAAAATTTCAAGTTAGCGTTGAATTTTGTTTTTGGAAGTTGTTGTGACATTGTTTTTAATTAACGTTGATAGTTTTCTTGTTGCTATTATTTTTGTTGTTCTTGCTGTAGCTGTGCTTTCATTATTGTTGACGTTGCTGTTATTGCTAGCTATTGTGACTATCAGGCTTTTGTATTCGTTAGGTTGTTGTTTTTGTTTCCTTTTTTTTTGATTTGTTGGTACTGACTGCTGCTTGTTCAGCATTGTTTAGAAAATGATTTTATTTGTTTTTTCAATAAAATTGAAGGCAATTTAATTTAAGAACCTTCCAACTAAATTCTCAGCTTTAAGAAATGTTCTAAAGTATACTTTATGGCTTAAGCTGTTTTACTAAAAAAAATAAAGTTTAGCAACTAAATGAGTTGTTTATCAGTAGAAACAGTCAAATTCAATTTATTTTTAGCATATTTTCAGGGATTTTCATATAATTTTATTAAAGTTGATAATTAGGTTTTTCACAACTTGAAATAAGCAGTTGTATTGTTGTTGTATTCATATTTTCGTCTAATTCACATTGTTTTTGTTTTCTATTTGAGAGATAAAACAAACGTAGGAGCTCAAAAAATAATTTTCTTTCTTTCAAATAGAAAACAAAAACAATGTGAATACTATTTGAATTCGAATATATCGATATATCTGCGTATTTCAAGTTGTGAAAAACCTAAATATTTTTGAACCTTTGCATCAATAAACCTAATAAACCTTATTGCTTAAGATATTGAATTGAAGCATGATTTTAGGAGTTAGCAATTACTGAATAACAATGACAGTGAGTGACAATTTGAGGGTCAGATAATTGGAAAAAATTTCAATAGTTTGGGGGTAGTCATTGATTCATAGAACATATTTTCGAAAGAATTTTCTAGTTTAGCTTTTTGTTGTTTTAATTAGTTGTATTGCTGGTTGTGATTCAAATTTTAAAAATATGTTAACGTTTTCAATGCTTATACTAGAAGAATTAGAGTCAATCTGACATAGCTTGTAATAAAAGATACAAATATGTTATCAGTTAAAGTCCTTTCCTAAGACTTTCGAAAGAAAAACCATTACATAAAAGTTTTTCTTAAAATGTTTTTTGAAAAATTAAGTCTTCAAAAGAAAAAATTATATAACTTTCTTTAATAACTTTAATACAGCTCTTAATAGATTTTATATTTTTATAATTGACAAAAAGTTCTCTTCATAATATGTCAAATCATGATTTTGTTCTCTGTCAAATCTTGCCAAAACATTTTAAAATACAAATAATTTATTTGGTTGGAAAATCATCACAAACCCTTTGAGTTGCCTGTAACTTCATTCAAAACATTTTTTAATATTATTAAGCTCAGTTAAGCTTATAAAAATTTACCGACAGTTTTGTATTAAGTACGTGATCGATATCTTTAAATATATTTAAACAAACCATACGACACAGAAATGTGTTTAGAGCATTTTTTTTAATTTTTTATCAAGGACGTTTATTACACTGACACAGAATGTCACATTTTTTCTATTTGCACAAATTTAAACTCATAATTTTATGCCACGTGCTAAAGTATTGCTCCAAACGGTAGACCGAATCAACTTTAAGTGCCAGAACTACTCAAAATGTGATCAATTTTTATGACTCCGTAGCGGTATCATCTTAAGCTACAACAAAAGAAACCTTAAGTTAAAATGAGCTAATGTAATGCAAATGTATCTTAATTTATTTGCTTTCATATGTGTAGCAAAAGGGCAGACGTAAGTATTTGCTTGCATGTATTTGTGTTTTTTTTTTCCTTTTCCTCAATGTTTGTCATGTGCTTCGGTACAATTATAATAATTAACAAAAGTATTTCTGTCGACAAGTCGGACAAACAAATAAAACAATAGCATGCTAACAAAATAAGCACACTTTTCAACTATGCCTAAAAGTATACAACAGAAAATGTTGTTGCCGATAAATAGTAAAATACAGCAGAACACAACACAAGTGCACAAAAGCTTTGCGTAGCACATCGTGTCAGAAATGTTTGCTGATGTTTTGGTTACAGCACTCGTTGAGAACTAAAGACAGCTAAGTTGAAAATTTATTAAAATTCATAAATATTGAATTTGTTTAAAACCAAAAATACTTAAGTATTCTTAAATTATGGTAGGAATTAATGTATAAATAAAATTAAAAATGTTATTAACACATTTAATACTGCAATAAATTATAAAAAATCATTAAAAAAGTTTTCATTATAGAAGTTTGTCTTGAGCGCTTAACTTTAGTTCTATGTGTGCATGTGTTACTGCCATTTGTTGTTGTTGTTGCTATTTGCTTGTAATTTAAAATAATTATACTTTTAATGCAATAATTTGCCCTAGCATGCAGTCGGTTGCGCCATTTAGCGATATGTTTGTTGGTTTTGAGTTTTTTTTTTATTGTGATTTTTTTTATTTCTTATGTTTGCAAAGTTATTTTGTCGCATTCATTAATTCGTACTTTTTTTCTGTACCATAAATTTTCATTACAGCTAAAACTATATCACTTCTACTGATACAAATGAACTCGTGTGTATTCGTATTTGAGTATGAGTACATTTATTAACAGTATCAATTTAATAACAGAGACTTGACATGACTTGACTTTTAATGTTTGACTTGACTTGACTATGACTTGACCATGACTCGAAGATGACTTGGTTATGACCTGATCATAACTTGACCATGACTGTGTCTTGAACATGAATTGTCCATAACTTCAACATGACATGACTTGAATTTGTTATGACTTGACTTCTTGTTTATGACTTCAACATGACATAAATATGACTTGCATATGACTTGAACATGACTTTCAGAAGACTTGACTATTGATGGTCCGTGTCTTGAACATGACCTGACCATTAGGTACTTCAACATAAATTCAAAAATATTTGACTTGAATTTACAATGACTTGGCTTCTTGATTATGAATTCAACATGACTTGAATATAATTTGAATCTTACTTGAACCATGAAATGACCATGACATGACCATGACATGACCATGACATGACCATGACATGACCATGACATGACCATGACATGACCATGACATGACCATGACATGACCATGACATGACCATGACATGACCATGACATGACCATGACATGACCATGACATGACCATGACATGACCATGACATGACCATGACATGACCATGACATGACCATGACATGACCATGACATGACCATGACATGACCATGACATGACCATGACATGACCATGACATGACCATGACATGACCATGACATGACCATGACATGACCATGACATGACCATGACATGACCATGACATGACCATGACATGACCATGACATGACCATGACATGACCATGACATGACCATGACATGACCATGACATGACCATGACATGACCATGACATGACCATGACATGACCATGACATGACCATGACATGACCATGACATGACCATGACATGACCATGACATGACCATGACATGACCATGACATGACCATGACATGACCATGACATGACCATGACCATGACATGCTGAAGTCATGTTCAAGAAAGCAAATTCACTTAACTGAATGACAAATTCAGTTAAGTGATTTTCAAGAAGATAAGTAAATTTTCAAAACATGAATTAAATATTACTTTGACATGACTTGTAAATAAGTCGACCGTGACTTGAATATGTCGTGACTATGACATGATCATGTCTTGATCGTGATTTGGCCTTGACTTAAACATGACTTCAGCATGACTTTAGTTTAATTTATCAAGACTTAACTTTTTGAACATGAATACAGCATGACATAAGTTTGTCTTGATCATGACTTAAAGATGACTTGAGCATTACTTGAACATAACTTTAAGATGACTTGACTATAACATGATTATAGCTTGTCCTTATATGACATGACCATGACTTGAACCATATGACTTAAATATTATTTCAACATGACTTGTAAATGACTACAGCATGGCTGGACCAATACTTGAACCTAAGTTGACCGTGACGTGATCATGACTTGACGATGACTTGACTTTGACATGATCATATCTTGATCTTGATTTGGTCTTGAGTTTAACATGATTTCACCATGATTTGACTTTCATTTATCATGACTTCACTTCTTGAAAATGACTTCAGCATGACTTAAACATAACTTTTAGATGACTTGACGTTAACATGATTATAACTTGTCCTTGTCTTTAACATGACGTGATCGTGACTTCAACATAACTTTGACACGCTTACACTTGAATTTATTACGACTTGACTTCTTGATTATGACTTAAACTGGATTTCAATAAGACTTGCATTTGTCTTGAAAATGACTTGACCATGATTTGATATTTACTTGACTTTGATTTAACTATGATTTAGTTATATGACTAAAACATCACTTGTGCATGACAAAACATTGTGACTTAATTTTTTCAACATGACTTTCTTGTGACTTGACTTGAGCTTGTCATGGCTTGATTTATTGAACATCACTTCAAAATGACTTGAATATGACTTATATATGACGTAAACACAACTTTAACATCATTTGACTTGAGTTTGTTATGACTTGATTTTTCAACTCAATTTTATTATGACTGGACTTGAATTTGTCATGACTTGACTTCTTGAATATGTCTTGCATGTGACTATAACATGATTTGAACATAAATTGATTATGATTTGACCTTTACTTGACAATGACTTATATTTAACTTCAACATGACTAGAACATGATTTTACCATGATTAAATCCTTACTTGACTTTGCATTGACTATGATTTGACCATATGACTTAAACATGACTTATACATGACAAAAAACTATGACTTGATTTTGCCAACATGACTTAATAATGACTTGATTTCAACTTGTCATGGCTTGACTTCAACCTGTCATGACTTGACTTCAACTTGAATATGACTTGCATATGATTTCAATATAACTTGACTTGAATTTGTTATGATTAGACTTTTTCAACTTAAGTTTATTAAGAGTTGACTTGGATTTGCCATGACTTGACTTTTTGAATATGACTTGCATATGACTTGAACATAATTTTCCAATTTCTTGATCATGATTTGACTTTAGCTCGACAACAACATGACTGGAATAGAGCTTGAACCTGTTAAGCAAGTTTAGATCATGATTTGCATATGACTTGAAGATAGCTTGACCATGATCAGAACGTGACTTGAAAATGACTTGAATATGACTTGAGTATGATATGAATATGACTTCAACATGATATTAAGATGCCTTATCCTTAATATGTACGTGTCTGGAGTATGACTTGAATATGACTGGAAAATTACTTGAAAATGACTTTAACATGTCTTGAATATGACTTGAACCGTACTCGAATATGAATCGAACATGTCATGAAAATTACTAGAACCTGACTTGAACATGACTTGAATATGAATTGAACATGTCTTGAACATGATTTGAATATGCTTTCAACTTTAATTGAACATGGCTTGAACTTTATTTGAACTCGACTTGGACATGACTTGCGCATAACTTGAACATGATTTGAAAAAAACTTGAGCATAACTTGAATATGAACTTGATATGACGGGAAAATTATCTGAAAATTACTTGTTCATGACTTCAACATTACTTGAACGTGACTATAACATGACTTGAACAGGATTTGAACTTGACTTGAACATGACTTAAACATGACTTGAACATGATTTTAACAATATTTGAAATTGACTTAAACATGACTTGAACATGACTTAAACATGACTTCATGTCTTGAATATGACTTGAAACTGACTCTTACACAACTTAAACATGCCTTGATACTGAATTGAAACTGACTTGACTTGAATTGAAACTAGCTTGAGCATGACTTGAACATGATTTGAACTTGACTTCAACATGTATTGAAAATGACTCGAACATGGCTTGAAAATGACTTGAAAATGGCTTGCAAATGGCTTGAAAATAAATTTAACTTGAATTGAACTTGATTTGAACATGACTTGAACATGACTTGTAGCTTCTACTTCAATATATGCAATTTAACATGTCTTAAAAATTACTTCAATTTGACTTGGTTATGACTAGAACATGACTGGAACAGGACTTCAGCATGATCTTGACCTTGGTCTATGCTGGGTATGGAATTAAATCACAGTCTACATGACGACTATGTGTTCTTGATTTTGTCTGGGTCCTGGTTTAAAACTTGATTGTGGTCATGCTCTTTCATTGTCATGGTTATTGTTCGTGGTTTTAATTGAAGTATGCCTTCTTCAAACCTAGTCTTGGTCTAACTTTACTGTATATATAATACTTGATCTTTGAACAGAATTGTGTCAAGGTGATGTTTTTATTTGACCGTCATCTTGATATTGATTTTTACTTTTACCTTAATCCTAGTCTGAGTCTTAGTATTACTCAAGGTCTTGATATGAGGCTTTTTGTTTATTTTTGTTTTGGACTTCGCCGTAGGAGTGATCTTTTTCATGGGTTTGGCCTAGCATTAGGACTAGAGGTGAACCATATAAATATTTGACCTGAAATTTACTCTGACTTTACATCTAATTGATGTGATCCCACAGTTAGTTAGTATTGTTAGTTAGTTAGTTAGTAAGTTAGTTAGTTAGTTAGTTAGTTAGTAAGTTAGTTTAAATTTGTGCTTCATTACGACTTAACATTGGCTTGACTCGGTGTTAACATGAAGTTATTTGGGCTAGTACCGTACCTCGATATGATTTTGACCTGACATTTACTTGAAATGAACATGTCTGGGACTAAGCTAGAACTTATTTAGAGTTAACTTGAACTATGCTAGAACTTGATTTGATACTGACTTGATTTTTCTTAAACTTGACTTACGCTTACTTCAAATTGACTTGGACTTGGAGTTACCTGGACTTTTAGCTTATTTGTAGTTCAGTAGCATAAGATTTGTAGTAAGCTTAAATTTAAACGTAATTGTGACTTTAATTCTTCTGGAATTTGATTTAATTTTCAATTTAAAATGACTTGAATTATGTATGATAGTGATATAAATAGATGTTATTTTTCTTTTTTAATCAAATCTGCACTTGTGTTTGTCCACTAATCAGGCTAATAAATTTTGCACATGTGTAGCACAGTTCTGTCGCCACTTAATAAATGTCTACACATTCACATAATTCCACATGTGCGCAATATGTGTGCCTGTGCCTGTATTGAAGCAACTTTATAGCAATACAGACATGACAATAACATTATACAAATACAAGCAAGCTAACGTCTATTCTAACCAAGTATCGTGTGCTCTTCATGGTTACACAAAAAGTGGGCACCAGAGCGCAAAGATTATAAATATGTCACGTTTTCATGCTTTTTAAGGTGCACTTTTTCGCACATGGCTTTAAACATGGTGTACTAACAGAATCGATAATTAAGCCATGATAAAAAATAGCAAATAAAAATAGAGAACATTTTCTTTAGTGAACTTCTTCTTCTTCTCATTATTATGTTTCCTTTATCGTCAACTGAATTTGGAAAAGAATAATTTATTTGTTGGTATCAGATTTGTATGTTCACCGGCATGTGAGCCAAAGATGTCCTCTTAAGTGGACACACGAAAGATGGTCAGAACGTGTTGTAGTATATCGAGTCTTAGCTAACATTTCGTGTACATTTAAAGTATGAGCAACATTGTATTGCTTAATAAAAAATTATGACATCTCAGTGTATAGAGCCTGAAGTATGTGGTTTTTTATCGGCCTAGCGGGTATTGTAAAAAAGACGATACACTTCGAATACATGAAAGCATCTGGTTGTAAATTAGCTGACGTGCCTTTACGATAAAACATAAAATAAGACATCGAACGTATGAAGCGATAGATGTGCTACTATTGGCAATACAAATTCTTCAAGAAAGTGTGCTTTTATTTAGCATATTTTTACATATAACGTGTTATTATTTACTATAAATTATTTACAATATCTAGGAACTCGAAATACGAAACTATAGTACTCGTTTTTATATAGAGGTAGTATCTAAAATTTTTTTTTTTATGGTTATTGTTAACAATATATATGTTTTCCTAAACTCTGTTATACAGTCGTCATTGTTGGATGAGATATTGGTCGAGGGCAGTATAACTGCTTTTGTACCAGATCCAGACCCATATTCAATTAGCCTCAGGTCTGTGATGTTTGCGACTTTTTTGACAATCAAGTCTAAACTCAGGGAAGAAATGCTTTTATATCAAACAAATCATGGGTTGAAATAACAGATTTCGCTGTTAAATACCATACAACAAATGAAACTTTCATATCAACAGCCGGTAGACGGTTGGTCTATAGAACACAAAACCCATATAAAAACGTACTTATTGAAATTTTATCACTGTTTTAGAGGTTCATGTTTGGCTGAGTGTGCTGACGTGTGCGACTAGTACTCGACTTTCCAAGGTTAAAATACCGGCCAGACAAACAAAGATTTTTTTATTTAAATATGTTTTCGTTCTTTAAATAAAAACTTAAATTTCCAATTTTTTTCAAGATTGTAAGAAACTGTTATTAAAGGTTATTTTTAAACAAAGAATTAATGAAACAGAATAAGAATTGGAATTTTATTTATTAAATTAAAATGTTTGATACTTACACAGCTAGGGTACGAACCCACGCCCACCGCAAGACTGTCTAGAACACTTCCATTGAGATATTGATAACGATATGAAATATATAGCAACACAATATATAACATTTAAAAACTATTGCTTATAACATAGAAGACAGACATTTCAACAAAAACACAAAAATATTTCAACAGATGATTTTAAGAGCACAAAACTACTTTGAAACGTTCATTCAACAAAGAAAACTGTTAGCTTAACGCAAATCATTCAACCTAGAAGTGTTTTGGAATAACAGCGGCCGACTGTTAATACTACAATTGATATTTTTGAAGAGTGCATATCCACATCCATATTCATATCCATATCCATATTCATATTCATATCCATATCCATATCCATATCCATATCCATATCCATATCCATATCCATATCCATACCCATACCAATATCCATATCCATATCCATATCCATATCCATATCCATATCCATATCCATATCCATATCCATATCCATATCCATATCCATATCCATATCCATATCCATATCCATATCCATATCCATATCCATATCCATATCCATATCCATATCCATATCCATATCCATATCCATATCCATATCCATATCCATATCCATATCCATATCCATATCCATATCCATATCCATATCCATATCCATATCCATATCCATATCCATATCCATATCCATATCCATATCCATATCCATATCCATATCCATATTCATATCCATATCCATATCCATATCCATATCCATATCCATATCCATATCCATATCCATATCCATATCCATATCCATATCCATATCCATATCCATATCCATATCCATATCCATATCCATATCCATATCCATATCCATATCCATATCCATATCCATATCCATATCCATATCCATATCCATATCCATATCCATATCCATATCCATATCCATATCCATATCCATATCCATATCCATATCCATATCCATATCCATATCCATATCCGTATCCATATCCATATCCATATCCATATCCATATCCATATCCATATCCATATCCATATCCATATCCATATCCATATCCATATCCATATCCATATCCATATCCATATCCATATCCATATCCATATTCATATCCATATCCATATCCATATCCATAGCCATATCCATATCCATATCCATATCCATGTCCATAGCCATAGTATATTCATATCCATATCCGTTTTTATTTTTGAACGAGGAGTAAAAGCATCGAAGGCCTTAGTTAGTGCGAGACTTTAACCCACTTAATGTCTCCCCAGTTACATCGCTGGCTTATCTAGGAACCACCGCTTGGTATTTCGTCTGGAGGCCGTCAGAGCAATACTGCTCCATCGTCATTGTTGATCATAAAATCGTCGGTCCGGCTTATCATCATGTCAGTTTTTTTATAGTAAACCTTCACCGTATAATAATCTCATGCAACGCCGTTTCATTTTGGTAGCATTTTTTAATTTGAAGAGCTTCCCTTCATGACCTTATAAAGTTTTTTGTCTTATTATTGACATGAGGTCAAAGAACCAACTTTTATTTGAGTACCTTAAGATTTATCATAGTGTTATTCCAGACGTATAATAATTTCATGCAACGCCGTTGCATTTTCGTTACAATGCCTTGCATTACTGTTCAGAGGATGTATGCTGAGTCCCTGAAGTCGTCACGTCAATAATTGACAGTTGTTTTTTTGAAAATGGTAGAGTTTGACAAAAAATGTTGGCGATTGATTGAATAAATCATCAACGTTCATAGATTCCAATATATTCAAAATAATTCTTGTCAAGAAATATTTATATTTCATATTTGGTAGAAATAATTTCGAAATTATAGTTTTGAAGGATATATTAAATACTCCACCAAAGATAATTGCAGTAAAAGTCTTTTGAAAAAGTTTGTATGACTTTGTTTGTTAACCAGGTCGTATAAAGTGTTGCCTAGTGATACAATTTCCCATATTAATCACCCTTCCCACCCAACCAAAAAAAAACAACAAAATTTTCAATTATTACTACCAAACAAAACACCCCGCACATGTTTACACACAAACATATGCGGCAGGAACTGTCACATGTGAAACAGCTGACACTTGCTGTCAGACGAAATGACTGTCAAAAATTTTAAAGCAGTAACACTACATTTGAGCAAACGCAGGCGCACTTAACGCTAACGAACAACAACAACAAAAAAACATCGAATATGCGGACAAAAAGCTTCCTTTGCAAGGTGCAACATATTTTTGAGCCCAATGTTAGTCAAGTCAGTTCAATCAGTACCAAGCAAACAGTGAGCTTACCAAGAAGCAAATCATAAAAAGCCGGTTATTGAGGCAGCAGCGTTCCAACCCAATATATATATATATAGAAAGATATATATATATATAAGAGAATTTGAGAAAAGAAAAATTCTCAAACAGCCAGCAGCAGCGCATGAAATACTATGAAAAAAAAAATATTATGAAATACTGTGAAATTTATTGAAAATTTGTGAAAAAATTTTGAAAACAGTCAATAGACAGACTTTTTTCCAAGAACTACTCTAGGTATTGTGCGTCAAGAGTTTTGAATTTTGTAGCAAAATTATATGGTTTTATCTTGACGAAAAAAAAAATCAATATCCGTCTAAAGTTTAATTCGGTTTCAAAGTGATTAAACAGCCAAGAGATTGAAAAGTAAATAAAAATTAAAAAAAAATAAATAAATTCATTAAGTTGAATGTATTGAAATTTAATAACATTTTGCCAAAAAAAAGAAAAAAAAAACAGTTTTTCCCTCAAAGCTTTTAAGCATATTTAGCCTTTGCGTATGTGTGTTATTGTCTAGAAAATAATGCTTTTTTGCTTATGAAACAATAGACAAAAGTTTTTCAGCCATACTTAAATAAAAAAAAAACAAAAAAAAAATAACTAAAAACTTAAACTCCGCAAAAAAAAAAACAAGGCCATTTAAAAGAAAAAGTCCATTTTGTGTCTAGAACTTAAGTGCTTAAGCAGAAAAAAAAAAATTAAAAAAAAAAAAAATTAAAATTAAATAATTTACTAAATAAACTTAAAACAGCAGCAGCTTAAAAATTGTTAACTATAGAAAAAGCTTAAATTTTAAAGCTTTTTTCAACTCTCCATCCATAGCGAACATATTTTGTCAAACTTAAAAAAAACTTAGCAAAGCCGTAAAAAACCAGGTAATTTTACAAAACAAAAATTAAAAATTACAGCAAAACTAAGCAGCTAAAAAATTTGAAAAACTAAGAAAAAAGTATGCACAGTATACACGATAAACGAGTTCTAATGAGACGAGCGACAGCGATTGTCGCTCGTGTGTAAAAAATCGAAGACTGCAACCCACTGATTTTAACGAGCTTGTCTTCTCTTGCTTAAAACGCAGTTTTCACAGCCCAATGCGGAGGCTCAAGTTCTGCCCCGACGCTTTAAAAACAGCCCAACCTTTAGGCATGTCCTGCCATTATATCTTCCCTTATCCCTTTGTATGCTTTGTTGTTATTAATTTATGATAATTGTTATAATAAAGCACATATATTTATGATAGCTTATTTCTTCTTTTTTAAACAAAGCAGAAGACAGAATTGCTTCCACAAGCTTTTCTCGCTTGACCAAGTCTTTAGCCCTTTCTTAACCCATTCTTCTTAAGGTTGTTTGTTTCTTTTACACTCAAAACTGCTTTAGCTGCCTTTTTACTTTATGGCTTTACCACCCCAAACCACTCTGTAAAGACTTCTTGGCCTTTCCTTTCTATTCTTCTTTACCTACCACTCTTTAACCACTTTTTTCAGTTTCCTTCTACTACTCTACTGCCTTATACAGCTGCTGCTTCTTGTCTTTTTCGCTGACATAACATTTTTACTACCCTTACCTATGCTTTTGAACTTTTGGTAGCCAGACCCACTGCATTAAAAAATGAACGTCCACGAACTCAATGGTCGCAGCATATGCCGAGGCGTAACGAAGCACACGAACAGCTGTTGTTGTTTTTTCTTATTCTCTTTGAGTTTTTGTGTGTTGCTTAACCCCGGAAAAATTGTGTCTATCAGCCATGCTGAAAAATCGATATTATAAAATTTTATACTCAGCAATCAGATGGTCATGGTTTTTGTATTACAGTGCTTTTTAAATTGTAAACTGGCGATGTTTTATACTCCCTGAAAGATAGAGAGAGAAATAGAGACAGAGAGGAAGTGAGAGAGAGCAAGCTTTTTGTTTTATACTGTAACGCTGTTAACTCACAGCTGTTTGGTAAGAGTTGAAGGCCTGATGCTTAAAGGTTGGTTGGGTTGGGTGTTGCTTAATTTATATGAGGGGGGGAGAGGAGAGAGGGCGGGTGGTTATTTTCATTATGAAACCGGCTTTTTTTATGTTTATTGTTTGAAAATGTGACATAAGTCAGTTTATAGGTGAGATTCAGCCACAGGCAGTCAAGCTAATGGGAAGTGAACATTTTACTGTTCACATGCCGGTTACTAAGTAACACATACAAACAAGTGCTACATAAATAGCAAAACGTTAACGGTAAATTCAATTCAAACAGGGTTTGTTGGCGCAAGCAGTTCAATAAATTGATTACTGTGCGTGATAATTAAAACAAATTCTTAGTGTTATGCTGCTATATGTACAAGCAAGTCTACTATAAACTTTAATAAGCATTATTTTTATCACAACTAGGTCGAATTTTGATATAAAAATTTTGAAAGGCTTTCTATAGAAAGAGATATTCAGAGCTTTTTAGTATCTTTTTGAATATATCGGCAGAGTTTTGGTGTCTTAGGCAGGTATAAAGCGCATTTTCTGTCATAAGCCATTAATTCAGGACTTTTCATTTTTTCGGTATGAAGTTGTGGTTAGTTTCAAAAAATTTTGAGACGTAGTTAGTTTTAAGTACTAAAACTAATGCTAGAAATTAAAATTTTTGGAATTGCTTAAAATTTTTTTTCGTTTTTTGAAAATTTTCAAAAATCGTAAAAACGTAATTGCCTTAGTTTAGGCTTAAAAACAGTCAAAAACTAAACAAAATCAAGCAATCTATGTTGAGGAATACTCCTCCATCCATAATCTATAGTTCACTTCTAGAAGTTTCCATCGAAAAAACTTGTTTTACGCACTCAATTTTGGAACAAAATATTTTTTAAATGCCTGAACAACAAAACTGTTTTTCAGTTTTTGTGTTTAAGACAAGCAAATTTGCCTTAGTAATAATGTTATATTTGACAAAAACATAAAAAAAAACAATATTTTATTTGTCACTCAATATTTATTATTTGTTATTGTGCATGGCAATTAATATAAGCTCTTGATGTTATTTTTAGTTGCACAAAGAAGTGCTCTAGACTTTAATAAAAATTATTTTTTTCACTACGAGAAAAATTCTCACGAAAATTTTCACAAGGAAGAAAAATTTTGATATGAAATTTCAAAATGGCTTTTAATTAAAAAATAAATAAAAATTTTCTTAAATGCTTTTTGATGTATCAAAACATTTTTGGAACCTTGAACAAGGCACATTTGCTGTCATAAGTCCTTAAATTAAGAAATTTTATTTTTTTCGGTATGAAGTGTTGGTTGGTTTCAAAAAATTTGAAACGTAGCTAATTTTGAGCAAGTTAACAAATGCTAGAAATAAAAATTTTTGAAATTGCTTAAAATTTTTTTCGATTTTTTTAAAAATTTTCAAAAATAGCATAAATGAAATTTGCTTAGTTGAGGATAAAAATCGCTGAAAAACTTAACAAAACCAAGCAATTTATAATGAGAAATACTGCTCCATTTATAATAATTACTATAATTCTAAGAGTTTCTATCGAAAAAACTTGTTTTATGCACTCAATTTTGGAATAAAATATTTTTAAAATTATTTAACGACAAGACTGTTTTTCAGATATTGCCTTTTAAGCAAGAAAATTTGCTCTAGAAATTAGTTAATTTTTGTCTTTAATAGTTTAACAAATTTTATTTGCCACTCAGCATTCTAAAATAACAAAAATTTTGTGAATTTCCTTGTTACTTCGTCTATGGCAATTTTTACCACTGACATAGCTTTTCAAAAATATTTGCAAAAATCTTTAAAATTCAATATTTTTTAACAATATTTGTTGCACTTATATCAAATTTGATGATTAATTTTCTGCTCTTAATTATTCTTTGCAACAATTCTCTTTGAATTGAACGTTTTGAACGTTCCAAAACTTCTTATTACTGCAAAATGCTAATGCTTGAGCCTGAATTTCTTCAAGATTGCAAGAAAATTGTGAACGTTATATCATTTGCTAACTAAAACTAATTATTAAAATTACAATATTTAAAATTAAAAACTTTTTTTCAAAAAGGTTCAATTAGGTTTTCAAGTTTTGTATAAAAATCGAAAAAAAAACTCTTTAAAACACTGCAATTTATGCCAAAAAATGTTTTTTCATCTATAATATATTGTTAAATTTTAAAAGTTTCCAATGAAACTTGCTTTATGCACTCAACTTTGAAGAAAATATTTTCAAAACTGCTCTTCATCTTAACTATTTTAAAAATTTATTAATAAATTAAGCAAGTTTTCACAACTACTTAACATATTTTCAACAAAAATAAAACAAACAAAATTTATTCAATTTCCTTTTATCATTTCCACCTCGAATGTTTAATGAAATGTCATAAATTTGTTGGCAGTTACATAAACCACAATCATCTTTTCTTGTTGCCTCTTTGACTTTTTTCTTCACGGTACTCATGCTTATACCTCAACCTTGAAAAAAAAAAAAACATTTTCAATTTAATCTGTCTCAACAAGCCGCTTTGCACTTTTAACTTAAATTTCTAATAATAGAAATGCGTATTTGCACAATGGCTGGCCATTTGACTACACCCTCTAATGTTGAGTGATATAAATACATAATGTCAATACTTGACATGTGATGTCTTTATGCTTGCAACCTTAGGCATTGTTATCGTACTTCGGCTCATTACATTTTATGGCTCATTCGAAAAGCACCCTTTTAAAATGCTTACCCAAAAGTAACCCTTAAACATGGCAAGGCTATGGTTACACATATTGGTCAAACATTGAAAACGGACACATCAAATTTATTCGTAAAATTTAAAAAATAAAACAAACAACAAAATAAAATAATATTAAGATAACAAGGTTTACGCATTCATTTACGTTCAAACTTTGCACATTTAGAATTATGATAATAACAGAAATTGTGACCTCAATTTAAGGGTATATATTGTACTTCAGTGTTGAATATTAACCATTTTTTTCTGAATTTGAAGTCTTAATTACTTAAATTTAATGTAATGACATAGATAAATAATGCATCTCAGTTAAGCGAATATGGCATTTGTTAAATATACTCCTTACAAAATCAAATGTTGGATAGTTCGTAACTCCTTTAAGATATGCAGATTCTTTGCGATAAAAGCAGGTCTAGTTTTACTTTTAGTAATATTGTCTGTAATAATTTTTTTGAACCAAAGGCTTCAGCGTATTCAGTCAAGTCATCCTTGGTTCAAAGTGAAATCATAGACAAGTGAAAAAAAAAAATCAAGTAAAACTCTGACTCTGACCGATAAAAATTAGACACGCCTCAGAGCACTTCTATTTCTCCAAAATAGATCCATTCAACATTAAGATGCTCTTAAAAGCATGTTTCATATAGTATGCTTGAGGAAGTAAGCCTACTTTTATCATAGATGAAATACACGACGTGAATCTCAACACCAATAAATTAAAAGCCCAAAAATAGGAATATTGGTGGCACGGGGCACAGAGTATCCCTTTCAGAACTGACGCAAGAACTGATGGTTAAAATTTTATGAAATTTTGCTGGTTTTGGTTTGCATCAAAATCAATGAAATAAGCTGTTTTGTCAATGGCTCGATTATCCTTTATTTTCAGGATAAGCACAGTTGTAGCATTCGGTCTTATTGGAAATAAAAAATAAAAAAAACTTTCAAAGTACATTTCAGTGTTTTGTTAACTGGTCACAAACGTCTCTACGCCGCCCATTGATTTTTTTAATTCTCTCACTATTGGAACATCTACATACCGTTTTTCCTTTATGTCCCAGCGAATGATATTTCCAACTGGTCCACATCCATATGCTGATGATGGCAGAGTTACAGCTTTAGAGTCCTTCCACTGTATCACAACAATATCGTTTTCACTGAGACATAATTCTTCCATACCGCCCCTTTTCATTTGTTTCTTATTGGCAAGATGGGCGTTTTTAATTCGGTTTCTCATTATTGTTCCAGTAGACGTAGACCATGTATTAAAAGTGCCTGAAGCAGCGGCATTGTGGTGAAATGTTGGTCAAAAAACACCTTAGAATTTGCTGCCAGTGTTTCAACTAAACTCAAAACAAAGGCTGGGCCCAAACTGGAGTTCATGATTGGAAATGATGTTTCTTGCCTCGGTAGATCTCGAAATTGAGCACCAGCGTTTCCGTTGTTGTTAACACTTCGTTCTTTATTCCCACACTTCTGGGTTTATTGGTAAGAATTTTTCTCATAGAACACCGACCAGTTATTGGTATCATTTGCTCAGTGATTATCAGCTGGTTTTGTTGGAACATGTTCGACATGCTAATTTGACTGCTTTGACTGCTTTGATGCACTGCTTTTCTTCTGCTGGTGCTTCATTGCTATGCTCGACATAGAGACAGAAGCGCAACAGAAAGCAGCGATCTCGGCTGATTTTATCAGCTTCAATCGGAAATTTGGTTTTCTTTTCCCAGTACATCAGTAATATTGGGTAACGTATGCAGTCCATTGCAACAACAATACAAACAAGTTTATTCCACCAACTGTAGCCCTTAATGGTTTTTCATGATATCTATTGGTGTACTCCGTGACTTTAAAAAAAATCAGCATTCAAATATGCTCTAAAATAATGTTCAAGCGATTTGTGTTCACAGAGAGAAATTTGAGTTGAAAACACTCCCAAATCAATTCATTTTGGGAGTGATTCTGAGCTAAGCCATAATATGCTTGATATCAAGCCCAAATGTGATTGTTTATCAAAAAATTAACACGCCCATTTGTGCATAATGCATGTGATTTTTTGGATCATTTATCAAAAAAATTAATATGCTCACTTGTGCTTTATTTATGATATTTTGGTATTGTTTATCAAATAAAACACGTGCTTATTTGTATCCAATGCTTGCCATTTTTGAGCTAAAAAAAAAAAAATTAATATGCTCTCATATGCCTAATCTAAGAAATTTTAGGATTGTTTGGAAGCACCAAAGGAACCGAACAAATTAAAAATTTTATTTTCATTGTTCAAATAAGATAAATTGGACAGGAGAATATAATTTTTTAATTTGTTGTTTTGCACATTTATTCAAAAAAAAAAAAAAAAAAAAAAACAAACAAATTGGTTATTTCAGCCCTTAAAAGGACTTTGAGCGGACTTCTTATGATCAATTGTTTTGTGTGTGTTATTAAATGTTTGCACACAATTGACCAAGAACTGAACCTACATGTTTTATGCCAACTCCGAACGGCTAAAGCTCATGTTCTCAAGAAGCTTTACATGGCATTATTTAATCTCTGAAGCAATTGTCTGCAGAGAGGTGGTGACCGATCAGAAAATTTTTTTTTTATTGAAAAAACTTTTCGCCGCAACTGGAAAATCGAACTCGGGCTCCGAGCATGCCAAGCCACACACTTAACTTGCATGCCATGGTTATGACATTACATCGTTCGGTTGATAATTTTTTTGATGTGCAAAAACAACAACAAAAAAATTAATTTTTTTACAAACAAGCCCAAGATTACACTTATTTAGTACAAATGGACGTGTTTATCAAAATAATTTTCAAGCCTTATTTCTGGCTTAAACTGTTAACGTGAATACCATGTTTTGAGCGGTTTTGAGCTGATTTCAGTTGCAAACGTCTTGAGCTTGAGTTTAGCTAATTTTTTTCTCTCTCTGTGTTCAATTTCATACTTATCTATGCAGACACTCACGCCTACTTGAACGTCAAATGGTGGTCTCTTTGTTCAAATATCGCGGCGAATGGCATCTTGACTGACGTTTTCTGTAAGATTTGAAAGGATTTCCTAATCTTCGTCACTTTCCTCAGTTTTTACAATAAGCCCTTCAATTCATTGTTTGAAATATGAATGAGTTGGTTTAAAAAAAGCATGCCACATTTTCCTTTGTAACCCTTACGCAGATCGCGTATTAAAATAAAAGCGTACAATACAAGAATCGAACCTGGACTTTTGTAGCTTTCGCATGAGACTCCAACGACTAACCATGAAGCCATGCTATTGCATGTTTGAACGTGAGCAAAATTTATAGAAAAATCAAACTAGAAAATATGATAAATGTCTAATTTCATCAGCACACACATGCTACAAACGCAATAAGGCCGTGTTCATACCCACTCGGCAATGGCAGGGCTTCGAAGTGCTACTAGCAGGCCTTTATATGGATTTCCTAGTCCTTCCACTCTCATATACAATTGCACTTTCTTTTTTTGTGTGAAATGGTAAAATTTGGTGACCGTGGCATGCAGGCTAAGTGTGTGGCTTAGCATGCTCGGAGCCCGAGTTCGATCCCCCGTCGCGGCAAAAGTTTTTTCAATATATAATTTTTCTGATCGGTCATCACCTCTCTGCAGACAAAAGCAATCCTCAGAGAGTAAATAATGCCATGTAAAGCTTCTTGAGAACATGAACTTTAGCCGTTCTTGAGCAGGTCCAGTTCTCGGTCAATTGTGTGCAAACATTTAATAATCCACGCACACACAACACTATGGATCATTGGATCACAACACTGAAGCTCGGTCAAAGTCCTTTCAAGGGCTGAAATACTATTTTCTTGATGAGGTGTACTACAAGCACTCTTATATCAGACCTAATAATAGCACTTCATTTAACATGGCCGAAAAAATGCTTCTTGGGCACTCCTCTCAGAAGCACCCTTTAAAATGAGCGCTATAAGGAATATTCTTGCAGAATTTTGTTTTTTTATTGCTTTTGCGATTGATATTTTCAATGAATTGATCATTTCAATTTTTCAAAAAAATTTATAAAAATCATGTTATTTACAAAAATGTTCGCAAATATAAGTATCTTTTTAAGTATGAATATAGCCTATGTTCATCTAGGAAGATCAATGTTACTGATGCAAAAAATTTCAACAAAATCTGTCCAGTGGTTTTTGAGTTTACCTCAAACATAGAAAAAAAATGTTTACTTCTTGATATATTGAGAAAAGACTAAAGAGCTTATACTCATTACTTCACTTCACAGCCTAGTGTATAGTACTGTATTTCATTGTAGGCACGGTATCGCATACAAAGGAAAGCTTTTTCTCAAGCGCGTTGAGATTGAAACCGTAAGAAATATATCAAATATGAAATGGAATATATATAAAAGGTCAGTGAGAGGTGGAGTTTCGGAGTAGGATTTTATTGTTCTTACCTGCTTGACAGTTTGTTATAAAGTGTTCTTAAATCTAAATAGCTTACTATGATGTAGCTTAAATATAAAAAGAAGAAAGAAAATTAAAGAAATAAGATGAGATTTTCAGTTGGCGTGAAGCGCCATCTAAGGGTAGGTAGAAGCGACAGTTTTTGGTATAAACAGCCTTTGTTATCATATTTATCGATTTTGTGATGTTTTTCACTG